>JANIHY010000006.1:37613883-37627827 GCA_027479065.1 Erythroxylum brevipes | reverse complement strand
TTTTTTTTTTGCATTTTAGTCCCTGGAGATTTCGGTATTTTCCGAAATGGTCCGGAAAATACCGGAATTGCCGGTACGGGCCGGTACCGGCCAGAATTTTCGTCCGGTACATCCGTCGCCGTACCGGTACCATTTTCCGGCCGGTACGGCACGGTACCCATGACACTGCTACAAAGAACAATCTCGATCTGAACCCTAATGTGTACAGTGTAATAATTTAATTTTACATGAAAAGTACAATACATCGTGGTAGGTCCGTTCTTTTGTCTGATTTGTAGTTTATGTTATATATATATATATATATATATATAGATCAGGTATCTCAATTTTTATGGGAATAATCTTAAGCTTTAAGACCCTACCCCAAGAATCTTACACGAAGTAAATCTGAAATTTTAAGATTTTTCGGATTTTTATATAACTTGTATACTTTGTACACAAAAAGTCGTCACATATTAATTGGTCAGTTACTGATTGATCACTAGTTCTGTTTAGCATCATGTTTCCAACAACCCTCGAATTTCTTAGTAGCTCTAGTTCCCACACTGTCACTGAAAGCGAGACGTCCGTAATTGATCCGATCAAAGAATATACTTAAGAAGCTAGAGGATCATCAACAGAGAAAATTTCTCTCTCCCCTTCTTTTTGATAACTCAAACTCAAGACCTCTTACAAAAGGCAACCTTTATATTTGTTATATGCTATGGTCCCTATTTCTTACGCATAATGCCAGATTCGTCATTTTAATTTACATTTGTGATGTGGGTGCTAAGCCAAGGCAAAATGTACTGATGAGCGTTTAAAAGTAAAATTACAGTTGAAAATTCATACTTCTGTTGATATCTTTTTACAACTTTTGTTAAAGAAAATAAGTATGCATATAGAAAGCAAATTCCCAATCGAATTTAATGGACAAAACTTATAAGTTAATAACTACTAGTTTGTGACTCTGAATTTAACTTTATATACATAGATGTTGTTCTATCTCTTATAGTAGACTTGTCAAAATTATTTTAAGAACGTGAATATTTATTTAATCATTCAACATGACTTAAATAGTGCATTTGTATATATCTTTACACCTTTGCATAGATATGTGTAATTTCATGCATTGGAGAAAGTTGATAACAAATAATCAATCTACTTTCTTTTGTGTTTATATTTTATAACTATCATAATTTAACTAATTTGTTAAAAAAGAATTTACCACTTCAGATAAGTTAAAGGAAAGTATTTCCTAGTTTTTAATTGGTATTAATTTTGAGAAATTCTTAATTGAGAAATAATAAAATAGTTATTCACCAAATAAAATGTTGGATGAAGTTAGACATTTTTAATACCTTAATAAACTATTTACATGCTTGATATAGTGCAAAGCAAATTCTTGTCCATAACTTTAAGTTGAAATGATCCAACCAATACCATTATTTATTAATGGCACTTCAAACTTGAACCAATTGAAAATATTACATGCAAAATTTCAAACTTGAAAGTATGTTATAAAGTGACTTAGGATCCTAGGCATATATAACTCCAATGCAAGTTAGATGCATGAGGCTTAATACATGCATGAATCTTCCGATATATTCTTTATTAGCACAAGATATAATAAGGAAAGGCCGTAATATGGTCATAGAAAGTTAGGAGTGAAGTCCTAAAAAACAACCCCTAAAGAACTAAGGAATTATTTGAAGATATATTTTAAGATCTTTACTAATGAACTCAAACATTAGAAAACACTGCAACTTTCAAATTGTCATAATGAATGCCTAAATCAAATTTTCAACTGCTTTGCTTTTGTTTTGGTGTACCAATAAAATAGAAAATGAGAACAAGAACAAATGGGGAAGATAAACAATATTGAGTAATAATTTGAATGATGATATCTTCCATCATCTTTTAATTTCTTATTACTTATGCTTTGTTTACTTGTATATACATGTGGTTACTTACCTATATATTATAAAAATTGAAGTGTTTGTGTTGACTATATTTTACATGATCTTCATACTCATTTTACGTGATGTTCCCTCTTTATGTTTACAATATCTTTTTATAACTTAATTTGAATTTACAGTCTTTTGAATTAGTTAAGTACTCTAATATTATTTAACTTTATTTGTGATTTGGCTATATCCAAGTGCATTTTCCTTTTGATTTGGCTATAATTCTTTCCCCTTCCTTGTGAACAGATGTGCAATGGCCCAATTTAGTGGTATAAAGATGTTTTATGGTAGAAAGTTCCAAATAAAACCAAAACTGAAATATATAAATGGCCAAACAAGTATTTTGATAAAGCATATATGTTGGACCCCGATCTTAAAGTGAAAATTTAGAGTTATTACTTGAAATAAAATGAGTACATATATATATATATTGTGTTATAGATGTTAATGTGCCTTAATGAAATATGGGTTTGTGTATGGCTTTGAATTATGAATTGGTATATGGATGATATTGGAATGTGAATTATATATGGATGATGAGTTGAGAAACCTTAAGCATGAACAATGGTTAAATATGTAAGATATTATTTGGTGAATGAAAAGATAATATTGAATGTAAGAAATCATATGAATTGAGTTTGAAATAGAAGTAGTGAGGTTGGGATGAATGTTAAGTTTTGCATGAGGATAAAAATGTGTATGCTGATTCAGGGGAAATTCAGGAATAATTGAAATAGAATTGGCCAAAGTTGCCTTCTTCGAAGTTGTAGTTAGTTATTTTATCTTTACATTGATACCAAGTATGCAAGTTTTCAAAATTGGAGTTAAGAGTTATGATTGATGGAAGTTAGGATGTTGCATAAGATTTGTGTGTGTGATAGCTTTGATGAATGTTTGCAATTTGAGGTTTTGAAGAACCGATTAAGTTGATATTTGAGAAGTTTTTGAATTGAAGTTGTTGTTTAGATTGTTATGAAATGTTTAGGCTTTTGAATAAGTGAATTTGTGAAGATTATAGGTGTATATGATGTTAGATTGGATGTAGGAAGCATTGGACAGGTTTAGAGGAGTTTTGGGAGGCACATGTCCGTTAAACTGACATGGAAGTCCGTTTAACGGACCTTATCTAGTCAAAAGGACCCCTTTCTTCGCTCATGTCCATTAGATGGACATGGATGTCCGTTTAACGGACTTTCTCGGATGAAATGGTGCTTCCAAGGCCGTGAATGTCCGTTAAACGAACATTCACTGGTCAGCTTGTGAAAATGGTAATGTTTGACTACTTTAGAGGACGAATTTGATTTTTTGTTCTTCATAAGAGTTGTATATCTAGAAGTATACGTTCAAATGGTCTAAAAATGAAATCAATCCGACTTCTATATTTAAAGTTATGGCGATTATGCCAAGAGAGGTACAAATCGATTTAGGGTTTAAGCATGGGTTATGCTTTTGACATAACTCCCTTGTTTGACCTCGAAATGAAGTGATTCTTGAGGGGATAGATTTCTAAGACATGAATTTAGCTTTCCATGAAATTTGGTAGCTTTTGGATTTGAGATGAAAAATTTTGATTGTATGAAATTGAAAGGTCAGTTTAGAGAGCATGATTGAGGTATAAGCACATTTTGGAAATTCAAGTATATCTTGAGCTACCGAGCTCCGATTGAGGTGATTCTTGCTTCAAAATAAAATAGAGACTTAGAGCTATGATTTCTATGAAATACTCAAGATGTGATTTTGATTTTTGTTTAGTGTTTGCTCACCACTATTGTGGAATGTCAGCAAATGAATTATAAGGTTTTAAGCACAAGATTTAAGACTTCCGAAGTTGGGCTCCGCAAATAGGGCCTAGCGTGCGCGGTCGTTTCGCCCGCGTAAGACGTCATTTCTCCTCCTTTTTTGCGACGTTATTTTGCATTTCTTCTCCTCTGTGCGTGTTCGATTCTCCTTTTGCGACGCCGTTGTGGCGCATGCCCAGCCGATGCGACGCCGTTTTGATTCCTTCTAATTTTGCTATTTTCCTTCCTCATCCGACCTTTGTTCAATCTTTTCCTTATATCTTTTCCGTCCGACATCCGATTGAATTGGTTTTTATAGCATTGGATTCCTAAGACTACTATCTACATCCTCATAGGAAATTTATGAACTTTAGAGATTGAATTGAGGTAGTTTGATTTAATCAAAGTGAGTTAGATAATTTTATGAACATGGTTAAGTCTTTTTCAAAATTCGGGATCTGTGGAGATCCAATTAAATTAATTTTTGAGGGAAAATAAAATTGAGACATGGGGCTACAAATCATATGAAGGAATTAAATTTCAATTTAGCCCCTAATACTTTAAATTTTTGAATTGAAGTTCGGATTAGTGTTCAGTCTTGGATTAGGAACATTTGAAAGCTTTTTGTCCATAACTTTTACTCTAGTTATCCAAATGAGGTGATTATTGATTTGGATTAAACTAGAGAAATAGGGCTACAATTTTTATGAAGAAATAGGGTTTCAATTTAGCCTTTAAGAATGTCAATTTTTGGATGTAAATAAAGTGTTGGAAAATATTTTAGCAGAATGATAGTCCGAAATGTTTGGACTATAACTTTTGATGTAGAGCACCAAATTAAATGGTTTTGGTGGTGTTACGAAATTAAGACAATAAGGAACAATTTTCTAGAAGGAAGTTTTGGCTAATTCCTTCAAATTGATTATTAGACAATTGTCCAAAAGTAAGCATGACTTAAAGTAAAGTTCAGGGGCAATTTTGGAACACCACTTAAAGAGTTAGGGATTTAGTCTTACATGGAGGGGCATTTAGGTATTTTTTACCCTCATTAAATGACATGACACTATAAATTAAAGGGTCTGACGTTTTCCTTAGAGGGAGAGGCTGAAACTTATGAGAGAAGAAGAAGAAAATGAGAAGAGAGGAGAATGAGAGCTTCGAATGAGGGGAAGAAAAGAGAAAAAAGGGAGAAGCTTAGGGATTTCGAATTTTTAAGGCTTCAAGCATGATTTTTTATGGATTCTAGAGGGAAAACATGGAAGAAGGAGAAAGCTTGTTATAGAAGCATAGAAATTTCAAAAATGGTGGAGAAATGAGGTAAGAGAAAATTTCAAGTTTTGAGTTTTTCATGAAATTTTGGTTTAGAATCATGGGAAATAGTATGGTTTTGTTAATTCTATGCTTAATTTTGAAGATTACATGTTGTAATTGGATCAATTTAGGATTACAAGTAATTAAGGTTTATGTCAATTTTTGTGATTTGGAGATTTTAGAAATTTTTGCTTTAGATAGCTTGGAAAAATGATGATTATGGGTTTCCTATAGTTAGTTTTGAGGATTATGCAAATTATGATGTTGAATTTGGATGATTATGGCTTAGGGAATTTTCTTTTGGAGGAAAGAAGGAAGAAATGGAAAAAGTGATGCCTTGGACAAGTTGCTAGCATGGAAATAAGGTGGGTAGTATGTTTATTTATTGAATTTTAAGCATAAGCATGTGATTTTGAAAAATTATTGTTTATGTAAATGTTTGAAAAATTATGATTTCGAAGGATTAAATTTCTTATGTTAGAAATGATTTTAAGAAATTACAAGATTTAAGAAATTCATGGTTTTTGAATTATTTGACAAATTTGAAAAAAAATGCATTATGAATATATATATGTTTGATATGTGTTTTCAAGAAATAAATTGCATTCATAGTTATGAATTTGATTGGTATGTGATTAAATTGATGAATTTAGATTGTATGTGAATTGCTATATGATTTCATGCTTGGATATGTGATTGTGATATAAAAATGTGAATCAAGATTTTCGAAAAGTGCCTTTGAGCAATTCGAATTTTCGTTTTCGATTATGTAATATGTGGGTTTGGTTAGGTCCCATAAGTGAAACAAGTGCGCACTTTTCTATTTTTAAGCCTTCTCCCAGTTGCTCGTTAATGGCATTGGAGTTCCGATCTTAAACTCCCATAAATCACGACTACACCGGACCGCTATGCGGAAAGGTGTAGTACGTTCCGTTCACGGCTACACAAGACCGCTATGCGGGAATGTGTAGTACGTTCTATTTTTTACTGAACCAGACTATTTGATATGTTATGTGTCTTATTTTTGTTTCTAAGTATAATGCATTGCATATTTTGAAAATGTTTAAGAAATATCGACTTTGTTCATGAAATGTGAAATTTTTGAGTAATAAACTATTGTGGTTTTTCAGCAGAAAATTTATCGTAATTGTTTGGCAATGCTTTGAAAAGTTTGAGAAATAACGGATTTGCCAAATCTTTCTAACGTGAAACTTCTGAAATAAATGGCAAAGGTTTTTGGAAATATGTTTTCACTTATTTTTCAATTTATAAACATATTATCCACGAGCTTTGTGCTCACCCCCTCCCCCTTTCATCCCCACCTCTGGGTGTTCGAGCAGGAGATCGGGTGAAAGGATATCAAGAGGTGTTGTTCACTTTTGTATCGTCTGTATTTTGTGTGATTTGGGAGTTTTGTATCGTTTTGGATAAGTCTGTATTTGCCTATTAATGTATGACAAACAATCATTTCATAATGTATGAGAGTTATGAATGTGTATAATTGAGTTGATGTATATGAATGAGAAAATTATGTACGGATTTGAGGTCTATAATTGAAAATGATTTTGGACTTTGTATGTGTTCATATGGTATATTTGTTTAGCTAAGTGATTGCTAAGAATTTAGAATTGTTGTGCATTTTGGATTAGGATTTTAGGTATTGTAAATGGCTTGCAATGCCATTAAAGTGTGTTGTGTATTCATTTTGAGAATGTATTATGAATTCTTGACATATGTATTAGATTAAGTTATGGATTGGATTGTGTATGGATGATTTTGATTAAAGATTGAGTTTATTGAAATGTTTTAGATATAGGAGTGCGTTTGTTTATGCTGAGATATCGGACGGAGGGTCCGGTGGATTTTGATAGTTGTGTGACTGTTTGGAAATTTTAGAAGTGTATATTTTTCATTTGCAGGTTTTGGGTTTTTACAAATGCAGTCGTTATGCTGCCGAAATTTTGGTAGAAATAATATAAATATATGGGATTTGTATAATTGTATAAGACGAATAGTATGATTGGAGTTTTTGATTGAGATTATGGAATTGAATAAAGATGGCTATAAGAAAAAGAAAAAAATTTATATCGGATTTGGAATGTCTTAGGGCAACGCGGTCGCTTTTCTAAGATTCATGCTTCGGATGTCGGAAATTCGTATTCGATTCGCTTTCGTTTGCTTTGATGCGTTTGTTTATTTGCTTTTCGCTTTCGTTTCCGATTTGTTATTCGTATGTGATTCGCCTATTCGATTCATTTTCATATTCGATTTCGATATGTATTGGCCTAGATATCCGATTTGCTTTCGGTTTCACGTTTTGCTTCGCTTTGTGATTTCGTTCCGCTACTTTGTATTTTCGCCTTCTCTTCAATTTGTGCTTCGCTTTTCGTTATGTTTTTCATTTTCGGCTTCCATTTTTTCGGTTGGAATCCGGTCTCCAGATCGGGTTCCAACATTAATAATTAGCTTGGTCAATATTGTGGTGCTTTATAGTATTGATCAACTAATACATCTAGAAGTCTAATTTATCTATGATTAGGTTAAGGCTTTGGTGATATATGGCTCTATTTTTCTTCTAAAAAAAACAATTGTGGATTACTTTAGAGGATCGTCAAAAACATATTAGAGATCTATGGTTAATAGGAGATAGTGATGCATGTGATATTAAATATTTTAACCACAAGTGAACAATGTACCTGTAATTAACACTGACAAGTACAGGTCAATCCCAAGAGGACTGTAAATACTAGTATTAACTCTTTTTCTATTATTTAACTGCCAAGTCAAGTTGTGGATTTAATTTAAAACTAAACTGAATAAGAAATAATGAACTAGGATGAAAAAAGTACTACGATTAAACGATATCAAACAAGTAGTGCCTAGATGATGAATCCCCTTAAGATATCGTAAACACACTTATCATACAATTAACTTATTGATTATTATACTGTAGAGACATCAAAAGCAACTTTAATTTTTTTAGAATTTAAAATAGAGACACAAAATTGTTTTTCTTTCTTTTCTTTTTTTATATTTCATTTTCTTGGATATTGGTTTGGATTATTAGGATGTTGAATGTGATTACGGGTTTCTAAATCCATGTTAGGGATTATTCTTGAATTGTTTTGTCTAAGTTGAATTCAATAGACATATTAATGCTTTGTGATGTTTTTTTAGACAAATTGAATTAAATTAAGCCGTAAAAGGCAAACATAAACTAGTACCAATACACTCACCTTGTAAATATAAGAGATAGAAATACTATAACATTACATTTGATGCATATTCAAAGCATTACAACTCAAGGCAGTTGTTTATACTCTCCAAACATTGTTGAGATAATGCAAGTCCAAATCCTTGTGTCTATGGATGCTAATGTGAGTTTTAATATGTTGAAATGTTCAATGTGAGGCACTTGTCATGAAATATTCTGTTGATTTTTTTATCCCAAACTGATAAGATCGAGAAAGAAAGAGAGTTGTAAAAGCACCATTTGATGGTTTTATTCTGAAGTCCTAAATTCACATACGATGCTTAATTTGGCTTAAAATCTCGGGAAATTCCCTTAACTAACACTTTAGCATTAGTGATTTCTAGGCATCTTGGACATAATTGCATTTGAAGAAAAGATTGTTTAAGGTTTTCTCATCACTTCTACTGAGACAACACTAATTACTAAGGTAAGTAAACCTTACAATCATGTCAATAGTAGGTAGCTTGTTTAGCATTTCAAGATAAAAGATTGTTGATGATCTAGGCTGATGGTGTCTGGACCAGACTATTTTTTTTTTCATTTGAAACTCTCTGTTACAATCGTGCCTTTGGAGGCACAGTCATGTTCCATGATTTTTCCTCTCTGGCACCATCAAGCTCCTTGAGGCATGATCATGTCAAAGGCAACATAGGCCATGCACAATTATGCTCCAATGTGGCACAATCATGCCTTACTTCCAACTTACTCCATCTTCTTTATTCTTCAATTTTCTGATTTTCAACAGTTACAAACACATTAAAGACCTTATGAAATATAAAATTAAGATTCAATTCTTGCTCTAAACCAAACAAACACTTACACATTTAGTAAAACATAACACAATCTACACCTATGACCTCCCATTTGTAGATCACACGAACAAAAGCATCCAAAAGACACAACAAAATCTAACAAACAAAATGGATACAATCATTGAATCAACCAAAAGTAGATACAATTATTAAAGTAGGTAAAACTACATATATAAGGAATTGAAGCAATCATGAATAATAAGCAATAACAAATACACGGAAAAGAAACAAAAACAAACATAAAAAAAAAATGTAGTAGTTAAAAGTAGATATAGGTTACTATGCATCTACCCATGGAAGGAGCTACACCTTTGCCTTCTACATTTTTGTGAATCTTGCTAATATGATTCCAAAGATGGTGGAGGATGAAATATATCCAACCAAACTGCTCATAGTCATCAACATCGACAATAGTGTGGTAGTTGTAAGCTTATACCATAATTAGTTTTAGGACATAAAAAAAGAGGCAAAAGATGACTATTGCCGTTTTTGTGTGTCATCTTGTGCTTACCTCTATCCATCGATCCACTAATATTATGGATCGATAGGGGTGGACATAGGGTGACACACAAAAACGGATAGGTGAATTGATCCCTAAAAATACCTAAAATATAAAAGAGGAAGTAATGCCAAAAATATTCCTCCGTCTATTTATCCCTCACTTTATTAAATTAATACTCTATAATGATAAGTGAATTAATATGCCATTACTAAGTACCAAAAATAACATGACATTTCTAAAAAAAAGTATTAATTATCTATATTATAGAGATAACATTTTTTTCCTATATAGATATAGTATTGAATTTATGGCAATTTGGTATAATTTATATGGAAACATTGTATTTTTAATGATTGAACACAAATTCTCGGGAAGGTAAGAAAACTTGTAACAGCACGCCGTTTTAACTTGATATCCTTTTGTTTCCTAAGCCCCTCAAAAGCGCGGCAAGAGAGAAGTTTCGAAATCGGAAGTCGCCAACTTGGGTTAGTCTGCTATCGGAGGTTCACCAAAAGATGGGCAGTGAATTGGAGAGAGCTCGGTTCCTAAGCTTAGCTCTTGATTGCGGCTTCGACGAAGATTCCGCAAGGAAATGTTTGAATCGCCTGCTTTCTCTCTATGGTACTCTTCTTCTTCCTTAACGCCACAAAATCCCATCTCTGCTTTTGTTTCACTCGAAAGTAGGAAATAAAAACAGTAAATCAAAAGAAGACGAGAAATCAACATTTGGGCACTGAAAAGAGTTGCCCAATTTATTGTATAATCAAGTTTGCTCACTATCATCATGAGGTTTGTGGTAGAGTTTGTCTACTTTTTGTGGGACTTCTTTCTCTTTCAGGTACTGATGGCCAAGATTTCGTGACTGTGGAATGCTGTGGTGATGATTTTCTGGCAATGCTTGCTGAATCTATGCAAGATACTGAGGACTGGGGCCATGATCTTCATGCTATTGAGACCGAGGCTTGTGGGGCTTTGAGTAAAATGTTTGACAATCAGATTGGTGAATTTGATAATAAAAGAGTGTACATCAATATCATTGATGATTCACCTGAACCCAGAAAACAACGCAAGTTGAATTCTTCTTGTGATGAAAAAGATGTAGAATGCACAACACCCCTAAGTAATATATTCTCAGGATCTATGGTAAGACCATTTCTTCTACTCGAAAAAATTTGGATTCTATGTTGAGAAATGGAAGGACTTTAGCACATTTGGAGTAGTTTCATTCTCTTTTGTGATTTCACCCTCTCATTTCAGCAAAATAACCACCCTTACATCTAATGTGCTCTTAGGAGTAGCAATATCCTAAATCAATATGGTTGATTGTATGTGCATTTTTCCTGTCACCATCATTATTCCTTTGAGGAGCCTAAGAAATACTTCTAGGTTCTGAGATAGTTACTTTCCTTTGAAGGGTAGGAACAGCAGTGTTACACGAGGTTCATCTGCTTCAATTAGCAGCAAAAAGCAATGCCCCAGGATGTTGAAGGACAATCAGCAGATTCTTTGTTATGAAGAATTACAGACTTTGGATAGCTTTGAATTAGCAAATATTGTAATATTTGGCAACTTGTCGTTTCGTCCATTACAGCATAAGGCTTGTAAAGCATCAGTGTCACAGCAAGACTGTTTTGTACTTATGCCAACAGGAGGTGGTAAAAGTCTATGTTACCAGGTCAAACATATAAAATCTAATTCAAGGCTTCTCTTTCTTTCTAATACGTATTTTTTTATTGTTCTTTTTTATTGGATGTTGAACAGAGGAGGAAGTGTGCTGCAGTGTACTAGGTTAGGGACATGTCCACCTTGCCTCTTGAATGTTGATTGATATTAATGCTAAAATATTTCTAGGAGTCACTCATGTTGGGACTTTAATGCTTTTCTTATTGGACAAGAAAAATAGTATCTTAACACCATTTTTTGAGAAGTTTTTCAACTCCCTAGTTTTCTAGATAAGAAGAAATTCATGGCTTTGGACTCCTCTCTAAATTCTATATAAACTGCAACATCGGCTAGAATGCTCCCATTATTATTATCATTACAAAACAGTACCCTTTCCTGCAAATTTCTGAGAGAGCCTTACTCAAGCTTCTAATGGATGTTGACCTCATTAGCAGTGCAATGGCATAGTAGAACTCAAGTTGACGATCAGTGTGTCCAGCATTTCCTGCTTGCAATTGACAATAAACAATTATTTTTAATCATCTACTCAAAGTTCCTGTATAATCTTTGGACATGATAACCAAGCTGTGTAAATTGATTCTTGTTCATTATTTACATTGTACAGTTGTTTTATTAACTAATGTTCCTGATGGCACGTGTTGCAGCTTCCAGCAACTCTGAAACCAGGTGTTACGGTGGTTGTGTCTCCCTTGCTTTCCCTGATTCAGGATCAGATTCTCACTCTGAACCTGAAATATGGAATAGCAGCAACTTTTCTAAATTCTCAGCAAACTGCATCCCAAGCAGCAGCTGTCCTACAGGAGCTTAGGTGAGGATGCATTCTGATGAGAAATTATAATATAACTTTTTTATTTTTTTGACTTAAATCACTTCTTCCTTCCCAAGTTTGAATTTTGTGTCCTGATACTTTGTGTAATTCGTATGCTTAGAACTACTAATTTCTCTCCCTATGTGGACACCTTTTTCTTTCTTTTTTTATCCATCTTTCTAATAATATGAACACAAATCCCCAGCCCATGGACCTACAACGATTTGAATTCTGGAGGTTACTTGACACCTTTTCTTCCAGAAAAATATGCTCATTCATGTTCTTCTCCTTTTCTATAGGAAAGACAAACCGTCATGTAAGCTCTTATATGTAACTCCTGAAAGGGTTGTTGGAAACATAACATTTCTTGATGTACTGAAATGTTTGCATTGCAAGGTAAGCATTTTATTCATGTTCTGAGAAAATGTGCTGAAAGCTCTTTTTGCAGGAATCTCTTTTTATGTAATTAATGCTCTCACACACATTACAGGGACAGTTGGCTGGTTTTGTTGTTGATGAAGTACACTGTGTAAGGTATGATCTGAATTCATCATATACTATTGTTGATCGTCTCAGTTCAGAGTCACAGGTGCTCCAAGGATGCATGTCTTCCCTCGTATGTTTCACTAGGGTTATTTTGTTCATATTACACCTTCTTGGTTTTTAACAAAGCTTAAAATAATTCTTCTAGAAATGAATTAATTGACATTTTTCATATATCTTTCAAAAGTGGAGCTGTTCACATAAAGCATTGCTGATGTATATCTTATTTATGGATGTTAGGGTTCATATTTTTTCAAGCTGAACTTGATTAACAGTTAAAATGGGCCTGTTAGTTATTAGAGTTCAAGATTTTCTTATATTCTAATGGGACTTCCAATATCAATCAAGTTTTACTTATTTGAAAATTTTCTACCAGCCAATGGGGGCATGATTTTCGCCCAGATTATAGGGGTTTGGGATGTCTTAAACAGGAGTTTCCAGATGTTCCAGTTATGGCTTTGACTGCCACAGCAACCAAGACAGTGCGTGAGGTAATTAATTTGAGTATTTACAAATATGTCGTCGCCTTTCTGAAAGTGATGTTTTCCAAATTTAACTGAATCCCTGCAGGATATACTTAAAACTTTAAGAATTCCTCGTGCTATTGTCCTTGAGACCAGCTTTGATAGGCCTAATTTGAAGTATGAAGTCATTACAAAGACAAAGGAATCACTAAAGCAGCTTGGACAGCTTTTGAAGGATCGTTTCCACAATCAGTGTGGAATTGTATATTGTCTTTCAAAAAATGAATGTGTTGAGGTCTCTAAATTTTTAAATGAAAAATGCAAGGTCAAGACAGTATATTATCATGCTGGGCTGGCAGCTTACCAGAGGGTTGATGTGCAGAGGAAATGGCATGCTGGAGAGGTCCGTATCGTATGTGCTACAATAGCTTTTGGGATGGGGATTGACAAACCAGATGTTGTAAGTTCAATGAATTCTTATATTCCTAAAAGCCGTACTTTAAAAGGGGGCTGGCTTCTTCCTACAATATACAAAGTAATCTTTGGAAGTCAACTTCCAGTGTTGAAGCTTCTTATCATTTAACTTATTTTCAAAATATTTTTTACATGCTTATGGATGTTATTTCCCAACATTATTTGTCTGGTGCTGAGAATGAAATACAATTTTTCTTGTCATGCTGGTATCAGCCTAGTATTATGTTGCTTTCTTATATTTGCCGAACTTCTAAATAAAGACCACTGCTTGTTCTGGACTTAAAGAAATAGAGAGCGTTCATTTTGAAGTTATAGTTTAGGATATTGTTAGACCCAGGACAAATAATAATTACAGATATAGTAAATATAT
>JANIHY010000006.1:37488702-37512220 GCA_027479065.1 Erythroxylum brevipes | reverse complement strand
TTCTTGAACTTTTGGATTAGTTCAATTTCACTTCCTGTAACAAGCATGTCATCAACATAAATGGAGACTACTAAGAATTCACCTCCACTGTATTTTATATACAAAGTAGCTTCACTTTGACTCCTGTAAAAATCAAGTTGAATGAGATGATTGTCCATCCTTTCATACCAAGCTCTTGAAGCTTGTTTCAGGCCATATAATGCATTCTTTAAAATATAGACATGAACTTTTTTACCAGGAATTGAAAAACCATCAAGTTGTTCTACATAGATTTCTTCAGCAAGAAACCCATTCAGAAAAGCATATTTGACATCAAGCTGATGTATCTACTAGGAGTTGTGAGTTGTGAATACGATAAGATGCTTGATTGTATCATGCCTTGCCACTGGAGTGAAAGTTTCATGGTAATCCATGTCATACTGCTGAGCATGGCCCTTCATCACCAATCTGGCTTTATACTTGGAGGTCGAACCATCAGGATTGAGTTTTGTTTTAAAAACCCATTTGAATTTTATCACTTTGCAATTTTCAGGTCTATCAACAAGCTGTCAGGTTCTATTCTTGTTGATCATGTCCATTTCTGCTTGCATGGCTCTCCTCCATGCTTGAGAGTCTTGTGCTTTAGCAAAGCATGTTGGTTTTATGATCATCAAGCTGCACCTCTAATAGACATCTACCAGAGTTTTGGTGCTCCTTATTGGTAAGTCATCTATCAGTTCATCTTCAATAAGTTGAGGTTGTTTTATTAGAAAGCCATCAAATTGAGAAATTTTCTAATTTTGCTAGTCCCACCCAGCTGTTTTTTCAAACTTCACATCCTTGCTCAACATTATAAATTGTGTTTTTAAACAGAAAACTATATAACCTTTGGAAGATGATCCATAGGCCATGAAGATGCCTTTATGTTCTTTGTTGTCCAGCTTACTTCATCTTTGTTCAGGTATGTGAAAGTAACATATGCTACCAAATATTCAAAGATGATCTATTGCTAGTTTAGCACCACTCCAGGCTTCGTAAGGAGTCTTGTTTTCCAGAGCTTTTGTAGGCAACCTGTTTAACAAATACACAAATGTGTTGATTGCCTTTGCCCAGAACTGAGTTGGTATCTGCTTCTCAATGAGAAGACACCTAGCCATCTCCATTACAGTCCCATTCTTTCTTTTAAACACACCATTTTGATCTGGTGTCTATGGTGTGATCAATTGATGTTTAATGCTTGCATTGTTGCAAAAACTAGCAATTTGATTGGAAGTGTATTCTCCACCATTGTCAGAACTTATTGCTTTAATTTTGATATTACATTGATTCTCAACTAAAGCTTTAAATTTTTTAAAGAGATTAAAGACTTCATTTTTGAGTTTAATGAAATAAACCTAACACATTTTGGTGCAGTCATCAATAAAGAGGAGAAAGTACTTGTTATCACTCAAGGACTCAGTTTTCATTGG
Source organism: Erythroxylum brevipes (assembly GCA_027479065.1). Lineage (NCBI taxonomy): Eukaryota > Viridiplantae > Streptophyta > Magnoliopsida > Malpighiales > Erythroxylaceae > Erythroxylum > Erythroxylum brevipes. Next base: position 37,510,772 of record JANIHY010000006.1, on the reverse strand, counting down.
GCCACATACATCAGTGTGTATAAGTTGGAGTTTTTGGTTGGCTTTCTATGCTTGATTAGCTTGAAATGGTAGTCTGGTTTGCTTACCCTGTTGACGGGTTCCACTGATTTAAGCATCACACATGATTTTAGGTAATTTTTCCACTAGCCCCTTCTATGATTGAAATGACCAAGCCTTTTGTGCCATAAATTTGCAATTGAATGTGTATCACCAATATAGGCATGCTCAATCACTTTCTTCAAGCTACTGCAAAACTTCTATTGTTCATCTTGACAGAGAACAATTCAACTATAGAGGGATCAAAAATAGTACATTTGTGATCCCTAAAATGCAGTGAGTAATTATTCTCAAGCATGTGCCCAACACTTAGCAGATTTTGGTTGATTTTAGGTATGAAAAAGACATCAGAAATAGTTTTGATGCCTGAAGTTGTAGAAACAAGTGTTGTGCTTTTGTCCTTGACTTGCACAAACTCACAGTATCCCACTTTAACTTTGGATTTGTAGGTTTTGTCAAGAACCCTGAACACCTCAGCATCATTGCACAGGTGATGTGTATAACCACTATCAATTAGCCAAGCATCAGTAATGTCATTTGTAGAGAAACAAGAAGCTACAAAGAGTTGCTCCTTTTGAGCATCAGTCGCTTCTGCCAATTGTGCTTATGGGAGTTTGTGGTCTTTGTTCATGAATTTACAAATTTTTCATATGTGCCCTTTTTGTTTACAGTTGCCACACACTGCATTAGGCCTTCTCCAACAAAATTTATTTAGATGCGTGGTTCTTTGGCAGTGCTTGCAAGGTGGATAGGAATTCTAATTTGAACTATTACTACTGCTACCATCTATTTTTTTCTTGTTTATTTTATTGAAATGCAACTTCCCTTTTTTAGGTTATTGTTTTTTCATAGAAAAAGCACCTTCAATGACTCTATCCTACCTTAGAGTCCTTCTTTGCTCTTGTGCTTAAAAAGCACTCATCAACTCACCTAATGAAATCATGCTGAGATCTTTGGACTCTTTAAGAGAGGAGATTTTTGACTTAAACCTCTCAGGAAGAGTTACAAGAAATTTTTCAACAATTATTTTCTCTGGAAAATCCTCACCGAGTAGTCTAATGTTATTGACAATTAAAGAAATACGATCAACATACTTGCCAATAGTTTCATCTTCTTGCACGTGCAGAGACTCAAATTCTCTTTTTAGGTTCAACACTTGCATTTGATGTGTCTTGTCACTATGTTGGTATACTTCCTTTAGCCTATCCCAAGCCTCCTTTTCTGTATTGCAAGCCATGATTCTGTAGAAGACATAATCTGCCATAGAATTCTGAATGAGTGACTTAGCTTTGTACTTCTTTACTTTCTCTTCACTGTTGAACTTGATTTAAGCCATAGTGGGATCTCTTGGTAAAGGAGGAATTGGCCTATTTTCTATCACAGTTTTCCACAGATCATAGGCTTCTAAAAAAGCCTGCATCTTCACTAACCAAATGTGATAGTTTTCACAGCGAAGATGACATGAGTGTTTAAAGAGAGGTTGCTGGATGCCATTGGTTTGTTGTTTAAAAAAGTTTTGGTCTTGTAAGATTAACTGAAGCTTTGATATCACTGTTGAAACAAACCGTAGAAATAAAAAAAAGAGGTAAAGTGTTTAAAATTCCAGCATATATTATTCCATTGATTGTAGCCTTTATGTACAAGGAAAAATAACAAAATTTCCTATCAACTGGCCACTACTCTTTAGTGGTTAAAACAAATTAAGAAAATGCCGCCACTAATAGCTATAATAGCCACTAATTCAAGAGAAAAAAAAAACAAACTTTGACATAGTCTTATGCATTTGATAAAAGAAAAAAACTAGAAACTGACACTAACTGAAAGTCAGTTAGTTTCCATGCTGGAACTAAAATGCCAATGTCTAACAATCCTCCTTGGCATTTTGGTGACAAATACCAATCCTTAGCCTTAGGTCTTCAAACCTTTCCTTTGGCAATGACTTGGTGAAAATATCAGCTAGCTAGTTCTCTAATGAGTAATGAACAAGCTTCACTTCATTGGATTGTTGAACTTCTATGATGAAATGAAACTTGATATTGATGTATTTGGTTCGTCCATGCAATATTGAATTTTTTAAGATTGAAACTGCTAAAATATTGTCACATATGATCCTAGTAGCTTCTATTTGTTCACTTCCCAAATCATTTAGCATCTTTCTTAACCAAATAGCTTGATTTACATCAGAGGCAGCAACAAAATATTTTGCTTATGTTGTTGATTGAGTTGTAGTTTCCTATTTTCTTAAGCTCCAAATGAAAAAACATATGCCTATAGAGAATAAATATCTAAATGTGCTGCACTGTAATTATTAATGCAGCCACCCCAATCACTGTCAGTGTAGCCCACCAGCTTCGAGGTCTTTTCTGTAGATGTTGGAAAGAGAATTCCAAGTGTTCTGGTGCCTTTGATGTATCTTAGCACTCTTGTTGCAGCTACAAAATGAGTGTCTCCATTCACCTAGAGAGCACACTCACAGCAAAGAAAATATTAGGCCTGCTTGCTTTGAGATATAGGCAGTGTTTTAAAAATTGGACCGAACCGATTGGTCAGATCGGAGAATCGGTGACTCGGAGTATAAAACGATTTGGTTTAGCCCTTATTTTTTGTGAGTGATTGGCCTATTTATTTTGAGACTGAACTAGTAAAAACCTCTGAACTGGTGTAAGAAAGGATCGGTCGGTTCATTTAAAATGCCTTTATTTTAAAAAGTTAAAGGCTAAAAATCAAAAGTTCAAAACTCAGAAGGAACTACGAACAAAAGAAAGATGTTGCCGCTCTCTCTCAAGCCTCATCTTAGCCATTTCCATTGTTCACTTTTCATCTTAGCAGGTCAAGTTTCTCTTCCTTTATCTCTCTCTCACGCCTATCTCTTTCTCTTAATAAGTTTGTGTTTTATTTTTCCTGTGCTTCTCCTAGGAATTTGGTTCATTTATTTAGGGATTCATTATCTCTCTCTCACGTCTCTCTCTTTCTCTTTAGGCATATATCTGGATATCAATTTTTGCATCTGTTTCTATATTCAAGCTTTGAATTTGATTAATAATTCTTAAAACTATCTTTCATTTCTCTTTTGACTTAACTTTTTATTCTTCACTATTATTATACTCTTTTTATCTACTAGACTAGTCTTGTCAAACTTATGTTGTGCAGAGTCCCTCTCCTATGTGTAAACAACAATATTAATGATTAGAAAGAAACAAAATTCATATGGTACTATCTAAAGTTCTATGTAAATTTAGCAAATTTTATTGCTTTATGCCTTTATCTAATAACTTTTTTTCAAAAGAACGGCCCAAATTTTGGTCATTCTTTGTTTAAATCTGATTATGGAATTTATTTAATTCTAATTATGGACAAGTTTTTTTTAAATCACATATTTTTTCCTTTTTTTGTATTTTTCTAGTTTTGTCTTAATTAGATCATTAGATGTAAGAATTTACTTGCTATAATTTGTATCACCTAATAACTTGCTGTGAGTAACTTACCTATATAAAAGCTAGTTTGGTACATAATCTATTATCTAGTTAGTGGTCTTGCTAAAAAATTTGGGATTAGAGAGATTTAATGCTATATATGAATATGAAATTATAAAATTTTGTATAATTTTCATAGGAAGTTCAAAATTTAGAAATATGGATATTCCTAATGAGATTAGTACTCCAAATGATTTGAGTACTCCTAATCCCATCATCCGGATAATAATGTACAGAGAACTCAGTTAATCCACATCGTCAAAAAATCGATCCTACATGGGAGCATTTTGCTTTGCATAAAGAGGGTGCTACTAATATATTTACCTATCTACATTGCTCATTGGTTTTTAGAGTTGGTGGCATAAATAGGATGAAACAACATCTTGCTTGTGTACCTGGTCAAATAAGTTCTTATAAAAAGGTTAGTCATGATGTCTGTAAAAAAATGTTGGAGTCATTAAGGCAACTGCAACAAAAGAAGTGAAATAACGATTTAAATGAAGCATATGGTGATCAACTTGAATCTCAAGAGGAAATTCAAAAACTACAACAAACGTGTTCAACTAAGAGACAAGCACTTGGTAAACGCAAAGAGAAAAGGAAAGCTTTTGATATGGAAATATATTCATATTTTTCTCCAAGGACAACTCCAGGGTCTGAACCAAGTTTGATAAGTGTGTTATCTAGTAAGGAAGCAATTCACAAGGCACATATTGCAATTGCTAGATGGATTTTTTATGCTTGTATTTCTTTCAATGCAATTCAGTCTCCTTACTAGAAGCTTTGGATGCAATTACTGCTATTAGGCTTGGGATTAAAGGTCCATCATATTAAGATTCGAGGGTTAATTTGTAGGAGATTGTAAGAGAGAATGTCAGCTACTTGTTGATAAAAATCAACAAGATTAGGCTAAAACAGGTTATACAATCATGGAAGATGGGTGGAGTGATCAAAGACAAAGAACTTTGATAAACTTTCTAGTTTATTGTCCAACAGGTATAATATTATGAATTTGTCTTGTTATTATACAAGTTAGGCTTTTTAATTTTTTTTACAGGTATAACATTTGTGAAATCTGTTGATGCTTCAGATATGGTGAAAGATGCAAGATCATTATTTAATTTATTTTATGAATTTATTGAGTGGGTTGAAACAGATAATGTTGTTCACGTAGTGACAGATAATGCAACAAATTATGTAGCAGCTGGGAAATTGATACATGAATGCTATTTTTTTGGTCACCTTGTGTTGCACATTGTTTGAATCTCCTTCTAAAGGATATTGGTAATATGCCTTACGTTGTAGAAATTATTTCAAAGGATTCAAAGGTAACTTCTTTTTTGTACAATATATAATCTTATTTTGGTTAAGAAAAAGGGAAGATTGGAGAGAGATAGTGCGTCCAGGGGTAACTCGATTTGCCACTACTTTCATTACTTTGAAAAGTGTTTATGATCATAAGCATGACTTACAAGCTTTGGTTATTGATAAGCACTTTACTAGTCATTAATTGGCAAAGATTGCAACAGGAAAATTTGTTATTTCTATTTTGTTAGATAGCAAGTTTTGGAATGATTGCTTAATCATGGTGAAAGTTGTGGCTCTTATCATTCGACTGTTGAGAATTGTAGATGCGGATGAAAAACCTTCTTTAGTTTATGTTTATGAGGGCACGCTTAGGATAAAAACTACAATGAAGGAGATCTTTAAACAGAGGCCACAATTATATAAACCTTACACCGATATCATCAAGACTCAATGGGATAAGCACTTAAAGCTTAATCTTCATGGTGTAGCATATTTTATGAATCCTACTTTCTTTTATATTGAAGGCTATCGTGAGAAGAATAGGATTGTATCTACTCTTCTTGATATGCTTGATATAAAAAGTTTTTGTGCTAACTTGTCGAGAGGCATTCAAGAGATTCAAGTTTATCGTGATCTCCAAGGAACTTTCAATTAAGAAAGTGCTCTTAAGGTGTTAAAGTTAAACACCTTATGCCCTATAACTATTATATTACTACTAATATAATACTTTTTAATTTTTAATTATATTCTTTAATCTTTTAATGTTTATTATCTATGAGTATTTAGTTTTCTGATAATTACAATTTTTTTGTAGATGAATGGTGACGATTGTATAGGGGTAGTGTTCAAACATTGCAAAAGTTGGCTATTCGTATTCTTAGCCAAACATCTTCCTCTTCTGGTTACGAGAGAAATTGGAGCTTTTTTTGAACTCATTCACACGAAGGAGAGAAATAAATTGGAGCATCAAAGGCTATGTGATCATGTTTATGTCACTTAAAACTTTCGTTTGAAGAATCGGTATTATCATTATCCATTTTAGTTAAACATTATTAACTTATTATTATTGTTTGCAATTTCCAACATAGTTATATTTGAACTTTCCATTAATGTTTTGTTTTAAGTTGCCAAACAAAAAGATGAAATATGATCCTATTGATTATGAATCTATAGACAATTTTGATTTTTAGATCATTGAAAATGATGGATCCCCAGAGCTTGGTGAGGAAGATCTTGAAAATGCTATTTATAAAAAAATGCAATTCCAATAATTGTTGAGGCATTACAACAATATGAAGGTTATTATTAATTTACTTTGTAATAAAATATTAAAGATTAGATATATTATTTCCAAGTGTAATTTTATCTAACATTGTAATCTGTTGAAGATGTTCATATTGGCAATGATGAAGGAGCATTTGATTTTGATGATTTTAACTTGAATGAATAATATGATTAGTGATCTTTTTTTATCTTTTTGATGAAATATGACTAGTGAATTTTGTTATCTTATTTTGTGTTGTATTGGTGAATTTTTAAAAAAAATTGTATGTTTTAAAATTTGAAGGTTTAAGTTAAGTTTACAATTAAATAAATAACTAAATAATATGTTTAAAAATTATCTTATATATATACATATATTAGTCACCAATTCGATCACGGTTGAATTCCGGTTGAGCCTTTGATCCTTGAATCAGTTGCTTTTTTGGTTCAATCACCGGTTCGATTTTTAAAACATTGAGATACCTATCATAGTCCCGTATATGGTTGCCTCATAACAAGCAATAATTACAGAGAAGTCTTTTGTTGAAACCTTTAGGAGGCATTTGGTTTGAGGGTTTGGGAATGAAAGAATGGAATAATTGTGAAAAATAGTATTTGTTTTGAGGTTTTCAATTCCAGGGGAATAGATTTATCCCATTAAATTTGAGAATCTACTAAACCCACCAACGGGGTGAGTATCGAGTTTTCATTCCAATTTAAGTTTTTATTACGTTTATTTTTTATTCTTTTATCCTCAGTTTTTGCCCTACCATTCTCTTTACTTTCTTATCGCCTCTCAATTCTTTACGATCTCTCATCCTGCCTTATCGCGTCTCATCAACGAAGGAATTTTTTGTTCTGCCCCTCTAGGTATAATTTATGAAATCCCTCGTTTTAATTTAATGTTAAATGAACTGGATAGAACCTGGTTTCATCTCATTGTAAATGAGGCTTTTACTCCTTTTTTTTCTTCTATATTCTCGTTTTATGATTTAATCAAGAGAATAACCAATCTGCTATATGGTTTGATGATGTGAAAGTGCATACGGTTATAAATTGAATGAGAATCATAAAACCAATTTGCTCCTTTCTTTCCCTTATAATTATTATTTTGTGATTTAATTTGATTTTTTGTATATGGTTTTAACTCTTAAAAAAAACTTAGTGAATCGTCTCTACGTTGGTGTTTGTTTATTTGTTTTGTAAAGCTCTTAATGACTTTCAAGAATAACCAAACAAAAGCACTTTTTACAGTTTTTAACCTTCGTATAAAGATGCAAGCCCTCCATCTTTATCCAACGTCTGTTTCTTCATAAAAGTCATGTCTTTTTTGTTTTGATAAAGCCTTGACCTTTAGATAAAGAGAATAATTATTTTTATTTGGTTTTACAATTTAATAATTGTATAAAAACATTCTTGAATTTATTTGGTGTTATTGTTTAACATCTATAAAATAGAAACATGTTGTAAAGCTTTACATACGTTGCGTATTTTTGGATTCAGATAAAAAAATCTGTTGAGAAATGATTATATAGCTCATCTAATGCTTGAAAATTGTGATAAAATTCTTTGACAAAACTGATTAATTTTTTTTTACAAACATATGGAGATAGCCCCAATAAACATATGAAGGAAAAATTATTTTTATTTTTATTGAGGGTAAAAATAGTATTATATTATCTTTCATTCCCATTAATGTAATAAACCAAACAACATTATTAACATTAATACAGAAATTCAAGTTACAAATCAAACATCTTTTTTTTTTCATACTCATTTTCATCCCCTTCTACTATTATGCTCAAATCAATTGCCTACTTAGTCTCGCATTCACATACCTGTAAAGGCTTTTCTATTGTCGTTTTTAAGGTCAGAGTGAAAACAACGTTAAGATCACTATAGGCTACACCTCAGGAGTTCACCGTAGAGACCCTCTGTCTTAAAGTAGCTTTTAACTCTTTGTTCAGTATTTTTTTTCTCTCATTTATAGATAATAAGTTTATGCCAACTTAGCCTAATATATGCGCTAATTGCCGAAAAAATGAAGGTAAAAACTCTCACCAAAATACTAGTTTGAATATGATGTAAGAGTATGTTTTATTTTGTGTTGAAATCCTTGTAAAGCTAGGAAGATCCTAGCTAGTCTATGGCAGTTCTAACTTTGATTGGGAGGATGATTTGCCCAGATATATTTTCTTGCATTCAGCGAATTCTCATCGAACCTACCAAGATGAATTGAAATGATAGATATGCTTTCTTGTGTCGAGGGAAGAACAAAAGGGAATCTCTACGTGTGGTCTTTTATTCTTTTAGCTTCTCTTTCGCTGTAAGTCCTTTTAAGTTGCTGTTTGAGTGCTTACTCAGTGCAGTGTCAAATCAGTGCTCCTCGATTGTTATTTTTGGCAACGAAATGAATTTTTATGTTTCAGCTTTTCAATCCATCTTCTATTTGTGTGCAACTGGAAATCATTTATCCACAATGGGTGTTGAATATGTCTTCGAGCCAATCCATATGCACAGTATCATCAGCATACGGATGAAAGTTTTGGGATTAATTGAATTTATGATTTCTGATTGTTACGGAGTGATGAGAACTTTCTTGTAATTATAATTCCATTAATGTTACAATTTTTTGCATATTAATCAAATTTAAATCGTGAATAAAGACATCATCTATGGATAAAAACTATCATAGTTAAGCCCGTATTTTGTCATTTAATTCGAGTGATGTTAATTTGCACTATTATTAACTCGCTGGATTAAATATTTTTAATTATTGGGTACTCCTATCGGTATCTTTCACATTTTAGATTCATAATCGTAAATTAAAATTTACAGCGTTTGTTGGTAACGTTCGATAATATGAAGTGTTATCATTCCTATCATTTCTTTTTGCAACATGAGGGGAGGGGAGGGGATCACCATGGTATTTTCGATATACTAATGACCCCAACTTGGGAACCCCCTGTAGATCCATACCTATAAAAAAAATGAAGATTAGGGCAAGTATTTTCATATGGAAATTTTATAGATTGAATGAACAAAGTGATGAGAACCAAGAAGCCAATGTGCGGATAGTTATTAAAAGCCCTTATGCACATTCCTTATGGCCAAATTACAAGGTCAAGGGCTAAGAAGACGAAGGAAGTACTTAATGGGCTGATTCAAGATATTTGCACCAAATAAGTTATTTTGGGTCGAAAGAGACGCCTTGAAGGTGAAACATACAACCCAAGTGTTGTACCTCGTTTTCCCAACTCCTGAGTCATGAAACGTGAGCTTAGTCCAATAAAATCTCCTTAACCATTATCGTTTCATCTTCATTCTCATAAGATCCCGAAATTTTTCCCTATTTGATCAATTGATGTACGACAACCAATTCTTATAGTCATGCTCCCAATTATATGTACTTGTCAAATTTCTTCGGTTCGCCGCAACAAACTATTGTTTCGCTACGACGAACAAATGGGATTAAGCCAGATGACCCTTCGGGTGAAGTTTGTCACGCCGAACGCTTGGCTTTGCCACGGTGAAGTCTCCACTGAAGGCCAAAATCCCGGCTTCGTGGCGGCGAAGTTGTCAAAAATTACACCGAAATACCCTTATATCTTTCCTAACCTTACCCCCACTCTTAAATGTCCCAAATTTACTTCCTTTAACGCAACATCATTTCATAACCATTCAACTACTAATATTATTTCTTCATACTCTCTAATCTCTTTTCTTAAAACATTTAATTTATTTCTTTCAACTAATTCTCATTATTCATAATACCTATCTTTCTCCCATAACATCTCTCTTATATATATACAACAACAATTCATAATCAAAATAATCATCTCAAATTGATAACTTTCCCAAGCATATCTAATTTTCAACTCAACATCATCCATACATAAATAATTCATTAACATCAAATAATAGAGTTTTACAAGCTTTAATAACATTCCAAGCCACAATACACCCATGTCTCAGAATTTCAAAATACAAAAAGTTACATGAACTAATAATCATTGAAATATGACTAAAACCTTGTATTTACATAATCTAGCTTAAACTACAAAACATGCAGAACTCGAAGCGATGCCTTGACTCTTGATCACTCGATCTCATTTTCTTCACCTGAAGATGGGATGGAAGGAGGGTGAGTTTAAAAGCCCGTGGGTAACAAGTTTCTAATGGATAACAAGCAAAACCATTTATAAAGCTCATTCCCATTGAACATATCATTTATGCATCAAAATTCTCAACCAATTCACAATAATGCAAATCATTTATGCATCAACTTGTCGACATATCATAAGCACAGAAGCATATCAAAATGGTTTGGGTGGATTCAAAAACAAAACGTACTATACATTTTCACATAGTAGTCCTGTATAGCCGTGAACAAAATGTATTATCGCAATCTCACTTAATGATCTTGCGTAGTCGTGAACTTATGGGAGTTCATAAAGGAACTCCATGCCGCTAACGGGAAGGTAAGAGAAGCCTTTGATCAAAGTACACTTAACTTAACTTAAGGGACCACCACAAACCCACATAACATGTATTTCATGACTTGAAAGCAGATTGCCCAAATGGCACATTTTGAAAACATGAATTTTCTTAACATTTTGCCACAAAGGCATATTTCGAAAACACAATTGTTCATGAACATGAAATATCTCACATTTCATTAACCAAATTCACATATCAAATATATAGCAATTTCTCAAATCATTCAAAGCAATAATACAATAATTATGAAGCAATTTGAAATCATTTTATTCCACAAACCCACTCCGAAAACATCTTTTTTCGACATTATTCATTTTTTTAGTTTCCATCTTTCACATATAACCCACCTTAACCCTAAACCATCTCTTTCACTTCATTTTCAACTTCATTTCAACTTAATATCATTGACAAATACATCAAAATCTACCTTTAATCTTGAACCCTACCAGAGAACATTTGCCTATATCATTCGTCAACAACTTTCTACCCGTATTCAACTTTATTTAGGCTTCATTTAACTAAACAGATGAAATTTAAAGCCTTAAGGAGAGACCCACGAAATTTCTCTTCTTGCCTTTAATGGAAACTAAATCCTTCCACTTCCTTTTGCTTTACTTCTCCTTTCTAGCTAGAAGATCATAAAGTCCTACTTCTTCTTCTTCTTCTTCTTCTTCTTCTTCTTCCTAGCCGAAACTCTCCCTCTCTTTTCTCTAGATAATTTCGTGACTCACTCATTTAATGGACTAACAAGTTGTTTCTTATTTAAAACCTAAACTCCAACCTGAAAACTACGTAGTTTTAGAACTACCATTCCCTTCCTTGCAAACTTTACTCCTTTCCCCTTCTATAAACGATTTCTCCTACATTTTCCTCTTCTTTTTGTTTTTAAAAGAATTTAAATGGACCAAAGTAGCCCTCCTTCAAAGCCTTAGACTTTACAAACATAAATGAACTTCCTAATTTGCCTTCAAGCCATTTTATTCCTTTCAATTCTAACAACTAATTTAACTCTAATTTAAACTAATCACTCATTTAATTTTCATCCCTCTAAACACTATAACCCTCAATTTACTCCACAAAAAGAAATTTTCAAAATAATCCTCAAAAATAACTTAACACATGCTTAATGCGAATCGGGGCCCAACATAATTGCCTTGTGATGTCCAAAATGATATGTCTTTTATTTTCCACTAAAACTTCCCTTTCTTTCTTTCTTTCTTTTTTTTGAAAGGGTAGTACTTCCTTAAAATAAAGGGATTAAAAAAGTCCTAAAATAATTCCCCGACAATGGCGCTAAATACTTATTGAGCAATTTTTATCTTATAAACCCTCAATATTCTATAAGCACATGAGTCGTAGTATAAGAGGTGTGGATCCCACAAGGAATTAATGAGCTAATCGAATCCTAATTTTTCTAAGGCTTAAAGGTATAATTAAAATGAAAACAAAAACCAAATAGTAAACAATCAAATATGGAGTGATTGAAGTGAGAATTCTAAATTAATGCAAGAAATCAAATTTGAACAACACCAATTGACAATTGAAAACTAAACCGTAATTAAGTTGAGTTACTGAATATGTAATCTCTCGATTAATAAAACAGGAGTGTTCCAATAACAATTGATTCCTCACATGAGATGTCTCTCTGTATAATTACCAATATGATTATTTATGCGGCCTAATAGATCGTTTAACTCTCATTAACCAATCTAATCATTTTGCATTTGATTCACTCTTTAGATTTATTATTGAAGCATGTAATTACAATAAATAATCACAACACCCAACATCATAAACAAAAAAAAGAAATTAGATTAACAATAAATCAAGTATAAATCCCTAAAAGAAGTTAGAACATCCTCAAACCAAGGTTCATCATCATCAACTCCATGTTATACATCAAATAAATGAAATAACTGATGGATAGAAGAAAATATAACTTAGGAGGACTAGAGGCTAAAGTAGCAGCAAAAGCTCAACCTTCTCTCTCTTTTTCTCTGTCTTCATTCTTCCTCTTCCTTAGGTTTTTCCCCAAAGTGGCAAATGGAGGCCCCCTCCTTTAAGTCATTTCTCTTCTTTTTTATATTGCTTCACTAATTTGGGTAAAACTAGGTTTTACCTAAGCCTAAAATTATGAAATAACCAACAAAAAATTAAGTTCGGGAGGTAGGTTTGCCTCTATTATCTCGTAGGCCACACTGACATAATTGTGGCCCTGGGTCCTCCTTCGTGCTTCCTCCAAATCTTCTCCGTTCTTCAATATCTGATCTCAAACACTAATAAATACATTAAATAGCATGCATAACACTCAAAACATAAATATCTAACCAGGTAACACAATTTTAAACCTAGATATGCAAGAATAAATTAATTAACAACTAAAAACATACTAAAATTCCTACCAAAACATCATGCAATCTACAACTATCAAATTTTATCTCTGAAAATCATAGCAATCAAAATTTGAAATAATAACAATTTATTTTTTCTATTAATATTATTTTTCACATATTTCATATATAAACAATAACCAATTACTATTAAAAAAGATCATTTCATCATCATACAAATATAAAACTAAGGATAATATAAAGTACTTAAAATGTTATAATTTTATCATTGATAAATAATAATTACATTAAAATATTAAAAATAATAAAGTTCTATGTCTCTATAAGTATGACAACAAGAGTTTATGTTAAGGAATGCAACTAACTAGAAGTGAAAACTGAAACAAATTTTTTTTATTGCATATATAGAATTTAATATATTCATCAAATACAAGTGAAATTAAAAGACTTGAAACTTCATTCAATTAAATATCTACTCAAATTGCATTAATCCTAATTATCATTTGATACAAAATCCTCATCATTAAGAGGAGTTTGATCATCACAATCATTCAAATTCATTACACCAATTGATATGTCAATACTTTCTCTTCTAAGATTTTCTTCCAAGTCACTCTCATCTATCAAACTCGATTCCTTAATAACCCAATATGCCAAAAGATTGATATGGTTAAGACAAATTGGATTTATAATACTACTTGTTATATTAAGAGTCATATTAAACAAATAAAATAAAATTATTAAAAATTAGAAGAAATTATATTCAAATTGATAATGGTAATAATATACCTTTCTCATAGTTTTACATATTAAAAAAAGACTAAGTCATGTAATGTTTTGTGTTCCAATCTATTCCTTTTTTTAGAATTGATGAATTCAAATGTGCTCTAACTCTTTTCATACCCCTTTACACTGATACAATGACTCAAAATTCATATTGCAAACTTTTACAATTCTACAGAGTCAATTTTGAATTAGTGCCACCAAGTAACTATATAAAACAACAAAATTAACATTACAAGCAAAATTAACTGTGAAATGTAGTGCCTAAGAGGAATCCATTTTTTAATTCTTTAATTCTCTTCTCAAACATCTTAATTTCACCATGATGGTTATGAGAGGTATGAATATAAATCTCACAAGCTCTCAAGCTTACCAAGTAATTTAGAAATTTAAAGCTATCAAAAGAGAACTAGTAAAGTACTAAAGGATGGATCTAATCCTATAAGGATGGACATAAGAAATGCATTTAAAAATATAAATAAATGCCAACAAATACTTAATGCATTTCAAAAAATTAATCAAAGTCAACAAAACTAGCTAATGGCTAAATTAATTAATGTCAACAAAACTAGCTAATGGCCCTCGATAATTGTGCATTAGTTTGTATTTTTCTAAGTATTTGGTATGTAACATCCCGTCACTGATGGGATGGGTACAGTTCATTGCATTCATATTTAGCCAGGATGAATGCAATGAACTGTAGTGTTGCAGTGTGGCATGTAGATTGCATGTAGATAGGGAGATGTTGCAGTGTGGGTTAGAGGTGAGTACACCTCTGGGTAGTACTACAGCTTTGGGCGAGGTCTGCAAGGGGTGTCCGATCGTGATTGATCAGGCAGAGTTGAGTGCAGACCTGATAGTGTTGCCTCTTCGAGAGATTGATTTGATTCTAGGGATGGACTGGCTCACTGCCCATAGGGCTATTATGGACTGCTATACCAAGGAGGTTGTGTTGGAGTCTCCTGGTCAGCCTAGAGCAGTGTTTCAAGGTGTTAGTCAGGCGGTGCCAGCCAAGATGATCTTGTTTTTAAGTGCCCTGAGGTTGATGCAGGGTGGTTGTGAGGCGTATTTGGCTCATGTGGTGGACACCAGGATTGAGCAGAGGTTGCAGGATATTCCCGTGATCAGGGAATTTCCAGATGTGTTTCCCGATGAGTTACCGGGTTTGCCGCCGGATCGAGAGACGGAGTTCACCATTGACCTCGTTCCAGGTATCGCTCCTATATCCATACCTCCATATAGGATGGCACCAGTGGAACTGAGGGAGCTTAAGGCTCACCGTGGGGAGCTCTGGTGTTGTTTGTGAAGAAGAAGGACGGGACTTTGAGGTTGTGCATCGATTACAGGCAGCTGAATCGGGTGACAGTGAAGATCAAGTATCCACTGCCTAGGATCGATGACTTGTTTGATCAGTTGCAGGGAGCTCAGGTGTTTACTAAGTTGGATCTGAGGTCAGGATATTATCAGTTGAGGATTGTAGAGGCCGATGTGCCTAAAAGTGCTTTCAGGAGCAGGTATGGGCATTTCGAGTTCTTAGTTAAGCCATTCGGGTTGACTAATACCCCGACAGCCTTCATGGCCTTAATGAATAAGGTCTTTCAGTCCTACCTGGATCAATTTGTGATAGTCTTTATTGATGACATTTTGGTGTATTCAAGGAGTAGACAGGAGCATGCGGAGCATCTGAGAATTGTATTGCAAATTATGAGAGAGAGGCAGCTGTATGCCAAATTTACAAAATGTGAATTTTAGCTGGATGAGGTGGTGTTCTTAGGCCACATTGTGTCTGGTGAGGGTATCCGAGTGGACTCTCACAAGATTGAGGCAGTGAGGAGCTGGGAGATCCCGAGGAATGTGTCAGAGGTGCGGAGTTTTCTCGGATTAGCAGGTTATTACCGGAGGTTTGTCGAGGGGTTTTCAGTGATTTCAGCTCCTTTTACAAGACTTCTGAGGAAGAATGTGGCTTTCAGATGGACTGATGAGTGTCAGAGGAGTTTTGAGGAGCTGAAACATCGGCTGACTACGGTGCCGGTGTTACCTTTGCCGTCAGGGTCTGGAGGTTTCGAGGTATTTAGTGATGCTTCGCAGCAGGCATTGGGTAGTGTATTAATGCAGCATGGGAGAATTATTGCTTATGCCTTGAGACAGTTGAGGTCTCACGAGATGAATTACCCAATTCATGATTTGGAGTTAGTTGTAGTGGTGTTTGCTTTGAAGATCTGGAGATATTATTTGTATGGGGAGACGTTCTAGATCTTCATTGATCATAAGAGTCTGAGGTATCTGTTGAGTCAGCGAGAGTTGAATCTAAGGCAGAGGAGATGGATAGAGTTGCTTAAGGATTACAACTGCACGATTGAGTATCATCCGGGGAAGGCTAATGTGGTGGCAGATGCATTAAGTAGGAGATCTCATATCAGTGCAACTCAGATTCAGATTGATATGAAAGTTAATGTGGTGGCAGATGCATTGAGTAGGAGATCTCATATAATAATAACTTAATTATAAAATCTATCTATAGAGATAGATATGAAAGTTGTTTATCTATTCTACTTTAAATATGTAGATAATGTACTAAAGTTGTTTAGTATTTGAGACACTTGATACTTATGAAGTATTAAAGATATCCATTATTATATCTAAGTTGATATTTTCAAGGTTGTATAGATATTCACTTCAAAACTAAGTCCTAATCAAGATATATTTTATTTAGAACAATATTATTTTAAGATTAGAAAGGTTCCAATGTAGTATTAATTATTAATCAAGACAAATAAATTTTTCATTAAGTAAAAATGATTAAATGAATTAACAAGTTTTTTAACGAACTTGAAATAGTTTCTTGCATTGTTCAAACAATAATGTACTGTAGAATATTAGAGTCATTAGGCAAACGAAAGGAGATAAGGTCTTACTAAAGATTTGAGTTTGTATTATGTAGTTATCTTATATAAGAATCGTTATATTTTGATACTACTTATGATCTATTATAATTAATGGTAGCTCAGTTGAAAATCATTAGATGTTGCATCAACTATATGGAGGTAGTTGAGTAATTGATACAAGATTCATCATCCTAAAGTCATTAGGAAGAATGTTTCATTGTTCTCGATTACTATTAATTTGAAAATCCTTGGCCTAAATGAAATGACACTTTGAAGATACTTTTCAATTGTCATTAATTAAATCAATTAATAACGTTGAAGAACTAATATGATTGGACTCAAAATAGAATAGACATTAATTTCATGCTCTATATTTAATTAGAATATTATATGATGAAAGGATTTAATTATACAAAAAAATCATACACAAAAAAGTTAGTCAAAACTACTTTGACATTCCTAAATATTTGTGATGTATTGTTAGATGCCAATCTTGATCTATTAATAGAATTGTTTAATTAGAGAATTAAAGATAGATTAAAGGAATTTAATTTATTTAGTCCTAAATATGATTTAAGGTTATGATTTATATATATTGCTAACATATTTAGGAACCTAATATGTTACATACAAAGAATGGATTAAAGAGAGAAGCATTTTAATCAAGTTGGACTTTAATGTAAAGTTTAAAAATCTGTTAAAATTAATATAAGATATTTAATAAATATGAATTAATAATCTCCTTAAACATAAGAATATAAATGAGAAAAGTTGGACTCGTACCTTAAAACTTTTCTTAAGTTGAAGTTTAAATAAATATAACTTGATTTATTAACTCAAAATTCAGATTAATTTATTGTAATTGCTGATTAAAATTTTTTGTTAAGTCTAATTTTAATTGAGTATGAAAACTTAATTTAAATTCGAGCAAAAACTAATTTAACATCTCTAGAAACAAAGTAATAAGATATACTTGATCCCTTTTCGCAATAAGGGGCGTTGCCATTTGGAATTTCGAGAACTTGCTCCCATTGCTCTGTACGAAGTGCTTTTTCGAATACATCACTAAAATAATGAATTCAATCAAACTAGTAAAGAAGTTTTTTTATTAGTTCAGATTTGGTGGCGTCATAAATTTAAATGAATATTAACAATGATCTGTAATTTTTCCCTTGGAATTCTGTTACTAGGAGACCCAATGCCTCATCACTATCCTCTCTTTTTATGTCTAGTGGGAGCAGAAAACAAAACAAGACACCAATGTCCTTAACCAACCAGCAATTATAGGGAAACCCGTTATTTACACTCCTTTCCCTGAAACAATAAGTGGGTGATTAAGAAAGATCTAGATTCAAACAAACTTAGTCTAAATGATAGGTTAACACGAGTATATTAATGGGTAGTTGATATGTCATAGTCCTAGTGGATCTAATTGTCTTTCTGAAGTGGGAAATCAGAATTTCTGATACCACCAGAAATTACACGGTAGTTGCATGCTTCTTTCGAAATATTCTCCAAGGTCTTCATGGCCTCGTAGACCGAATACTAGCCGGCAACGTTAAAGACAAGCGGATTGGCAGTGATTATCGATTTGACTCAAAGTCGATGTGAATATGCAACGTGTCACAAGCATTTCAATCTTGTTGTTGCAAAGGTTGAATCCTCAACGTAAAGGGACCCCCACACTCCGATCCGACGAAGCAATTGGAATGATATAAATTAGGTACTCAGCGGCTCGCTAAAGGGGAGGTGAATAACTCACAGATCTACAAGGAGCCCACCCTTAAAATCCACAAAGGAATCAAGAGTGTTGCTCTCATACTGTAAACCGTGAGATTCGAATCTTATACCTTGTTGCAAATCTGCCCTTCCGAAACCAACTGAGCTACGCCCTTCAATATTGACCATAAATGAAGCAGCATGTACCTGTCGATTCACAGTACGAAGCCAAGGCCGCCCAATGGTGGATGGAACTGAATCCAATCACAGAACTTTGATTGTGGATGGAATTGGCCGAGTTGAGCAGACCTCCAATAACGGAACATATTCAGTAGTTGAGTGAAAACTTACGAAACCTTGATCCCCTTTCGTTTCCATACAATTGAACCAACCATGTTAGGCAAATCTGAATCTAAAACATTCAGATAAAGTATAATAAAATTTCAACACTTCCCATCTGCTAAAATTGTGGTTTAACCAGCAAGACCAAATGACCGAACTCAACCATTCTACTTACGTACGTTTCTTGACAGACATGTTGATTTATACTTTATAATCAATTGGTTAGTTGCAATTAATTATATATATTGTTGTTTTATGTGTGTTTACTTAGTTAACATAAAAGATAAAGTTCATAAGATTAATATACTTTACGAATGAAATTATGATAAATCATAATTAAGATAATTATATCATATTTAAGTAGTATTCTTATATTATTTCTAATCATTATTTTATTAAGACTGGATTTTAATAGTCAAAAGATTAGTACACATTACACTTCTTCTTCATGAATGAAATAGTTGATTTTAAAAATTAAAGTATGAAAATATTTAAACAAAATTTTGAGTACTTGTTACATAATAAGTTTACTAAACTAACCCAATATAAGAATTCTATTTAGAATACTAATTGTATTTTTATAGCGATTTTTATTGATTGTATAAGTAATTATTTGACTTGAGATCTCCAAAGTATCTTATATATAAATTGCTAGGGTCTAATACTCCTGATGATATGTCATATTTAAGAATAGCTCACTTAATAATTGTTGGATATAGGATGAAATAAATTAATGTAGTTGAGAAATTAATATAGATCTGTAATCCTAAAGTAATTAAAGAGAATATGTCATTGTTTTCAATTAGTATTGACTTGGAAATCATTGGAAATCATTGGAACTAGAAGCCAAATTTCAGAGCTATAGGAGGGTGGATAATTACGTGGTTTAAGGGAAGAGAGGAGAAGAATGAACACAGCAGAACAACTTCCACATTAGCTTAACTCATTAGGTACTAGGTGTCACCATTTCATATAATAACATTTGTCCCTATGTATGCATTCCATTTGTCCTCTCTAATTCAACCTTATCCTCACATATATATCCTCACTAATTCAACCTTATCCTCACACACTCTTATCAATCTTATATGCCCAGTTAAAATCCTAATATTGGGCTCTGATACTATAAATGTTGGGACCCGATCCGAGAATCGGATCCCAACCAGAAAAGCAAAAACGGATAAGAAGAAAGAGGCGAATTCAAATTAGATAAATGGAATTCGATAACGACAAATAAAGTGAAAGCGGAAGCAAAACGAATGCAAATCGAATACAGAATAACAAATCGAAAGAATCGAAAGTGAAGCAAATACTCGAATCGAAAAAAGCAAATCGGAGCAGTTAGAATCAAAGGCAAAACAGATACGGATCGAATTTAAACTTATAATCAAAGTATACAAATGAGGCCAAATCGAATAGCATAACAAATGTCCGACATCCATGAATACAATACAAAGACAGCAACGATCACGTTGGACACCTAGACTAAACCGACCCCAAAATCCGGTATAAATTTCTTTTCTTTTCTTTTCTTTTTCTTATACTCATTTATCAAACTCATATAAAGCAATCTTATATCCTTTTTCTTGGAAATTTTTTCTCATGCCAAATCTCAACTTTTAACCATATTCTTATACATTGGTATTAATCCCAAAATTCATATTCATACTAACTTTTATCGAAATTTCGGCAGCATAACGGCTGCCTTTGACCTAACCCAAAACCTGCAAATGGTTCAAAACACACTTCTAAATTCTCAAGCAATCACACAATCATCCAATTCGACCGGACCCTCCGTCCGGGATCTCAGCAGATAAACACACTCCTATATCTAAACCACTTCAAATCATTAATCATGTCCAATTCCAATACACATTTCAATCTTAAATCCATACACAAATTCCTAAATCAATATCATTATCATACACAATTTCATATACAAATTCAATGATTCCAAACACATCATCATTTGATTTCTTACAAATCCTTAATGGCTTTTCAAGCCATTTACAAACTTACAAATTGCTCAAGATACAGAAATATACACAAATCGAACAAGTGTCCTGACAGTCTTTCATCCAATCTCCTGCTCGAATACCTAGAGATGGGGATGAAAGGGGGGTAGGCTAAAATAGCTCGTAGATAATATGTTTATACATTGAAAAATAAGCGAAAACATATTTGGAAAAACTTTACCATTTCTTTTCCGAAATTTCACATTAGAAATTTGGCAAATCTCGTATTTTTCACACTTTTCAAAATATTGCCAAAACAATTGCAATCGCTTTTCAGTTGAAAAACCACCATAATTTATTTCTCAAAATTTTCACATTTTGTTTTTTTTTAAAATGATACAATGCAACACACTTATAAAAAGAACAAAACACACAAAACACATCAAATGGTCTGATTTGGTCCAAACAGAACGTACTGCACATTCCCATGTAGCGGTCCTGTATAGCCGTGAACAGAACGTACTACACTTTCCTGCATAACGGTCCAGTGTAGCCGTGAAGGGAGTCTGAAATCGAAGCTCCATGCCACTAGCGGGCAGCCGGGAAAAGGCTATACAACTAAACAAGTGCACATTCGTCCCACATATGGGACCTGACCAAACCCACGTAACACATATTCGAAAAATCGAACATACGGATTGCCCGAAGGCACTTTTCGAAAATCTTACTTTTCAAATTTCTCATATCACAATCACATATCACATTAACACATGTAAAATTCACTCGTCACATCATAACCAAAATTCAAATCATTAATTCATCAATCAATTCACATATAAATCAAAATCATCACAATGTATGCAAATATTTCTTTCAATCATAAAATCAAACTTATTCAATTTCACATTTTTAAAATCATTCATAGAATTCGAACTGCATTTTCGTAAAATTTATTTCGAAAACTAATTTTTCAAACATTTTCATAAACAATAATTTATCAAAAATTTTGCTTCTTAAATTTTCAAATATTCATGCTTAGCTTAAAATTCAATAAATAAACATACTACCCACCTCGAAATGATGCTAGGAACTCGTCCCGATCATCAATTTGACCAAAGCGTCCTTTGTTCTTCTACTTTAAAATTACCTAAACATATCCATCCAAAATTCAATATCATCAATAACATGTTTACTCAAATTGAGCTTAGAAAACATCAATTCCCCATATCTTCTAGCTATCTAAACCATAAACCTCCAAAATTCCCAAATCACAAAATTGACCTAAACCAATTTATCCAAATTTAACATCAT
Source organism: Erythroxylum brevipes (assembly GCA_027479065.1). Taxonomy (NCBI): domain Eukaryota; kingdom Viridiplantae; phylum Streptophyta; class Magnoliopsida; order Malpighiales; family Erythroxylaceae; genus Erythroxylum; species Erythroxylum brevipes. Next base: position 37,488,825 of record JANIHY010000006.1, on the reverse strand, counting down.
AAAACACAAATTCTTCAAAATTTGTATCATATTTCTCCAATCCATAATATTTTCCATGATTCTAAGCCAATAATTGCCAAAAACCCCAAATTATGAAATTTGGGCATAATCCCTAATTAATCA
>JANIHY010000006.1:37453699-37476577 GCA_027479065.1 Erythroxylum brevipes | reverse complement strand
TTTCCGCTGCGTGTACATGTGATGTACCTCCCGGGATTTTCCTACACCCCCCCCCCCATCCTAACAAGTTTCGTTTGCATTACATAACATTTAGGTTAGCTTAGGTCCACTTCATTAGGTTCCATTTAAGTGAGACGACCTGAGGTTGCACTCTATATTGCAATCCTTGGAATTCAATCTTTGATTTAACCTCCAAAGGTAAAATCGAAAGACGTCGCGGATTAAGCTCCATACTTGTGGAGCTTGTCATAATGTCCACTCCTATCTACTAGAGTTGGCATCGACCCTTGTGACCCCTAGCTCATGGCATAAGTGAAAACCTGAGTAAAGGCCTGAAAGAACTGTAGATCTATGGGGTTTGCTTAAGGTATCCGTGGGGGTGGTGGAGGCTCTTCCTGTTGCATACTAGTTGCCTCAAGATTTGGAGCAGAACGTGTCTCCGCATCTTGAGGGACATAAGATTCATCGGTGCTCCCTAAGTGAGGGCCAAATCGATTCAGAGCTCCTCGAGTTATTTTTTGAGGCGACATAATCACTCCTTCAATTTAAAACTATTGAAAATCTTTAGTTCATGCAAAACAGTTTTAGATCATGTAAAACATTTCAAAACATTGCAAGTTGTTCATTTAAAATACTACATGTTCATTTCGTATCCTAAACTACCCATTTCATGCCTAGGATACTCCTAAACATAGTCACTCTGATATCATAACTATTAGATCCCGCTTTCGAAGTCCAACATCGAAGTCATGAAAACTTGAGCCTAATACCCTGTAGTTTCTGAAGCCCAACAATCCGGAGTCATAAAGCGTTAGTGGGCTTCCTTATGGGGTTATTTCAATGACTCCTCATTTGCCATCGTCCTATAAGGGTGGTGTGCCCACACCAGTTAAACACCAAATCACAATTTGAGTTCTTCAAAAAAATTGTAGCCTTTTGCCTCTTGTTTATTTTGAAACAAGAACCACCCCATTCGGAGCTCTATAGCTCAAGATATGCCTAAAAATTCGAGTACGTTCATTACCTGGTTATGCTCTTCCAACCAATCCCTCGTATTCTTTACATCAGTATTTTTCAAATCTACATCAAAATTTACCAATTTTTAAAGAGAGTTAGCAAAATGTATTAGGAGTCTATTCCTTCAAAAATCACTTCATTTGGAAGTCAAGTGATGAATTTATGGCCAAAAGAATCAAGTATGTTTATGTCCTCATTCATATTTTACCTCTTTTGGGATAATTAGCATAATTTTCCCTAAAAACCTTGGATTAGGTTCTTTATTAGAATTTTTGAAAGAGAACTTCTAGATATACAACTTTTGTGAAGACTCCAAAGTGAAATTTGATCATCTATAGGATAAAAAATGTGACTAGACAATAGGATCAGATGAACAATGTACCAGACAATATGACGTTATCACCAGACGATATGACGTCACCAGACCATACGCCATCACTAGACGAAGCGTCCTTGTCAAATGAAACGTCCTCGTCAGATGAAGCATCCTCACAAGATGAAGCGTCCTCACCAGATGAAGCATCCTCACTAGACGATATGTCCTCACCAGACGACACGTCCTCACCAAATGCTACGTCCCATACTCCTGAGCATCTCCACTTATAACGACCATAACCTTTGACTCCGATATCCAAAAATTTCATACTTTATAGCGTTGGGAAGCTAGAAAGACAAGCTACAACTTCCATGAAGAAAACTTGTCAAATTCTTCATAGATCAATCTAAATTTTTCCCTAAATTCATAACACGAATTTTTTTTTTGGAAGATTTGAAATTTTGCACTATGCAAACTTGGAATGTTCTCAGCATAAGCATCCAGCTACCAAAATGATTTCATTAAACTCTCAAATCTCAACTCATTTGTCTCATCACCTTCAACTACATCATATCAGTTATAATTCCTATCTTCCTTTCCGTAACATCTCACTTATGCATACATATATATATATGTATATCAACGATTTATGTTCCAAAATCATCAACACAAGTTGATTGCTTCTTTACGTATATATAATTTCAACTCACGTCATTCGTACACCATTCACACTTTATTAACATCAAAATAATAAAGTTTTTACAATGTTTTAGTGGTCCTTTCGAGCCACCTTACATCATAGTCCAAAAATACCAACTTTATAAGAACAATAATTTCTCAAAATGCGACGAAAGCCTTGTTTTACATGATCTAACTTCAAAAGAACAAAATATGAAAATTGGAGTGATTCCTTGACCCTCGACTCAATCACTCGATATCTTGTTTGTCGCCTATAGATGGGGAAGAATGGGGGTGAGATTACAGCTTGTAGGTAACACTTTTATAGTTGGTAGCACCCTTGAAAACCCTCATGATCATAACAAATTTTCATGAAAATCCATTCCACATAAATTTCTCAACTTGCATAAGTCAAACAATCATTAAAATTGTCAACACATGTAAACACATAAGCACATCATAATGGTCTAGGTGGATCTAAAACAAAACATATTACACAATTCCCATAAGGGTCTTGTGTAGCCGTGAACTTAGGGGAGTCTATGAAGGAGCTCCATGCTACTAGCGGATAGGCAGGAGAAGCCTTTGGTCAAAGTGCACTTGATATACTTAGGGGGCCTCCACAAACCCACATAACCATGCATCTCACATTTTGGAAACTTGTTGCCCAAATGGCACATTTTCGTAACATAACTTCATAAGTTGATATCCTTTCAAAATCATTTCCATTTTTGTTTCATAGTTCATCCAAAAACTTCATACATACATATATAGCAATTTCTTAAACCATTTAAAGAAAAATGAATTGTTGGATCCCGATTTTTGGAACCCAACCCTCTTGCAGACTCATACAGTTACTGGAACCCACTTGCTTCCGGAGCCGAACTCTTGCGAAATCATGAAACTTGTGCTTCATCGGTTCATTTTCATTCTTAAAAATCCCAATAATTTTTTTTCTTTTCCTCACAATTCTTTCAATGGCGTGCCCACATAAAAATTAGTCACCATGCTCATGGACCCTGTTCCCGAAGCCTAACATTCGGAGACACAAACCTTGAGCTTATTTTCCTGAAGGGTCATTTGCTATCATTCCACAATGGTGTTGAGCACACACTAAAAAATCACCAAAATCATAAGTTGAATTCTTCAAATAAATTGTATTTTTGAGTCTCCATTTTGTTTTTAAATAAGAATCACCTCAATTGGACCTATATAGCTCAAGATATGCTTAAAATTCCAAATCGTGTCTATACCTCAATCATGCTCTCTAAACTGACCTCTCAATTTCTTTTAATCAAACTTTCTCAAATCAAAACCAAAAGCTACCAAATTTATTGGAGAGTTAAATTCACATCTTAGGAATCTATCGCTTCAATAATCACTTCATTCGGAGGTCGGATGAGCGAGTTATGACCAAAAGAATCTAGCATGTTCATAACCTCAATAAATCAGTAACATATCTTGGCTCGATTGTCATAACTTTCACCAAAAATGTCAGATTAGTTTTGTACTAGGACCATTAGAAATTAGACTTCTAGATATACAACTTTCATGAAGACAATAAAATCAAATTCTGCCTCTAAAATGGTCAAAAATAGCGATATCCTCAAACTGACGCTTGAGTGTCCGTTTAACGAACATGCATATCCGTTTAACAGACATTCACAACTTTGGAAGCACCATTTCATCCGAGAAAGTCCGTTAAATGGACATCCATGTCCGTATAACGGACATGGGAGAAACAAGGGTCCTTTTGACCCGATAAGGTCCATTAAATGGACTTCCATGTCCGTTTAACAGACATGGCTTCCCAAAACCCCTCCAAACCATTCTCCAATGCTTCCTACCTCCAATTTAACATCATCTACCCTTATAATCTTTACAAATTCACTTCTTCTAATGTCTAAACACTTCTTAACAATCCAAACCATTAATTCATTTCATAAACTTCTCAAATCCCAACTCATTTGGTTCATCAAAACCACCATTTCCTATCATTTACTATAGTTGTCATCATGCACAATTCCTATACAGCATCACAACTTGTAACAATCATATCTTTTCACTCCGATATCCTAAATTTGCATACTTTATAGCGTCAAAAAGCTAAGAGAATCATATATAACTTTCATTAAGACATCTTGGTTAAAATCATCATAGATTAATACATAATTTCTTCTAAACTCAGAACGCACAATTTACCCTCATGAAGACTTAAAATTTAACTCATCACTTCTTCCTTAATTGCACATCATTCATAACAATTTAACTACCAATTGGAATTCATCCAACCCTCAATCTCAATTCACTTGACTTCTCATATTCATCAATATCTCTATAATCATATCATTCCTATATTTCCTTTCCATATATAACAATAACTCATGTTAATGCCAATTTAAGCTCATCCTTACTTAGTTCATATTCCAACTCCACCCCACCCTTGGCCACTTCCACTCAGGAATGGGTAGTGACCTTAACTTGCTTGAAGATGCCTGGTATTCAGCCTTGACTTGCTGATACACTAGACATGTACTTGCATATTTTGCTACATGCCTCTTCATGTCTTTCCACCAGAAATGCTTTTTCATATTTCTGTACATCTTGGTGCTACCTGGGTGCATGGCATAAGGCGCATTGTGTGCCTTATCTAGTATCTCATCCTTCACCTCCTTGACATTTGGGATACAAAGCCTATTCCCTATAGTCATGAGTTTATCATCCCTCACTACCACTTCAGATTTCTTGTCATTCTGAATCTCTTCTCGAAGCTTAATTATGCATCCTGTGCTTGTAACCCCCTAACCTTCTCTCTGAGTATCGGTCTCACTCTGAAGGTAGCAATAATACAATCAGGTTCCTCCTATTTCAAACTTATCTTAAGCTTAGCCATCTCTTCTAATAGCGACAGATACAATGTCTGAATATAGGCTATTGATGATTTCTTGCTCAAGGCATCTGCCACGACATTTGCCTTGCCTGGATGGTACTCAATCAACAAATCATAATTCTTAAACAACTCAATCCACCTTCTCTATCTCAAATTCAGCTCTTTTTGACTCACTAAGTACTTGAGACTTTTATGGTCAGTAAAGATTCTCGTTTAAACCCCATACAGATAATATCTCCAAATCTTCAAGGCAAAAATTACTGCTGCCAATTCTAAAGCATATGTTAGATAATTTAACTCATAAGGCTTTAGCTGCCGTGAGGCATATGCCATTACCTTATCTCCTTACATCAATACACAACCCAAACCCTTTCTTGAAGCATCATTATATACTGTATAACCCTCACCTCCTATAGGTAAAGTCAGAATTGGAGCACTTGTCAATCTGTGCTTAAGCTCCTCGAAGCTTTTCTGGCACTCATCACTCCAGATAAATTTCTGAATCTTCTTCAATAACCTAGTTAGTGGAGCAGCAATCATGGAGAATCCTTCCACAAACCTCCTATAGTAAACTACCAAACTCAGAAAACTCCTCACTTCTGTCACTGTCTTGGGTGCATGACACTTCACCACTGCTTCAATTTTCTTCGGATCAACATGTACGCCATTCTCAGAAATTACTTATCCAAGAAATACCACCTCATGGAGCCGAAATTCATATTTGCAGAATTTGGCATAAAGTTCCTTCTCCCTCATTGTCTGCAGTACTATCCTGAGATGTTCCTCATATTTCCCTTTACTCTTGGAATACACAAAAATATCATCTATAAACACTATGACAAACTGATTCAAATACTCCTTGAAAACCCTATTCATAAGATCCATGAATGCAGCTGGAGCATTGGTCAAACCAAAAGGCATAACTAGGAACTGTTAATGTCCATACCATGTCCTGAAGGCTATCTTATTATCATCAGATTCTCTGATTCTGAGCTGATGATAGCCCGATCTGAGATCAATCTTGGAAAAGCCCATTTGTTCCTTACAGCTGGTCAAATAGATCATTGATTCGTGGAAAAGGATACTTGTTTTTAATGGTCACTTTGTTAAGTCTTCAATAATCAATACACATCCGCCATGTTCCATCCTTCTTCTTAACAAATAGAGCAGGCACTCCCCAAGGTGATGAACTCGGCCTTATATACCCCTTCTCTAATAGTTTCTTCAACTGTTCCTTAAGCTCCTTCAGCTCAGCTAGAGTCATCCTATACGGTGGTATGAAAATGGGTGCAGTTCTAGGAATTAAGTCGATGGCAAACTCGATTTCTCTCACCGATGGCAAACTAGGTAAGTCATCTGGGAATACATCAGGAAATTCCCTTACAACCGAAAAATCCTCAAACCTCCCTTCCTCCACATCAACATCCAGAACATGCGCCAAGAAGGCTTCACACCCCTTCTTCATCATCCTGTCAGTTAGTAAAATAGAAATAATTCTTAGTGATGGCGTTTTTTTGTCCCCTATGAAAATCACCCTCTCACCGTTTCCCAGATCAAATTCGACCTTCTTTAGGCCACAATCCATCTTCGCATGATATTTTTCCATAACATCCATTCCAAGTATAACATCTAAGCCTTTTAGATCTAGGGTAGTAAATCCACTACCAGTCTAACACCATTAATGAAGAGTTCATAGCGTTTATATACTTGACTGATTACTACATTCCCCCTAGAGGTGTACTAACAAGCAAAGGACTATTCAAAGGCACTGAATTCACACCATGCAAAATCATACTTGCAAAAACAAAAGAATCCATGGAACCAGAATCAATTAGTAAACATACTGCTGAATCAAATACCTGGGTCATACCCGTGACAACCTCTGGTGCGGCTGCTGCTTCCTCCCTTGTCATGGCAAACACTCTTGCCTGTGCTTTGACCCTTTCACCTTCCTAAAGGAATAGCCTTCTTTACAGTTCCAGAATTGCCCACTTTAGTGGCTGGCCGGGTTCCCACTGTTTCAGGTCTCTTTAGGGCTTGTAATCGCGACCCCTCTTGCTTTGTTACTTGGGGACAGTCCCTGATCATATGTCCCTTCTCTCCACATCAAAAACATGCTCCCAATAACTTGAAACACTCTCTCCTATGCAGCTTCCCACAATGCTCACATTGGGGGTTCATATTCCTGCTCCTCTCCACCCTATTATTGTCTCCTATTGTTGAGGCTTGTACTGACACTGCCCTTGCTTGCTTGTTCTTAGCAGAGGCACTACTCCTCGCCTCACTCTGTGTGCGGGAGCTCTTCACACCCCTTTCAAGTATTGGAGCGCTCATCCCCTTTATGAAAAACTGCTCTTGATTCTTCCTCTTCCTACTCATCTCATACTTGATATTCTCCAGCTTCTCAACCTGGAGTGCAGCATCTACCAACTGTTGGTAGTCACATAAATTGTGGATCAAGATTTTCTCCTTAATCCCCAGATGGAGACCTCCCTCAAACTTACGGTATTTGTCTTCCTCATTCGTCACAATGTTGGCCACATATCGGGAAAGCTAAGTGAACTTCAGTTCATACTCACTCACACTCATATCCCTCTGTGTGAGATTCAAAAATTCTCTAGCCTTCTCTTGTATATAAACCCGGGAGAGGTACTTATTCCTGAACACTTCCACAAAATCTCTCTATGACAACACCGGAGGCATAATCTGACTGTAGGGCACTAATTCTCACCAATAAAGTGCATCCCCTTGTAGCAAACTAACTGCATAATCCAGCTTCTCTTCATCGGAGCACTTCATCTGAAGCAGGACTCTCTCGGTCCTCTTCAACCATGCTTCAACTTCCTCCAAATTTATAGTACCATTAAAGTCTAAATCCCTACACTTGAGAAGCTTATCATACTGCCCGATTCTCTCCATTGAAACTGGAACTGGCACTTATGAACCTTGGCCTATGGCATAAGCGAAAGCCTGGGCAAAAGCTTGAAAGAACCGTGGATCTAAAGGGTTTGCTTAAAGCATAGGAGGTAGAGGCAGTGGCACTTCATGCTACACACTAGGTGCCTCCGAATCAGGAGCAGAATGTGTCCCAGCATCTTGCAGGACATAGGATTTATCTGAATTCCCTTGATGAGAGTGAGATCGAGTCATAGCTCTTCGAGCTCTCTTTCGAGGTGACATTTTCACTCCTTCAATATAAAACCATTGAAAACCTTTAGCTCATGCAAAAAAAAAAAATTCAAAGTATGCAAAACAATTAAAATCGTATAAAACTATTTCAAATCATGTGAAACAATTCAAAACAATGCATGTAGTTCATTTAAAATAATGCATGTAAACTTCATGCTTTAATGCCTTAATACTTTTAACCTTAAGTAAACTACCCAAAATACCCCTTTATGCATATATTTACCATCTTTACTTCAACTAACCCATGAAATAAATTTCACTAATATAGACAAATAAATAAATAAATACTCCTAAATATGTCATCTATCCAAACTTTATAATTATCTAAATCATGCTTAACTAAAAAAAACATTTGGAGGCCAATACCAGAGGGAGATATGCCACCACGGTACCACTCCAAGCTTGCAGTGGAATTTTCTTTTTTTTCATTTCTAACATAATTTTTAGACAGCAAAACAAATCCACTTGCTTTACGTCTCGATATAATCTCGTCTTGACCTAAATAGTAAGTACTGATTCCGAGCCCAAAATGGCAATTGGTAACTTCGGTAAATTCTCTCCATCATCCGATAAGTAACAACACAAAATATGTACTAATATGAAATATGCGTTGTTCTATACAAATCAAGTGATAAAAAAGATTATGCACAATCAGAAATTGAGTTTATTGCAATGAAAATGGGTTCCAAGATACAGTAACTCCCAAAAAGCATATAAAATTTGCGGTTGTTATCGAGAAAGAAACAAATTAATAGCTACTTCTAACTAGACAAACTAGTATACAAGAATCTGCTTTCCTAATCGGTCGATGTCCATCCTTAATCTTCAAGTAAAAACAACGGGGCTAAAAGACCTAAAACTCCCTATGTTGGAAAAATTACAGGTGCGACTTATAACAGCAGAATACCAAGGTTTCTCATCTTTGTAATTGATCCGGTGTGTGGTTGCTCGTAGTTGATGATGATGTCGTCCTACCACTCAGTAATCCATTATCTGCAGGCGGGCTCGATCCCCATCTCGCCTCTGATTCTGTGGGCTCCATTACTTTAACAGACCCATCCGTTAATCCAATAGCAAATTGGTTAGATTCCAATGGATGTGAAGCAACCACAAGCGGATATACAGATTGGCTTCTGCAAAACAATAAGCCCATGAGCAACTGTGAAAATATTACGTAACATCAGTAATAATATCTTGGAACTTTGGAGGAACTCGCCTACAAAGAAATTCACATCGAGGTTGAAAATGTTAATGCATGATGAGGAAGTCAAGACGTACCGAAACTTGTAATAGCTTCGAAATTCTCCATATGAAAAGGGTATGAAACAAAAGATTGGACACGTAACAGTAAGATCACATACCCATTCAAGGCCGACTGTGACAAATATGCTGATGAAGCAATGCGACATCTTAATCTCAGGCTATCACCATCAAACACTGCGATGCTACCATCACAAAATGTAGCATAAACTAACTGGCTGTTGCAAGAGTATGCCGCATACGATATAGGTGCAGGCAATGAATCTTGTGGTAACCACTGAAACAGACAAGCCATGATATTGTCACTAACATATATAAAAAGAAAAACTGTCTAAATGACCATTAGCCTGTACCTGCCTAACACGCTCCATCTTCGAAGCATCATACATTGCCAACTGCGTTTCATGAACTACCAGCAATCTAATTTGATCAGCATGGAACTGCACTCGAGTATCACCAGTAGGTGCCTTGCCTACTGGAACTTGAATCGTAACTGATTTCCTTTTCTCCCATGTATCAATGCTCCAGACACAAAGCTACATAAATAGTTAGAAATCAGCATTATAATAAGATCAGTAATATGTCATTTACACGGTTCATTTCTTATAATGATATCAAGCAAGTATCGTATCAGTGCAAGACCTTTGGGAGAGGATAATTTGTACCAGGATGACTGAAACAGATCAGATATTAAGATCAAACATATCATGTGCCTTCTACTTACTTGTGCATCAGCAGCTGCTGAAACCAAAATATTAAGATTGGTTGAAAAAGCTAAACCAGTTACTCGCTTCTGATGACCCTTCAATTTTGATTTAACCTAAAGTAGCAAACAAAAAAATTAGGACCAGCTGAGCGGGACAAATACTAAGAACAATCAACTCAATAACAACTTGGAAAGAACAATAACCTCATCGACTCTAACATTGTATATGTGGATGGTCGAATCCTCCATTCCGATGGCTATAATATTATTGTCCTGCGGATGGAATGCTAGGAAGGTTGAAGCTGGGGGAGGAGACATGAATGTTGTCATTACCTGCGGACCAAGCAATACATTCACGATAAGCTTACATCATGAACACCGAAAAATAAGAGACGCATCATCGAACAAAAAAAAAAGGGAGCAAAGATGTATTGTGCAGGTTGACCTTAAATGTCATCATGTTAAACAACGAAACCTTTCCACCTGAAGCTGACATTACATACGAATCATTCTTAGAGAGTGCTATACAAGGTACTGCTTCTTCAAGGTTGACACCTGACACATCATTAGACATAAGAAGACCACTGTTGGGTTGCCAATGCTGTGGAACAACACTAGCAGTGGCCTTTGAAACAGCCAACATGAGTTAATATATTCAATAGTTCAATGAAACTAAAGACATAATAAGATGAAGAGAAAATTCAGAGAGCAAGCAAACATTCAAGAATTAAGTGGAGGAAAGATAGGATAATAAAAAACCAGGCTCTAAACCACTGATTACCTTTCCAGACGGATTTTGTTCATTACGAACCCATTTCCATAACTTCTGTATCCCATTCGACCCCAAAGCCAAAATTCCAACACCAGAATTTGTATATAGAAGTCGAACAACCTGCATGAGAAAAATCAAAAGGTTGAAACATTTTGCAGTAGAAAATCAAGCAGTAATTGCAGAATTATGTGCCAGTTGCACACACCTTGGTAGAAGTATCAGTGCTTTCTGGCAAGGTAACTAACCGACATTCACCAGGATCCACAATTTCAGCCAACTGCCAGGGTTTTGATTTATCAATTACATCATCCACAGTTCTGGGCTTTTCCATACTTCTATTTATGGCATCGACTCCATTCTTAAATAAGATCCAAAAGTATAGGAATCAAGCAATTTTCAGTTAACATACCAAGATCACTAAACTGTGTTAGCTTACCAAACATAGTAGGAACAAGAACATGCAAAAGGAATAAACTCTTCCAAGTACAGTTGGTTATGCTAATCGGAATACTAAGTTCACTCTATACAGCCATAAAGATTCTAGAAAAGAAATTGAACACAAGCCTTCATATATACGTTATCAAGATCCCCTACGAACAAAAAAAAAAGAAAAGGGCCGAACTTCTGCCCACTTCCATAGAACAATATCATGGCAACGTTGACCTAAGAGGTATCATATGGGATCCTTGGGAACCATCACAAGTACGGCCGGCCTCTATTTGAACCAGAATGTCATATCGTCTAGCGGAGCATAGAAGAAGGTGAGACGTGCAGATAGCTGACTAGCTTGAATGAGAGATGGGCAGAAGACCAGACAGATTTTAAACAAGGAGAAACAAGTGACACAAATTCCATTAACAACCTTGAACAAGAAATTGAGAACTTGTGACCCCTCAATACATGAAATGGCACACAAGTTAACTGCAAAATGCAGTATCTCTTAAAAACTAGAGCGTATATATTACATACGAAAGTAGATCTCAGATTTTGACATACAAGAATTGGCGCAGGCCTGACAGGAGAACTCATTTCCACTTTACAGTTGACTGGACTGATAGTTGTGACACCAGAAGCAGGAACCTGATCGACGAAGAGAAGGACAACATTATATCTCAGAATCCAGATATTTTAAAAGAAACATGAAATGAGCTCAACACATATATACTAACCTTAACAGCAGGAGCTTCAATAGGAGATTTAAATGCTTCATAAGCAGGAGTTTCCATTGTTCTCAATGATCTCATGCCAGCAGCATTTGCAAGTATCTTGAACCCAACGTCAGCAGTAACAGCCAGAAGATTCCCTTCCTTGTTGAATCTCAAGCGAGGAAGACTCTGAAGCAATTGATATGATTAGGTACAAATGATGCAAAAGATCTTAAAGTCTATAAAAGAAATAAAAGAGAAAAAATTAGTCAACCAAAAACCTTAATTTGGTGGAATGAAAGATGGAAAATTGAGCTGACAGCAAAGACAATAAGGCTAAATTTAAAATTATATTTGGAATCCTTATCAGATAGGTAGTAGTAGTAAATTAATATACTATTCTAGTTTTAGATATGTTATCCTAGTTTTAGATATGTTATCGTAGTTGTTTAACACTAGTACAACTTTTATCTGAATAGGATTTAAATTTATTAAGAACCCTTTCTTACTAGAATAAGGTTCTAAGAACTTCTATATAAATGTCTACACTCAACCCTTTAATAACAAGATATCCTGGATATTTTCATATCTTAGAAGGGGTGATGATTTCTTCTAAGAGTGATTCTTAAACCTTATGAATAATTCCTAGTTTTCTACCTACCCTTGTTGGTGTCCTCACTAAATTCCAACAACCATGTTGAGAATACCCACATGTGAGTTTCCCAAAGAAAGAGAGGAAAGAAGACTAATATATAAGCCTAGAGGGCTACTCCACCTATTGCCAACTAATTTTACGATGGAACCTCACTTCTGCTTGTGTGTTGTCTAACTTTCCTCCTCGTGTGGGCTTATAGGCCCACTGCAAATTTAACATGGTATCAGAGCCAATGAAGATCTTGGCCCACTATTTGCCCCAAAAGGGGGGCCATCATTTAAGCAACTGGAGAAGGATTTGAAGTATGCATGGAGCAAGTGGCCCAGTAGTATTGTTTGCCCCAAAACGGGAACTATTGGAAGTTCAACCCTGATGAGGGTTGTTCACATACCTCTCCAGATTATCCAAGTTAAAAAGGGACTCACATGCGAGGGGGAGTGTTGAGAATACCCACATGTGGGTGTCCCATGTCGAAGAAAGAGAGGAAAGAAAAGCCAAGCCTAGTGGGCTACTTCACCTATTGCCAATTAGTTTTAGGATAAAACCTCACTTGGGCTTGTGTGTTGTCTAACTTTCCTCATTGTGTGGGCTTGTAGGCCCATTGCAAATCTAAGAAACCAAAACTGTAAATTCTAGCCATATCAAACCTAAATTCCAACTATATTAAACCCTAAAATCCTAGTCTAAATTTTCAGCAATCAAACATAAAAAACCCAGCTATACCAAATCTGACATTTTAGTGTTCCAAGATAAAATTCAGACCTGAAACTTAATATTTCAGCAGCATAAAATAAGATATATCTCCGAATTTTGTGAGTTTTAGCTAGTAGCGAATACTTCTATTTGTCTTGTATCAATTTGGTATCAAAGCTTTTGTTCAAAATTGTCTTGTATCAATTTGGTATCAAAGCTTTTGTTCACAATGGTGACATATAATGTAAGGCCACATAGAAGAATACTCAATGACTAAAAGCGAGATGAAATGGATTTGAGAACTATGAAAAAATTGGATATAAAAGATTCTCGATCACAAGGTGCTCTAAAAAACAACTTACATGTAACAACTCCTACAAGGAAGTACGTTGGGTAATTTTTGGAGAATAGACAGCCTTGACATGCATTCCCTAAAAGTCAAAACTCCCACAAGAAAAAGTATGGAAACCGACAACCTATATTTGATGCTAAACATGGAGAAGGTGGTAATAAGCAAGACGAAGGAACTGATACTGATCAACAACACGGAGTGCAAGGGAAAATCTTTGTCAAACAATCATATTTGGATTTTGATTCCTCAAATTTAAAAGGCATACTGATCAACAACATGGAGTGCAAGGGAAAATCTTTGTCAAACAATCATATTTGGATTTTGATTCCTCAAATTTAAAAGGCACTAACTTAGAGTGAGTGTTTATTATGGGTGGTGAAATTATTTATACCTTCCCTTCAATTGATCAATTGGAATCTTCAAGCCTACATGTAGATGTTACTCAAATACTTGATGACATGGAGAGTTTGACTGTAGGAGATCAACAAAGCGTCAAAGATTAATGAAAATAGAACGAAGTGGATTCTCTGGGGAACCCTAAAATTGAAACATCTGAACAAGTTGGAACACTTGAACAACAAGCTGAAACACCTAAACAACAAGATCAAACCCTTGAGCAACAAATCAGAATACAAGAACAATAGATTGAAACAACAGGGCGGTAAGCTGAAAGAATAAGACAGCAAGCTAAAATAACAGAACAGGGAGATGAAAAGATTAACCAACAACTACTTCATGTTCCAAAGCTTATTGGCTCTGGACTTAATAATATCCTTGGTATTTTTGATGAAGATTATGTTGCAATGGGAGAGGAAGGACAAGTAGATTTGAATGAAGTTGTGACTTTGCAATAAGTGCACTTGCAAAGTCAAATTCAGTAATGACAAAAAATTAATGAATTCGACTACAAGAAGCAACAATATGTATGTTCTTGATGTCTAGCCATGTGGTTTTGTTATGAAACCATGTTCACACTACAAAACTATTCTTCTAGGAAGTTGTATGTCTCTATGGATTACTTTTAACCATCATCTCCAATCTTGATGTGAAGTTCATGAGTTATTTTTTGATAACCCTAGAGAAAACAATGAACACTAAGTTTCAATTTTCAAGTTCTTTCCTTCCCCAGATCGATGGATAAACAAAGGTGGTGAATAGAAGTTTGGGAGACTTGTTAAGATATTTGGTTGGGGAAAATGCGAATAATTGGGACTTAATTCTTCCTAAGATAGAATTTACATACAACAATCCTATAAAAAGATCGAGTAAAAGACCTTTTGAGATAGTTTGAGAGTTCAACCAAGAAAGTCTAACGATCTAGTTCCTCTACCGCAAACAAAACAAGTTAGCGTTGAAGCTAAAGATTTTGCACAACACATGAGGGATATCTTTAAAGAGGTACGAAAAAAGATAACAACCAGAAACTTGACTTAAAACGAACATCCTAATTAACATTATCAATTGGCAGAATTCAATGAAGGGGATATAGTGATACTTAGGAGTTGTCTAAAGCATTTTTCAAAAGTAAGATATAAGAAACTTCATTCACAAAGAGTTGGACCTTATATAAGATCCTCAAAAACATAAGTGTTAATGTTTAAGAAATACCAATTGACATGAGAATTAGTCATGGTTTTAATATTTCAGACTTAACTATTTATCATGGAAATGATGGTACACAATCTCCTACTCTAGCTATAGGAATTCCATTCACCCCTCATCTTACAGAGGAGATAGAGGATGTTCTTGACGAATAATTTGTGGCCACATGAGTTGAAGGTTATCGATAGTTTCTTGTCAAATGGAAAGAAAAATCAATTTCGAACAATACTTGAATTTTAGAATCTGAATTTCAAAAGTTGAGTCCAAACTTATATAATCAGTATATGTCACATTCTAAATTGAGGATGACTTTAGACAAGCCGGGGAGAATTGATGCAAAATAGCTTAAAGTCTATAGAAGAAATAAAAGAGAAAACTTAGTGAACCACAGGACTTAATTTGGTGGGATAAAGGATGGGAATGGAGTTTATAGCAAAGAAATAAAGGCTAAAATTTAGATTATGCTAAGAATCCTTACTAAATAAGTAGTAGTAAATAGTAATAAATTAAATATGATATTCTAATTTTAAATATATTATCCTTAATTATTTAGAACTTACTGTATTTCTATTAGAATACGATTTAAATTTGTTATGAACACTTTCTTACTCTTCTCTACAAATATGTGTATACTCAGCCTTTAAATAACAAGATATCTTTAACTTTTTCTACAAATTTGAGTTTTCATTTAGAAGGTATAATGCTTTCTACTTAAAGTGTTTCTTAAGCTCTAGGAATGATTCCTAGTTTCTTACGCTCCCTTGTTTATGTCTTCACTAAATTCCAACAACCAAAACCCTAATGGCCTGTTTGGTTCAAGGAATGGAATAGATAAGATGTAGAATAGTTATTCTTAGGAATAGAAAAGATGAGGAATAGAATAAGGATTACTTTGTTTGGTTTAAGGAATGGAATAGATAAAGAATTTCTATATTATAATTATAATACAAATGTTTCAGATGTTGATGAAGAAAAACAAGTTTCGAGAGGCTTGTGTGTAAGAAGGATAGATTTGTAAAAAGGTAACAAGTTCAGATGTAGAAGAAGATTAGAGATTCGTAGATTAGATAAAGATAGGAATTAGTTGGTTTTACCTATTCCACAAGATTGAAGAATAAATATTCTGAGGAATGGGTATTTTGTGTTTGTTTCTAACCAAACACAGGTTTAATAATAACCAAGGAATATGTTAGGAATAAAATTGCTATTCCCTTGAGCCAAACATCACCTAAATTCTAGCCATATCAAACCTAAATTCCAGCCACATTAAACAATAAAATCTTAGACTATATTTCTAGCAACCAAAACATAAAAACACAGCTATACCTAATCTGAAATTTAAGCAGTTCAAGCTGAATCTAGACCTTAAAGTAAAGCATTCTGTGAAGGATCTGTGAACTTACTGGTAATCCACCCTCTGCTTCTATACTTGTCAGCACATTAACATTGTCCATATCCCAAAACTTTATCTGGCTATCTTCACCTGCAGCCAGAAAGTGATTTTGTGTTGTGTCAAATTGCACAACACCACCTGGTGATTTCTTTCTAAACCCAGAATATTCCCTCTTTATTGCTCCTTCACTTTCATTCCATTCAACTAGGAATGACTCCCCTTCTTTGCTTGTCCCACAAGAGAACAACCTGAAGAAAATAAATTTTAGAAAGTGAATCATAGACAACGGAAAATTCAATTGAAGGAATTGGATGAAATGGTATCAAAGAATTAAAAAAATGGACTTAGAGAAGGTACAAATGATTTAAGGTCCATTTTTAAATTCACTTATCATACCTACTACCATCAGCGCTGTAAAGCATTGTAGTGCACCAATGGCCTGGAGCATCATAGTCAACTCTAGATCCAATATTATCATATAGCCAAGCTTTAATTTTACCATCCACTGCAGTTGAAAATATGAACTGCAACCACCCCACAGCTAACGTAGTTAACAACAATAAAAGCAGCAAGCAACCCAGATCTACAATGGCAAAACCAAAGTTCTATTTGCTGTTCTAGTACTACTAGAGATTTATGAGAAAGCAAATTTCAAAAATAAATGATCACTCTATACATTAACACTCCAAAGCAATAAATTATTTGAAAAGATAAAGCATAGTTGCAAGAGAACTTGCAATGTTAACAGACATATATAAACAACAGGAAAATATTGGCTTTAACTCGCATTTCTTGTTTGTAGACTAAAAGGGGATGCATGACGAACAAAAAGGCCAATTTCTTAATTGTTGATATACCTGGATCATCTCTTTGTGATGTGGACAGATAGAATAAACTGGTGCCTCATGACCCTCAAAATTAAACAGCCTCCTTCCATTTAAATCCCACACCTGTTCAGCTTCTTTCATTACAATATGTAGGAACAACTATGTCAATCTTGTATTTTGGTCTATATCTCCTACCTTTATTAGTTTGTCATCTCCACAAGTTACAATGCATAGTTGCTTGTTTGGGTGAGCAAAAGCCAAGTCATTAACACCACCAACATGGGCATCAATCTGTGATGAAAAAGCAAGTTATATCAACATGAGGCTACATGTTTTATTACTTCAAACAACTAGCACAATATCAACACACCTCTAAATGTTGTCGCAAGTCATTTGATCCAGTATAAGCATACAAGTGAATCAGATGTTTACTAAATGCCGCCCCTGCAGTAAAACCAAAAAAAGAGATAAGATATTAAAGAGCACCTGTAACTGCCCATTTTTGAAACTTATTACATACCCACAAAATTTCCATCTGGACTCCAAGTAACACGGTTGACAGAAATTGGTGCATCCTTCACATGAGAAGCCTGCAAGAAATTCCAAGGGTAAATCTTGATACTTGGTCACTTGAAATCATCAATTATAGTAGCGGTATATAAATGACCCAAATATAGCCTTAGGTTTAACAGCCTAATGAATCACGCTGACAAGGTTCATACACTAAAATTACAAGGCCAAACAAGAATAGAAGAAATAAGTTCAAAGCGCATATGCATAGAATGATCGCCCACATAAAATTACCTGAAATTGTGGGGTGCAAGTTGTCATGTCCCAAACCTTGAAGGGCTTAGAAACTAACCTCTCTCGCATCCCAAGTTCCCATAATGTAACTTCACCATTGGCAGAACCAACTATTCAACAAATGATATACAGAACATAATTAACGGTCAAAGATGCTCAGAAGGTTTGACTGAAAGTATTGCACTGTGAACTTCAAAAAGTTATTCACCAAAAACAAACATCAATAAGAAGATTAAGACTATACCAAGAAGCAATGTGTGATGAGAAGGATGAAAATCCATGCTCATGACAGTTGAACCTTGATGCATGGTCAAGGCAACTGTCCTAGGCAGATCTTCCAGAGACCGAGAAGCTTGCTGTCGGGATGTTGGATAAGTAACCTGAAACAGGAAGGATCAAATCTAACTGTTTTCAGCAAAAACGCTACACATAAGCTATAAACACATTATAAATGGCATAATGACAAGTCCCAGAATTAAATTAAGGTAACAGTAATTGAAAATAACCTCTTCAACAGATTGAGCAGGCCGTAGACGTTTCACCAGTTGCTCGTGATCTGGACTTTGAAAATCAGACATGTTTGGAGCAGTTGGTGGTGTTCTTGGTCGTTTTAGAACTGACACTAGAGAAATAAAATGCTATTAAGAAACCTCCACAACACAATTACCACAAAAAAATAATTCATATTTCCTATAACAAAATAATCAACACCCTCCATTGTCAATCAAGAAAATTAGACAAGCAAACAGATAAGTAAAACAAAAGTTTTTTTCATTAGGTGGGTTCCAAAAATGTGCAGCAAGCAATAGCTCACTAACAGAACTAATTAGGAGTTTCGTACTACTAAGCTCACTAGCTACACAACCCCTTTGCTTAAATGTTGAGCAACATTCAGCATTACAACACAAACCTTGATTTTGAGGAACAGGAATGGATGATGCAGTAACAACTTGCACAGAGGAAGAAGCAGAAGCATTTGCCATCCAACCAGCTAAAGCACCAGTATTGGCAGTTGCTGCAGTTGGTGGAAATGGCTGTACCGAATAAATGAAAAGCAAAACATGTAAAGTCAAACTGAAGTTCAGCAAATTAATATGGACTTGAGAAAAATGTGAAATAGATATCATACGCCATGACCCCCAAGAGATGTATAAGCAGCAGCTGGCTTTGCAACAGCAGCAACAGGAAGATTGACTGGAGCAGGAGCAAGAGGACCATTTGGAGTTGCACATGTATGATCAGTGAATAAAGTCTTGATGTCTGGGTTTGGCCTTGGGTTCTTACAAAGCTGGTGCTGCCAGTTCAAACTGTAAAGAAAAAATAGTCGGAAAAACAGCAATCATCATTAAAGAAGTACAATATAATTGGATAAAACTAATGCATACAAGAATGTTAAAAATCAACAACTATACCCAATACTTTTAACATAATCAGAGAAAACATACAGAAAAATACAGAGGGATTTATAAAAGAGAGAGCATCCCAAGATCAATTAGTACACATACTATAGAAGAGATAAAAATACAATTACCACTGCACTTAAAGAGGACACCACCAACAGCAGAGTTGCCATGTGTGAATAAGTCATTAAATGAACAAAACAGGAATGATATTATAAACAAAGACCCTTCTAAACAAAGACCCTGTGCAATGATAATAATAAAATAAATACTTCATTCATTAAAAAGACCAATTCATCCGATTAAGATAGAATAACTTCTGTATCTTCCTTGGTAAATATTATAAAACAATCTCAAAGAAAAAATATTATAAAACAAGTACACAGTACCAAAAAGAATTCAAACCAATGATGAAGACATCAACTCAAAATCATGGTTGATTGTTAATCAGTAAACATAAACATACCTTTGATTTATGAGAGTCCTCAATCTTGATGACTTCAGAACAGGAAATACAAGCTTATCACGAAAAAGAGGATTAGCTTCAATAAGCTTTTTCAACTCCACCAGCATTATGCTACGAGCAGTTTTAGTATCACCATACTTGGAAAGCTGTTCATTTTCCCTGGGCTCAGAACCAAAACAAAAGTCATACGGTACTATTCATAAGATAAAAAAATATCATCAGAAGCAAGCAATATCATGATCATTCTCACTATCTAATGCACTTTTCTCCATTGCATTTTCATCAAAAGGAAAGAATTTTATCAAATATGTAAAATAAATTATAATAGTTTATAAAACAAGAAGCTTTTCATATTGACATTTTTTGGAAGCTTCCCAACCCCAATTCATGAAGATCTTCTGAATTAGGAATAGATTATCAGTTAATGGATTTACTGACATGCCTCATAGTTTAACAGAAATTGAATTGATCAAAAATAGATTACCGTCTAAATGACAACTACCTGAAATTCCCAAGGGTTAAAAGTTGGGTGATCTCTTTGTACAATTCTTCATTAAATGTAGAAAAAACTTTCAAATCGCCGACTAAAATTTCAACAGCCTTGCCTTTGTCTTGTCTGAAATCAAATATAACCAACAAATAAAAACTTTTTTAAGTTAGATACAATAATTATATCTATCTACTGATACCAACGATATCAACTACATACCGGTCAAGTGCTTCAAGATACTTCTGCTTTCTGATTTCAAAGAATATTTTCATAGAGTATCTATTGTCATCAACTTTGGTGAAACCAGACAGGTACTTTTCGACTTCTTCCCACTCTCCAGCATGAACTTTCTCCTCAAAATACTTCATATTGAAGAAAAAACCTGATTCCTTCTCAAGCCTGTGGAAGAAATTCATTTTCATTTGAGCAATGTTTCCATGTTATTCCACATAACTAACAATAGCAAATTTCATTCTTGTAGTGCGCAATATTCATGCGAGAAAAAGAAAAAGGCCCTGCTCAGCACAACTCAACTCAACCACGTGGAAACTTTTAATAGTGTAACAAATCTGTTGAATACTAGAACTCTCCTCACATGCCACCAATAATGCGTCTTTAGCTACATTAATTAAAGGCCTCGCATTCATCAAAACTTAACACCACAAACATGCAAAAGCTCCCATTCAAGATCTTTCTGAGACCCTGCAATCTAAACCAAATTATATCGAAGAGCACCAATATTCAAGCCCATAGCAATAAACTCAATAAAAACTGCGTATAAAGCTATTATGTGAGCAAGTAAGATTTCCACGCGTGAGAAACATTAACCACCTAAAACAGAGAACCCCCGTAACTTCCTATCCCCACTCAGAACTTCCCATTTCCCTAAATATCCCTTCACAATCTAAAGAAAAATACAACTCACGAAATTCTCATCGGGTACAATTTCAAGCTTTTTACAAACAGCCGAAACCACCATCCAAATAAACCAACACGAGATGTCTACTTCCACAAAATCGGAGTTCCTCTAAGGCTAATAAGTTTGAAGCTTAATCAGCTACACATAAAAAGAAGACTAAACAATCACATGCGAACAAACATACACGTCGAGAGATAAATGTAACTATAGACACAGTGCAAGAAGGTACAGAGGATTACTTATGAACAGACTCCTTGAATTTCTCTTCTTCAAGGAATTGAAGTATGAGGAACACCAATTCTCTGCTCAAAGAAGACATCTATACAGCTCTTCAATCCCAAACACCAAGGATCCACAGCGCCGAAAACCAAGCGCATACAGAGATTCCGATAACAAAAACCGTACAACCGCCACACACAATCAAGCTCAAATCAGCAAAGCTCAGCCCCCAAAACGAGCTCAATTGGACCCAATCACAACCCAAACTGAGCTTGAGTTCTAGGGTTTCAGGGTCTGCGTTAAGGAGAGAGAAGAAGATAAAGAAGAGAGGGAAAGAGAGAGGAAGAAGAAGCGGAAGAGACTTGGTCTCGCTACTTTGGATGCGTTGTTCAGGCCCTACAGAGGCCTTTCCTTTTCTACTGGTCCTATCAGTGAATGCTTATCTGATAAGTACGCTTGCATGTACTACTGGCTATCAACTTATCATTGCGTGAGATGATAGGAAACGCCAAAGCGGTGGAGCGGATTCGAAACTTAAAATTCAAATGCAGTGAATATTCGCTACAGAAGTCCAGTCGGTCCCCTCCATTCGTTGGTACGGTCGCTTTCGCTTTCTGGATCTTTTAATATTTCGTGTCGTTTTAATATTTAATGCCATATCATTCTATCCCCTCTGTCTCACTGATGTTCTCGCGATACGTGTGGTTCCGGTCTAGACAGATCATTCAATTGCCATATAATAACATACTATCAGGTTAACACTGCGTAAATATGTAGTAAAAGTGTCTAATAAATTTATGCACAGGGCAAAATTTAATATGACAGTTAAATAAAAAATAATATGAAAATGTAATGAAATAATCATCGGTTGGGAGAAGAACTAAGATGAAATGACTTTCTTTCAGATAAGATAAAAATAGTTTACATGTCTACTACTGACATCTGCAGTATAAAGATACCTTAATCTATAAGTTTTTTAATGTGTGCTTCATAAAATTTCCTAGTCTCGAAGTTTACTTCTTTGAGATCGTTGGCCATCTTTATCATTCGACTAGTTTCATACATCTCGACGTAGCGAAGTCCAT
>JANIHY010000006.1:37395494-37415542 GCA_027479065.1 Erythroxylum brevipes | reverse complement strand
TATCTCCAATTAATTTCTCACAGCTCAATTAACCTAATTGTCTCCAAATTACCAATTTATCCAAATCAAATCAGGAACTGTCATACATGTATGTACGTACGTATGCTAGTGCAATAATTGTCCAATTAACCAATTATACATAACTAATAATGCGTGAACATGCCAATAATGAATGCAAGGAACTGTACCCATCCCATCGGTGACGGGATGTTACACGATGATTCTGAGTTGTGTTTGGAAATAGAAGTGTATTTGAGCCATTTGCAAGTTTGGGTTGTTGAAAATGCAACCGTTATGTTGCCCAATATTCGATAATAAAATTGGTTATATAGCAAAGATAAAATAAGAACTTGTTTTGTTTGGATTCAAATGAAGGAGGGAATAAGAAAAAAAAGAAAAAAAATTTATACCGGATTTTCGTATTGGATTAATTTTAGGTTTCCAACGCGACTGTGTTTCTCCGTTCTATATCCCGGATGTCGAATTTTGTTCAGTTCGATTGATTATTTCGTTTGTCTCCGCCTTATGATTCGATTCTATTGATTATTTCGATCTGTTATTCAATTCTGATTTGCATTCGCTTTGCGTTTCGCTATGTTTATTCGATTTGCTTTCGGTTTCGCCTTCGCTTCGTTTTTATTTCGCTTTTGCTATTGCATTGCTTTCACTTTACATTGTATTTTCTCCTTCCCTTTGTTTGTTCCGTTTCGATTATTCGATTTGCTTCGGCTTTCACTTTATTCTGTTTCCGTATTTTGTGATTCGATTCCGCTTCGTTTTTCGTTTCGCGTTATCGAATGCTTTGTTTTTCAATTTGAAATTTCGATGCGAAATTTCCGTTTCCATTTGCTTTCTTTTCCTTCGCTTTTCATTTTTTGATTGGGATCCGGTTCCCGGATCGGGTCCCAACATTTGATGTAAACTATATATTGATTTGCTTAATATAAAACTATGTCAGTTCCATCTGGATCTTGAAATCCTTCAGGTTGCACCATATAGACCTCTTTATAAAGGTCTTTATTTAGGAGAGCGGTTTTGACAAGCCTCTAATGTAACTCTATATCACCATAAGCTTCCATTGCCATAATCACTCAAGATGTATTCTTCAAGGATATTGGAGAGAAGGTAACTTAAAGTCAAACCTTTCTCTTTGAGTGAACCCTCTGGAAACTGAGTGAGCCTGTAAACTTTATCCTGAAATCCTTTAGGTCTTGAAGCTCATTGATAGAGATACAAGCATAAGATGTAGAATATACTACCGAGAGTGTATGCGTTATGTTTGACGTAAAGTATCCAATTACATGATTGGATTCTTCAATTTGAGGTGACATTATGGCTAATATAAGGAGACATACCTCTGCCTCTAAATAAGTCAGGTAAAAATTTTAAGGACGAAATTTTTTTAAAAGGGAGAGAAATGTTGGCCCCCGAATTTTTTACTTGATGAATATGCATGATTTAAATTAATTATAAGGTCTTTATGGAATTATTTTTATGGAGTTAATTATTATGTTAATGTTAGTAAGATTTTATGACATAGGTTAATTGAATTAAAGTGTTAAGGTAGTAAGAATGTTCAAGGGCATTTTTGGCAAGTCACTTAAGGATAAAGAACATAAGGCATATACGCAAGGATAAAATGGACATTGCACACTCATTAAAGGTAGGATTGGAAGATGAAAATGTGGTCTTATATTTAAGAGAAGGAGAAAACGTGAATTGATGGAGAAGAATGAAAATAGAAGAGAGAAAGAAGAGAGTTTCGGAAGTTGAGAGAAAGGAGGAGAGTTAAGCTAGGGTTCATCTTTTTTAAGCTTTCTAAAGAGATTTTGAGGTTATTCAAGAAGAGAAAAAGGTAGAGGAAGAGAAGAGCTTTCATAAGAGCCAAGAAACTCTTCATTTGGTAAAGATTGAAGGTAAGGTCTTGCAATTATTGTTCTTTAATTGTTTTGAGAAAGTGCTATGTGTTTTATATATGAATTTTGTGGATGAATTAGGAAATGGAAAAATAAATTTTTTTGAAAGGATATCAAGTTTATGAAATCATGTTTTGAAAATGTGTCATTTTGGGAAACAAGTTTACAAGTTATGAATTACATGTTATGTGGGTTTGGTTTGTTCCATTATGTATGTCAAGTGCAATTCAACTAAAGGCTTCTTCCGCCTGCACACTAGTGATGTAAAGCTCCTTTACGAACTCCCTCATGCTTACGACTACGCAAAACCACTATGTGGGATTGTGTTAGTTTGTTCTGTTCACGACTACATAGGACTATTATATGGGAATTGATTAGTTTGTTCTGTTTATGGACCACCCAAACCATTCTAATGTGCTTATATGTTTATGATTTGTGACAAGTTTGATAAATTCATGATTCATGATGTTTATGAATTACTTGATAAGTTGTGAATTTGGGAAATATGTGTTACATGGATTTCAATGTGAATCTTACAATGGATATAAATATTTCAAGTGTTTTTGCTTGTTTCTCATTATAAACTTATTTTTCACGAGTTTTCAATCTTACCCCCATTCCGTCCCATCATTAGGTGATGAGAAAGAGATTGAGTTATCAAGAGTCGAGGCATCACTCCAAATTTGCATCTTTTTGTTTTATGTTAGTTTATGAGAACACCAAGCTTTAATCGCATTTCAAGGATTATTTGATCAAGTATCTTTTGTATTTTGAAACATTGATCTATCATGGCTTGAAATGCCCATTAAAGCTTTGTAAAATGCTTATCTTTTGATGGTAGTAAAACATGAATTATGTATGGATGATGTTGAGTTAAAATTAGGTATACTTGAAGAAGTTATCAACCTGAGATGACGAATTTTGAACGTGAATTGTTGATATATGTATATAGGCGAGATGTTATGGGAAAAGAAAGATAGGATTTTTATGAATGATGAGAATTAGTTGTAAAATGAGTAGAGATTAGAGAGTATAATAAAGTAAAGTTGGTAGTTGAATGGTTATGCTCATGACTTTCTAAGTTGTACATTGAAATTTCAAGTTTTTCATAAAGGAAAAATTTGTGTTTGGACTTCAAAGGCAAAATTGGATAGATCTAGATTGAATTAGACAAAGTTATCATCATTTTGGCTTATCTTTCTAGCTTTCCAACGATATATAATATGAAATTTTTGGACATCGGAGTTGAAATTTATGGTCATTTGAAGTTAGTGATGTTGCATAGGATGTATATGCAAGACAGTTGCACCTGCCTTCCTCGCGAGCGCGCCTTCATCCTTGCGATCGCACCTTTGTTCCTCGCGCCCGAAGGTTTTCCAACTCTGAACATGTTTGACTCTTTTGGCCATAACTTTGTCATTCGACCTCCAAATGAGGTGATTTTTGAACTAATAGATTACTAACACATTCCTCTATCTCTAAAAATAAATTGATAGCCTTTGGTTTTGATTTAAAAAATATGGATGGAAAGAAAGTGAGGGAATCGGTTGGAAGAGCATGAACTGATTATTTTATTGAACATATTTTTTTATCATCTCTTGATCTATAGAGCTCCGAATGAGATTATTCTTATTTTAAAATTGACTGGAGTCATGGAGCTATAAATTATCTGAAGAAATCAAATTTTAATTCAGTCTCTAAGACTTTCAATTTCTTGGTGGAAGTTGAGTATAATATACTGTTTCAGTATAACAATAGTCCAAAATGATTGCGGTATAACTTTCAGATTTTTAAACCAAATTGAATGATTTTGGTATCATTAGAAAAATCAGATAATGGGGAACATTGATCTGAAGAAGTCAATTCGTGTTTTGGTGACTGACTGGTGTGAGCATGCCACCCTTGTGGGATGCATGTTGAGATGTAACGTAGGACGTCGGGCATGTGTCTTATGAGGGTGAAAACAGGGCCCAACATTTATAGTATTGGAGAATGAAGATGAACCAATGATGGTTAAGGAGATTACATTGAAATAACCTTACAAAAAAATATGCTCACATTTTATGATTCTAAAGTTGGTCTCTGAAAATGGGGTCCAACATGGTTGGTATCAGAGCAACTCCAAGTTTAAGTCCAGGTTTAGTATCTTACATGGGTATTTTTGGAAATATTTATCAAGTTACATGCACTGTTGACTGACATGTCTTAGCATGCAGTAGCAACTAATCCTTAGTCTGAATCACTTGTGTATAAGTTACCCGCATGAGTAATTGTTAAGAGTTTGAACTAATAGAATTAGTGAGAAGAGTGATACTCTTTCGTAATGTGAGAAAAATGAAAGCTTGTGCATAATTAGAAATGAGAAATAGTATATGGGTAAATATGATAGATAATGATTCAACGTGTTTGTATTAGAGGATCTATTATTAAATATGACACCAATATTGTACTGTGATGTTATATCCTCGAATGTGATAAAGATGTGAATGTATTATCATAGATTGTTTGAGGAAAATAGGGAGACAAGTAAAAATGATGAGATTAAAGTGTACAAGTAGAATGTAATAAAAATAGAAATTGTTATGATCTTAAGAAGAAGAAATTGGAACCAAAATGGTTGTTTGAGTAATGTGACAAGAGTTATGATCCACCATAAGAATGTGTTAGTGGAATTGACATTAGAATTTCATGATGATTATGCGTCTATAATTTTGAGTTGATTGTGAATATACTTTTGTAAGATGTAATAAAGGATAACTAGAAGATGAGATTAATGATAGTGACATATATAGAAGTTCAAAAGGTTAAGTTGAATTGTTATTGTGAGTACATATCTGATAATGGGATCACCATAACAAGTGAGAATATTGAGCACATATGTATTACATGTGTGGAGAAGACATAGGAAGCAATCTATGACTTACTGGATATTTGTTAGTCATAGTTACTATAGTTTAAAGTCTAAGAGGAATTAGAGTAACACATGAAGGTGCTTATAATGATTAATCAGGGACAGATTGAGATTCTTGGTGATGTTATAATGAGTGATGAATTCGAGGAAAAAGAAAGAGGGCACAATCGTAGCATAGTCCACACGATTGAGGACAGGTGAAAAAGGAGAAATATTGTTAGAATTAAATGAGATTAAGGTATCCTTAACATAAGTTATTAATTGGTGAATTGTTATAAATACATCTCTAGATAAGATGCAATTATCTTGATGGTATATAACAAGGTATAAGAGTAAATGAATCTGCTTAACGCTTCACTGAGCCTTATTATAAAAGATATTCTAATCACATAAGTTATGGCAAAGATTCATCTTATTGAGATATTATGAATAGTTGAAATTGGTCTTCTTGAGGTATTAAGAATGGCTGATAATATGATGATGATAACAGTTGATTGATAAAGATTGCATAAATAGTATAGATGATAGTAGCAAGAAATCTTCTTTCGAAGAAGAATTTCATTGAATTAGGTTAAGCGAATCAGATATTTTATATTAAGAATGATCAATGAAGGAACAAACCAAAAATGAATATGTAATGATTCAGAAGTGAGTATTGGAGTCTTATTCCTGACAGAGATACAAGCATAAGATGTAGAATATGCTACTGAGAGTGTATGCATTATGTTTGATGTAAAGTATTCAACTACATGATAGGATTCTTGAATTTGAGGTGACATTATGGCTATTATGAGGAGACACCCCTACCTTAGATGAGTCAGGTAAGAATTTCAAGGACGAAATTCTTTTAAAAGGGAGAGAAATGTTGGCCCTCGAATTTTTTTCTCAATGAATAATCATGATTTAAATTAATTATGAGGTCTTTAAGGAATAATTTTTGTGGAGTTAATTATTATGTTAATGTTAGTAAGATTTTATAACATAGGTTAATTGAATTAAAGTGTTAAGATAGTAAGAATGTTCAAGGGCATTTTTGGCAAGTCACTTAAGGATAAAGAACATAAGGCATATAAGGAAAGGGTAAAATAGACATTGCACACTCATTAAGGGTAGGATTGGAAGATGAAAATGTGGTCTTGCATTTAAGAGAATGAGAAAACGTGAATTGAGGGAGAAGAATGAAAATAGAAGAGAGAAGGAAGAGAGTTTCCGTGGTTGAGAGAAAAGAAGAGAGTTGAGCTAGGGTTCGTATTTTCTAAGCTTTCTAGAGAGATTTTGAGGTTGTTCAAGAAAAAAAAAGGTAGAGGAAGAGAAGAGCTTTTATAAGAGCCAAGAAACTCTTCATTTGGTGAAGACTCAAGGTAAGTTCTTGCTTAATCTTTTGAATTTTTGGAAGGGATTTAGTTTATGAAGCTTAGGAAATGCATGGGTTTAAGTTTTCTAGAATTGATTTTAGTGAATGTGTCTTGGGGGGTCCTCAAATTGAAATTCCTATTGAATTGGAAATTTTGTCAATGTTAAGGAAATCAAGAGAGGCAAGAGGAACAAAAGGAGAGGCATTTTTAAGCAAGTCTTTAAGCAAGGGAATTTAAGGTGGGTCTCATGTTTATAATTGGGTAAATAAGCCATAAATGTTTCTTTCAAGAAAAGGAAATAAATAATTTCAACTACTTTATAAATGTGCAATTATTTTTCTTTAAACGCTTTGAGAAAGTGTTACGTGTTTTGTATATGAATTTTGTGTATGAATTAGGAAATGAAAAAAATGAAAATGTTTTTGAAAGGATATCAAGTTTATGACATCACGTTTCGAAAATGTGTCATTTTAGGCAACAAGTTTACAAGTTATGAAATACATGTGTATGTGGGTTTGGTTTAGTCCATTTTGTATGTCAAGTGCACTTTAACTAAGGGCTTCTCCCACCTACCCGCTAATGGCATGGAGTTCCTTCATGGACTCCCTCATGTTTATGACTACGTAAAACCACTATGTAGAATTGTGTTAGTTTATTTTGTTCACGAGCACACAGGACCATTATATGGGAATGTGTTAGTTCATTCAATTTATGGACCACCCAAACCATTCTGATGTGCTTATGTGTTTATGATTTGTGATAAGTTTGATGAATTCATGATTCATGATGTTTATGAATTGCTTGATAAGCTGTGAATTTGGAAAATATGTGTTACATGGATTTTAATGTGAATTTTACATTGGAAATAAATATTTAAATGGTTTTTGCTTATTTCTCGTTATAAACTTGTTTCTCACGAGCTTTCAAGGTCATCCCATTCCTTCCCATCTTCAGGTGATGTAAAAGAGATCGAGTGATCAAGACTCAAGGCATCACTCCAAAGTTGCATCTTTTTGTGTTTTATGTTATTTTATGAGAACACCAGGCTTTAGTTGCATTTCAAGTATTATTTGATCAAGTATCTTTTGTATTTTGGAACATTGAAGTATTATGGCCTGAAATGCCTATTAAAGCTTTGTAAAATACTTATCTTTTGATGTTAATGAAACATGAATTGTGTATGGATGATGTTGAGTCAAAATTAGGTATACTTGAAGAAGTTATCAACCTGAGATGATGAATTTTGAACATGAATTGTTGATATATGTATATAAGCGAGATGTTATGGAAAAAGAAAGATATGGCTTTTGTGAATGATGAGAATTAGTTGTAAGTGATGAGCCAAATGAGTAGAGATTAGAGAGTTTAATGAAGTAAAGTTGGTAGTTGAATGGTTAAGCTCATGACTTTCCAAATTGTACATTGAAATTTCAGGTTTTTTTAAGGGAAAAATTTGTGTTCGGAATTCAAGGGAAAAACTAGATTAATCTAGACTTAATTAGACAAAGTTGTATTCATGAAAGTTGTAGTTTATCTTTCTAGCTTTCTAACAATATATAATTTGAAGTTTTTAGACATCGGAGTTGAAAGTTATGATTATTTGAAGTTAGATATGTTGCTTAAGATGTTTATGTAGGACAGCTTCGGACGCGATGGCACTAGGCATTCTCGCGATTGCACCAAGTGCTCTTGCGATCGCACCTACCCTCCTTACGATCTCACCTTTTTCCTTGTGAGTGCACTTTCATCCTCGCGACGCATCTTTGTTTCTCACGATCGCACCTGAAGGGTTTTTCAACTCTGAACATGTTTGTCTCTTTTGGCCATAACTTTGTCATCTAACCTCCAAATGAGGTGATTTTTAAACTAATAGATTCCTAACACATTCTTCTATCTCTCCATATAAATTGATAGCCTTTGGTTTTGATTTGAAAAATATGAATGGAAAGAAAGTAAGGGAATCGGTTGGAAGAGCATGAATTGATTATTCTATTGAACATACCTAGGTGTTTTAATCATCTCTTAATCTGTAGAGCTTCAAATGAGATGATTCTTATTTCAAAATCAACTAGAGTCATAGAGCTACAAATTATCTAAAGAAATTAAATTTTAATTCGGTCTCTAAGACTTTCAATTTCTAGGTGGAAGTTGAGTATAGTGTACTATTTCAGTATAACAATAGTCCAAAAATGATTAGGGTATAACTTTCAGATTTCCAATCCAATTTGAATGATTTTAGTGTCATTAGAAAGATCAAACAATAGGAAACATTGATTTGAAGAAGTCAATTCGTGTTTTAGTGATTGACTAGTGTGAGCATCCTACCCTTGTGGGATGTATGTTCAAATATGGCGTAGGACATCAGACACGTGTCTTATGAGGGTAGAAACGAGGCCCAACACTTATAGTATCGAAGAATGAAGATGAACCGATGATGATTAAGGAGATTACATTGAAATAACCCTACAAGAAACCATGCTCAAGTCTTATGATATTCCAGATAGTTGGGTTCCGAAAATGAGGCCCAACATCAGATGTCTAATTTTACCATGAAATCATCTAAAACAACTTCATTATCCCTTATAAAATTCATATTCAATATGCAATCCCAATATACTCCACAAACCCCATAAAATTGAATACTGCAAGTATTTCTCTCCAAATTGTTTCACAACTTAAAAATATAATGGTTAATGTATAAAACTTACCTCAATCCGTTGAAATTTTAAGGAAATAGGTTGGATGGATGGGTTTGTCACCGAAGAAGACTAGGTAAGCAACACCAAAAAGGAAGGAATAAGAGAGAAAAAGAAAAGTGGGGTTTATAGCTAATTGACATGTGATGTAAAACAAATCTAATGCAACATGTGATGTAAAACAAATCTAATGCAATATGGCTGAAAACAAGGGCGTGTATCTACCTTGTATTGTCTAACTTTAGGGAAGTTTAAAGAACACAAAAAAAGAAAGAAAGAAGGAAGTAAGAAGGAAGCATCAAAAAATAAGGATAAAAAGATCAAAGATTCAAAAGCTAAAGACAAGAGCAACAAACAATGTTGAGAATGGAAATATCCATATCCTAATGCAATAACCTTTCGATAAGAGTCTCCCTCCTCTAACCCGAAAACAACGTTCTGATAGCCTTACCCCCGAAGTAACACCCTTCTGATAGCCTTGTCCCCCCAACCCTCGCAACAGATACCACCTCCTACTTGATAACCATCCGCCTTCATAAAACAGTAACGTTACCAGTAATGACATCAACCAACCTTAAAAAATCTATACAAACTTCCACAGGAACCATACCAATTGCAAGCACACACCCCCTTAAAACAACAGAGATATACCAATGTTTGACACTCTAAAGGAACTTGCGAAGAGGAAAACTACTTGGAGCTCCATTGTTGGCGACTCCAAAACCTTGGGAAAGTTAAGGTTTGTGAAATAACAAGCAAGGAACCATTTAAGCCCCTCTAGAGGTGCTTCAAATTGGAGTTAAAAAATAGAGCTCATTTTTTGTAGTTATTTTCCTTGAGAAAATACTAGCATTTCTTGGTGTTAACAAATGGGCTAACTTTGCCTAGAGAGATATGGGTTTGGTAACCACAGTGGTGAATGAAGATGAGCTTTTTGTGTTCAAGTTTAACTTAAATGAGAGTGCTCAGAGAGTATTAGAAGTAGGACTGTGGCATGTCCTAAGACATCTAATTCTGCTGAAGAAATAGCATCTAAGGGTAACTCTAGACAAAAGCATACTGGAAACAATCCCACTTTGTATTAATTTCTATAGAGTCCCTTTGGAACATTGGTCTGTGAAAGGGATAAGCTATATGGCTAGCAAAATAGGGAAACTCTTAGGAATGGATGAAAACATTGCAAGGATGAGAAGAATAGGATTTGCTAGAGTGTGCATTAATGTGGATATTTCCAAAAAACTTCTATATTGTTTGAAGATTATGAAGTTAAAGAAGAATGGGGATTTAGAGGAACATCTTGTAAGAATTTCACACATGTAGTAACCAAAGATTAAGGAGGAGAGAACGATTTTAAAAGGGAAAAGAGAACTAAGAGGAGAATAAGGATAGAAGAGAGGAAGTTGAGCAAATCAAAAGAGTAAATATAGAGGAAGGGGAAACAAATAATTCCAGTTAGGAATAAGACAATAATGACCTCAAAACTCCAAATAAAGCAAAGCAAGTGGTGAATGTAATGGAGGAGGATCAAAATGAAGATGATAGTACTCCATTAGTAGAACAAAGAGGGACCTCTGGGATTAAACAAATGGAAAAAGTGTTGGAGAAAGATTATAATGCAGCAGACAAGACCCCTTCAATAAAGAAAGGAGAGACTTTACGAACCAAACAACTTATTGGAAATCTCTCTAGAGAAAATAAGAAATCAATGAGGAAGAATTCAAGTGAAAAGTAGTAGTAATAAAGATGGAAGTTTGTAATGTTATAGGGCTTAATACACTAAATAAACAATTAGCAGTTAGGGAGTTGATCTCAAACAAAAAGGTTTATTGTTTATGGTTTCTAGGGGAAAACTGGAAGGTGATTTCTAACCATGACAAACATGTAAGAGTGAGAGTTGTAGTAGGTGTTAATACTTAGAAGATGGAGATGGTAAACTAGTTTGGTACAGACTAAATGATAAATTATGATATGATGCTTCAAGGCTCTAGCAGAAACATTATTGTTAGCAAATTATATGTTCTGGAGACAATCCCTATGGGCGGAACTAGTGAGGATCAATAATACAATCACTTCCCCTTAATCAGTAATAGGGGGTTTCAATTGCACTCCCTATACAAATGAGATTTGGGGTGGCAAAAATTAAGCAAAGCAAAATTGTAAGGAGTTACAAGATCTAGCAAAGTTCATTGTGTTGACAGATCTTAAATACTGTGGAAGTATGCATACTTGGAGCAACAAGCAGAGTGAAGGATGGTTTTTGCTTAAGAAACTCGATAGATGCATGGTTAATGATGATTGGCTATCTCAATTTCTCATAAGTATTGCAAGATTTGAGGAACCTAATACTTTAAACCACATTCTTATTACAGTGGATTTAACCGTTTTAGATAATACAAGGAATACACCATTTAGTGTCTTTAACCACTTAATGGACAACCCAAAGTTTAAGAGGATTCTAAAGGAGGGAATGAACTTAGAGATTGTAGGAACCAGAGGATATAGGTTAAGCGTAAAGCTGAGGACATTAAAAGAAATACTGAAAGATCTCAATAAGGAGAATATAATACCTTAATAGGAGGTGTTGAGAAAATTTTATATCTAGTAAAACTCTCAATACATGCAAGTTTACAGATTGTAACTTATAATAGTGAAAGGTATCAATCGCACGAGGAACTAGCTAAAACAAATGGAACTTAACTTTGTATAATGTAATAAAATATGATATGAGTGAAGATAATAACCAAAATTAAAGCAATTAAATAAAATCAAGCAAATAACAAACAATAAGTGAGCTACCAATTTAATGTAAGGTTGATCAAGGATGAATGCTTAGGAATTATCTTTCATTATTATGCTCCCTTAACTATTATTGAACCAATTATGTGTTGATCCTAGATGTCCTGCAGGATTGAATACTCTCTCTTAAGACCTAATTAATTAACCCTAATTGAATATGAAAATTCCAAATTTTGCAACCTCTTGATTCACAAAACTTTCATAACATTTTCAACAAAATATAACATTATCTATTGGATAATCAAGTTCTCACATAATATCTCTCTTCAAATGATAGTTGATTTGATAATTGTGTGACTTATTAAACTACCAACTCTTATTGCGTAATTTAATTGGATTCCTTTTATCCCACTCTCTTGATTTATTGTCAAATAATAAAATGCACAATTATCATAACACCTGAATTTTGTATCGAGCAATAATAGTCAAATTCACAAAATAAATTCAAAATAAACCCTAATATGGGAATTAGAACTTCATGAATGTAATAAACATCTGAGAATTTAGTTTGCACATTAAGTTTGATGAAAATAACAAAAGAAAAGAAAAAAAAACTTAGTTTTGAGTATGAACTGGAGAGCTGGAATTCTAGACGTTCTTTTTTATCTTCTATGTTTGATCCACTTCTGTAAGATGGTTGCTCCATTTTATAGGCTTCATAAGGTTCTTAAATAGTCTCTATTTTAGGGGTGTAACTATGGTTTTCACCCTTCAATTAGTTCCAAACATACCCCTAAACCCAAAAATAGATAGAGAAAGTTGCAATTGGCAAGCCTCTATCACGATGGCGACAATGGAGCCACGAGTAATTATCTTTTTTCATGACAATGACATGGGAGTTATGATCGTGACATTGCCTATACACATGCACATCCTACTCTCTTGCTTTTCACCTATCTGATTTCCAACACTAACAAACACATCAAATACCTTAAGAAACATATAATTAAGAATGAAAACATGCTCTAAACCACAATAACACTTAGAATATAAATAAACACTCACATTAATTATGTTTTAAAGAATAAAGTAGGTCGTTAGTTGAATATTAAAACATACACCTTAGCATTCTTTTATTACAAACCACAATCTTTATGAGTGGTGAACTCATATGTGTTTCATTATAATTTTTGATATGATCGGAATGTATTTTTATAGAGTATCAATTTAGTGTCTGCATGTTGAAATTATTAATTAAAACATATATTAGGGAACATTAACTCAAATAAAGAGTTTATAGTGATATCATCACTTATAGATATTTTACGAAGGTTGGTGATTAAATTGGCCCCAGTAGTTTGATGGACTAGCTACCCATCAAGTCTTAACACTAAGATGAGACTTATGTGTTAATCACCATATAGAGTAAAATGGGAGATCTAGAAGAAAAGCCAACATAAGGGCAAAACAGTAATTTTATCCTTTATTGTGCGGATGACTATAATATGGTTCATAATAATATTTGCAATTGGACATCATATTAGAAATATGTGTTCTCATAATATTTAGTTATTCAAGAGTTAACTAATCGTCTTTATTGGAATGACATTTGGTTAATAAGCTGGAATTAGTTCTAATGAGATTAAATTAATTTCGGGCTTATTAGAGCTTGAATTATATAAGTCCAATTAAATTCCTCACTTGGTTTCTAGGAAGGTTATCAAGCAAAGTAAGAAATATAAATAGTGGTTTTAAAGCCTATGATTAAATGTTGGGCTTTCACTAATTAATTATTAATTAGAAGCCTAAATGAACATTTAATATTGGGCTAGACTTTGGTTTGATTTGATTAATTAGATTAATTAAATTCAAACAAATTTATTAAAAAAGGGAAGGCATATTTTGTTTTTTTTATAGCTAAATGTGTAGGTGCACATTTAACATTGAATTGCTAAATTTAAGATGGTTTTTATCATACTTCATCATCATTAAATGGAGTAATGATCTTATCATTAAAGGGTTTAATGGTTGTCTTTTAATGATGGCATGTAATGTAACCTTTTAGCATTCATTTGATTAAAGAAGGAGGAGGTGCATTTGATGTACTCTCTCCCTTCTTTCATCTCATAACCGAAAATGATAGGGTCTCATTTAAGTTATTGGTCTTTTCATATAGCCATCTTAAACAAATGAGAAGAGTAAGTGATGCATTGGATGCATATCACTTCTTTCTTTTATGATAACTGAAATTGAGAGGGAGAGAAGAGGGTGTTCTTGCATTTTTTGACTCACTATCTCCTCTCTTACATAGCCTAGCAGAAACTTGAATAAGAAGGGTCTCAGTTTTGTCTTCTTTTAACTAAGGAAAAACTCTTCAAGATTTCTTCTCCTTTTCCACCAAAGGATTATGGTAAACAAGTTGTCCAAGGAGAATAATTGGTAGATCGAATTGGCCAAGGATACAATAATGAGGAGAGGATAGATTGACAAGGAGAGGATACAAAAGCGAGGAGCCAAAGCTGTAGCAAGGAGTTGGTATAATTTCCATTTTGTTCTTATGTTAATTATTTTCCTTATACCATATCATATATGGTTGAAACTTTTTGATTTGGTTATGTTGTTTATGTTGAGTTTTGATTTTGACAAAAGTTTTTAAATCTACAGTTTTATCCAAATATTGCATGCTTTTGTTTTCGATCCAACAATTGATATCAAAGCCATTTTATTATGTATGATTTTGGTTCCTATATGGGATGCATGGGTTGACAATTAAATTTTGTATGCTGCATATTTTTATGTGATAGAAAATGTATGATGTATGTTTTACTCTTTTATTTGTCCATAGAATAGATTTTTATCTTGTAAGTTTTCTTTGTTTGGTTTGTAATAAGGATGGTGGCCTATCATCATCATATTTCCTCCTTGGCTTCATTTTTCAGTTTTCTTTGTTTTTGTAATGGACAAATTTCTGTAACATTGAAGGTGGAGCAACCATGGATCGAAGAAAAGACAAGGTAATGGTTTCGATGTATCCTTTGGTGTATTGGCATAGTTTCGGTTTTATGAAAACCAAAATGCTGGAATTTTTGTTATAACAAAATTTCAGTTTTTATGAAAACAAAAATACTGAAATTTTTGGTGTATTGGCAAAGTTTCGGTTTTATGGAAACAAACATACTAGATTTTTTAGTTGTAACAAAGTTTCGATTTTTATAAAAACAAGTGTTAAAATTTTTGAGTTTCAGTTTTGCCAAAACAAGTGCTATAATTTTTTTGAGTTTTAGATTTACCAAAAACAAGTTCTAGAATTTTTGTTTTCAAAGTGACAAAATTCGATTTTATGAAAATGCCATTACACACTTTTTATCGACTGGGCTGAGTCATATGGATGAAGAGTTCGAAGCGGAAGATCCAAGTCCAAGACATTTTTTGTTTGGGCCAAGACCCTTGTAATTTATTTTTATATTCTAGGATGGACAATCAAAAGTGGTCTTATTATTCATGAGATGAATGGATGCTAATAATATGTGATATTATGTGATAGTATGCCATTTAGAATAATTGCCAACCCTAGGCTTTGCCATGCATTCATTATGTATGAGCTATATAATGAAATAATATAAGATGAATAATAAATTACATCTAGACAAGATGGTATTTATTAAAACTTAAAGCCCAAAAAGATTGAGTGGGAAAAGATGCTCATGTGAAAGTCCACGGTCTCTACGTGATAGCCCATTTGCATATGGTGAAGTGTTACTCTCCATCGGAGGACATTAATTCTAGATCTTGCATGATTTGGGTCTCCCAAAGGATAAGTCCACTTATTAGTAGCAAATGTGACCTCCTACCAAGGCATGGTTTGCAAATATATTTAGTGGATAAATCAAATGGTTACACACTCAACATAATTTATCAATAACCTGCCCATCGTAGCTCTGTTGATAAACGTATGGACCAAATTATGACGCTTCTCAAAAGGCTAGGCACGAAGATGCTTGGTAGTTTTTTGAGTAGGAGGGTCCCATTTTTTCTTTTAATGGATAAGATGGTCCGTCGTCACTTAGTCTATTATAGATAAGAAAAATATTCACCGTATAATGATTTAATTCTTTAAGTTTTGTTAAATCTATCATCAAGAATACATGCATCATGATTTTATACAAAATTCCAATATTGTTGACTAGTATGCTCATATTTTAATAATTTATATTTTCAGACATAATCAACTACAATATGAACCCACTCACTTTGCTCTTGACTAATAACAAATTAGAAAATGGAGAGACTTTTAATGAATGGAGACGTAACCTTGACATTTTTCTTCAATATAAACAAATTTCATGGGTATTAACGGACAATGAGCCTACACCTCTAGGTGGCAATTCAGCTTCTGAGCAAGTCCAATAACATGAGCGATGGGAGAATGCTGATAAGACTACTAAGTGTTATATTCTAGCTTCTGTCAGTAGAATGTTGCAAAAGCAAATTACATGCATGAAAACTACTAATGCAATGGTCTATCCCCTACATGAGATGTTTGGTGTGAGGACCAGGTCAGCAAGAGTGAAAGCTATCCAAACCTTTCATAATCTCAGACAAAAACTTAGTGAACCAGTGCGGGATCACATCTTAAGGTAATCTCTGCGGTTACTGAGGCTGAGATGCTTGGGGAAGATATGGATGCGGACATGTAGATGATTATGATCATCAATCGCTTAAACTCATCTTTTCAGCAATTTAAGTTGGACTATGAGCTCAACAACAAGGATTACACCTTGAGTGAGTTAATGAATACCCTCCAGAGCATGGAGGAGATATTAAATATCAAGGTTCATGGGCTAGAAGCTAATGTAGCATCTTCTTCTAAGCCTAGGGGTAAAAGCAAGCAAAAGAAAAAGAAAGCTCAAAAAGAAGACCAAAGAGGACATCAAGGGAAAGTGCTTCCACTGTGGTGAGAACGGCCATCGGAAAAGAAACTATGTGTTCTACCTTAAGTCTTTCAAAAGCGAACAACTTATGGGTTTCCTAAGTTTGTTAGGAACTAGAAATGTGGCAGATTCATCTGATTCTTGGATATTAGATTTATAAGCCACTAACCATGTTTGCAATTCTTTGCAGGGGTTCCTGTAAAGGAAAAGACTACATAAAGGCCAGTTTCAAGTCAAGATAGCAAATGGATCCTATGTTTCAGCAGAATTAGTGGGAGTAATTATCTTAGGTTGTCCTAAAGTTCATAGGTTATACTTGGAGGATGTATATTACATCCTAATGATTGTAAGGAACATGATTTTTTTTATCTAATAAAATCTAGTTATTCCTTATATTTTGAAAATGTTCTTTCACTATATGAGAATAAAGATTTTATTTGTAATTCGATAATTAAACAGGGATTGTTCTTTATAGAACCTATGACAGGCTTACTAAACACCACTGAATTAATAAAACCAAGACAATCCAATTATTCTAGCATTAATTCAAAATATATGCACTTAAGAATGGGTCATATCAATAAAAAAAGACTTAACAAGTTAGTAAAGGATAGGATCCTTGTGGGCTTAGATAATGATCCATTACCTACCCGTGAATCTTGTATTGGAGGAAAAATGACCAAGGTCTCATTTCCTTCCAAAGGAAACAGATCTAAATCTACGTTGGACCTGGTACAAACTGATGTGTGTGGGGTCATAAATTTACAAGCTAGAGGACGTTATGAATATTTCATAACCTTTATAGATGATTATTCTAGACATGGCTATTTGTATTTGATGCATAAAAAGAGCGAGTCCTTTGAAAAGTTCAAAGAATTCAAAGCAAGCTGAAGCTGAAAAACAACTAGGCAAGTCATTAAAACAATTTTGATC
Source organism: Erythroxylum brevipes (assembly GCA_027479065.1). Taxonomy (NCBI): domain Eukaryota; kingdom Viridiplantae; phylum Streptophyta; class Magnoliopsida; order Malpighiales; family Erythroxylaceae; genus Erythroxylum; species Erythroxylum brevipes. The sequence goes on along the minus strand of JANIHY010000006.1, from coordinate 37,398,064 downwards.
AGATCAAGGTGGTGGTACTTATCTGGAGAGTTCCAACGATTTCTAATTGATAATGGAATTATTTCCAACTTATCAACTCCTCAAACACCTCAACAGAATGGTATAGTAGAGAGGAGGAATAGGACTATATTAGAAATGGTATGATTAATGATGTCCTACGCTAGCCCTTTAGAATTGTTCTTAAGGACTTAGGGATGCCCAACCCATATTCTAAGGCTTGAGTCCACAAAGATGGAACCAAGGTTAGAAGTATATTTGTCTGTAGGATATCCTATGGGTACACGAGGGTACTATTTTTCCAGTTCTTAGGATAGGAAGGTATTTGTGTCGACAGATGTGACCTTTTTAGAGGAAAAATTTATGAGAAATCACAAAGGAAGAAGTGAAGTTGTACTAAAGGAGTTAGCTATTTCGTCCAAACCAAGAGTTGATTTAGATATAGCTAAACAAGATGTCCAAATAGATTTTAAATTTGAATCAAAAGAGCAGCTTGAACATCAAGTAGTGCCTAGACGTAGTGAGAGGGTTGTGAGATAACCAAACAAGTATCTAGGTCTAAGAGAAGGCATAATTACCATCTTGGACCAAGAAAGAATGGATTCCATTACTTATATAAGGCTATTAATGATGTTGATGCAGAAAAATGGCTCAAGGTGATGGAATCAAAAATAAATTCCATGTACACTAATAAAGTCTAGATCCTTGTAGATCGACCACCAGATGTAAAAGCCATAGGGTGTAAATGGATCTGCAAAAGGAAAAGAGTATTTAATGGAAAGGTAGAGACTTTTAAAGCTAGATTGGTAGCTAAAGGCTATACTCAAAAAGAGGGCATAGACTATGAGGAGACTTTTTCTCCAGTTGCCATGCTTAAGTCCATCATAATTCTTTTAGCCTTAGTAACCTATTTTGATTATGAATTATAGCAAATAGATGTTAAGGCCACATTTCTTAATAAGGATCTTAAGGAGACCATTTTATATGACCCAATCATAAGGATTCATTGAGCCAAGTAATGAGCATAAGCAAATTGCAGAGGTCCATTTATGGCCTTAAGCAAACATCTAGTTCTTGGAACATTAGTTTTAATAAGTCTATCAAAACCTAGATGAGCCTTGTGTCTATAAAAGGATATACGAAGGCAAGGTTACTTTCCTAATCCTATATGTCCTAATCCTATATGTCGATGACATTATGCTCATTGTGAATGATGTAGGAATGTTATCTATGATTAAAGGATGGCTAAACGAACATTTCTCAACGAAGGATTTAGGAGAGGCTAGCTATGTTCTATGGATCAAGCTTATAAAAGATTGTAAGAACAAACTGATAGCCTTGTCTCAAATAACCTACATTGAGAATATGCTCAATAAGTTTGCCATACAAGAATCCAATAGGGGTTTCAGACCTACTAGACATGGAATCAAACTTTTAAAGGAGTAAGTACTTAAGACCCAAGAGGAGGCTGAATGCATGCATAACATTCCATATGCTTTGGAAGTTGGAACTTTAATGTATGCTATGCTTTACACTAGATCAGATATTTGTTACGCATTGGCACTGGTAAGTAGATTAGAATCCAATCCAGGAATGGAGCATTGGACTGCAGTTAAGTGCATACTGAAGTATCTTCATAGGATGAAGAACTTAATGCTTGTTTACTCTGGAAGTAATCTTATTCCGACTAGATAAACAGATTCTGATTTTCAATCAGATGTTGATTCAAGGAAATCAACTTCTGGTTCTATATTTGTTTTAGGAGGTGAAGCCATAGTCTAGAGGAGTGTTAAGTAATCTTGTGTTGCTGATTCAACTATGGAGGCTGAGTATGTTGCTGCTTGTGAAGCAGGCAAAGAAGCAGTCTGGCTCTGTAAGTTCTTGAATGATTTGGAGGTAGTTCCTGAGGCATAAAAGGTCATTACACTTTATTGAGAAAATAGTGGGGTAGTGGTTAATTCTAAAACACTTCGGAAACATAAAGTTGACAAACACATTGAGAAAAAGTATCATCTCATAAGGGAGATAATACAATATAGCGAGGTGAATGTGGTAAAGATTGCCACATAGTAAAACCTTGTTGATCCATTTACGAAGACGTTGTCTCAAAAGAGTTTTGAGGGTCACCTAACAGGGATGAGAATGAGGGATATGTCAAACCTGCTTTAAGGCAAGTGGGAGATTGTTAGAGTTATGTAAATATAGTGCCCTAAAAAGTAAGTATATTTACATATAGCTTAAATATTCTTCCAATTACTTTTGTAATAAAAATATTTATTATTAATAAAACAAAAGAGTTTGATTTTATTTGTGTGAGCATTATATATCTAGTCATATGGTACTAAGATTCTTTTGTAAGTAATATACTTATATATGGAGATGTATGGGAAACATGTATATTATTAGAATTTAAATTAGTTAATTCACAGTTGAATAATTAAGTTGGTCACTTGATTATAGTTTAGACTGTAGTGTTGTAATTTATCTCTGTGTAAGTAAAAGAGTTTACTTCAAGGGAATGATGAGTTTCATATCATGATAGTAGTTGACTATCGATAATGACACTATTAAAT
>JANIHY010000006.1:37380073-37395394 GCA_027479065.1 Erythroxylum brevipes | reverse complement strand
TCTCCATATAAGTAAAGGAGTTTACTTCAAGGGAATGATGAGTTTCATATCATGATAGTAGTTGACTATCGATAATGACACTATTAAATGAATATGGAATCAAGTATGTTTTAAAAAATAAAGTAGGCCGTTATTTTAATCTTAAAACATGCACCTTAACATTCTTTTATTATGAACCACAATCTTGAAAAGTGGGGAACTCATACATGTTTCATTATAATTTTTTATATGATCAGAATGACTTTTTACAGAGTATCAATCCAATGTCTGCATGTTGGAATTATTAATTGAAATATGTATGAGGGAACATTCACTCAAATAAAGAGTTTATAGTGATAACATCACTTCTAGATATCTTATAGAGATTGGTGATTAAACTGGCGCCAGTAATTTGATGGACTAGCTATCTATCAAATCTTAACACCAAAATGAGATCTTTTGTGTTAATCACCATATAGATTAAAACGAGAGATCTAAAAGAAAAACCAACATAAGGGCAAAACAATAATTTTACCCTTTATCGTGCGGATGACTATAATATGGTTCATAATAATGTTAGAAATATGCGTTCTTATAATATTTAGTTATTCAAGAGTCTAACTAATTGTTTTTAGTGGAATGACATTTGGTTAATAAGCTAGAATTAATTATAATGAGATTAAATTAATTTCGGGCTTATTGGAGCTTGAATTATATAAGTCCAATTAAATTCCCCACTTGGTTTCTAGGAAGGTAATCAAGCAAAGTAAGAAATATAAATAGAGGTTTTAAAATCTATAATTGAATGTTGGGCTTGCAATAATTAATTGTTAATTAGAATCCCAAATGAACATTTAATATTGAGCTAGACTTTAGTTTAATTTGAATAATTAGATTAATTAAATTGAAACAAAGTTATTAAAATAGGGAGGGCATATTTTGGTTTTTATAGCTAAATGTGCAACTGCACGTTTAGCATTGAAGTGCTAAATTTAAGATAATTTTTATCATGCTTCATCACCATTAAATGGAGTAATGATCTTATCATTAAATGGTTTAATAGTTTTCTTTTAATAATGACATATGATGTAACCTTTTAGCATTCATTTGATTAAAGAAGGAGGAGGTGCATTTGATGTACTCTCTCCCTTCTTTCATCTCATAACCGAAAATGAGAGGGCCTTATTTAGGTTATTGGTCTTTTCATATAGCCATCTTAAACAAATGAGAAGAGTCTAATTTATTGGCTTCTTTATGATTGATTAAAGAATGAAGTGATGCATTGGATACATATCATTTCTTTCTTTCATAATAACCGAAATTGAGAAGGAAAAAAGAGGGTGTTCTTGCATTTTTTGACTCACTATTTGCTTTCTTGCATAGCCTAGCTGAAACTTGAAAGAGAAGGGTCTCATTTTTGGCTTCTTTCAAATAAGGAAAATCTATTCAAAATTTCTTCTCCTTTTTTACCAAAGGATCTTGGTAATCAAGTTGTCCAAGGAGAACAAATGGTAGATTGAATTGGTCTAGGATACAATAACAAGGAGAGGATACAAAAGTGAGGAGTCAAAGTTTTAGTAAGGAGTTGGTATAATTTCCATATTGTTATTATGATAATCATTTTCCTTATACCGTATCATGTATGGCTGAAACATGTTGATTTGGTTATGTTGTTTCTGTTGCGTTTTGATTCCGAAAGAGTTTTGAAATATACCATTTTAACCAAATCTTGCATGCTTTTGTTTTCGATCTAACATAAAGGAAAAAAGTAAGGAAGTCTCCCAATTAAGTACATTAGAGTGCCTATATCACAAACAAAGAGTCACTACTTTTAATTGGAGACCATTTATGGGCTCATTTAAGAGAACAATCAACCATTGGTGAAATAAACATCTCAGTTATGGTGGAAGACTACAGTTGGTCCAGACAATCTTGAGTAAATTAATAGGCTATTGGATTAGTAACATATCTCTCCTAATGAGTGTGTTTAAAGAGATTAATAGGAAGTTGAGAGAATTCATATGGGCGGGATTAAGGCACGAAAGTAACAAGGCTAAAGTTAGCTAGAGTATACTATGCAAGCCTTAAAAAACTAGAGAGGGGGAATATATTCAGCTAAGTTGTTAAACCAAATTAGTCTAGCAAGGAATTATAGAGATTATGTAATACGAAGGATGAACTATGGGTGAAATAGATACATAGTGTGTTCATTAAAAGCAGCAGTATATGGAAGTTGGAGATTAAACAAAATATATCTTGGAATTTCAAACAAATCTTAAGAAGAAGATAGTGGATGCAAGATCTAATCTTCCATAAGAGTAGGAATGGGGAACAAGCAATGTTTTAGTTTGATAATTGACACTCCAAAAGACCTCGATACAAAATTAAAGAAAGTCAACACCTAAATATGGTGGTTAGTCCTAATACTAAAGTAAGCAGGTTGATCAAGGATAATTGATGGTATTGGCCTCACCATAACAACAGGAATGTGGACATCATAACAGGGAATCTACAACATGTCAAGAAATAACTCAGGATGAGGTGCTATAAACTGCAAAGGGTTCAAAGAATTTTAACTCCAAGACCTGTAGAACATTTCTCTAAAAGGATCTAAGCAACAAGGTGGAATGGAAAAATTTAGCATTGAATACTGATATTAATCCATCTCATTCATTTATATTGTGGATGGGGCTAATAGGGAAACTACCCACCAAGGATAGAATTAAGTTTCCAATCAATTCTCTAGAGTGTGAGTTATGCAGTCACAACCTCGAATCTTTAGACGATCTACTAGTGAGGTGCAGGTACACAACAAACATAAGGAGTAAACTGCAAAGAGTTCTTAGAATATAAAAAGAAACCAACTCCTATTATGAATTGATCCAATGGGCTGGAAACGTAAAAATGGTAACCAACGCATATTATAAAACTGTCAAGATCAGTTTGGCTTCTACATTATACTACATATGGCAAGAGAGGAATTTCATAATATTCAGAAACAAGGTTAGAAGTAGATAGCAACCTAGCAGACTTTCCTCTATTGCAAACACTCTATGAAAGCTATAGGATTAACAAAAAACCTTTCATCAAGCATGAGAGAAAGATTACTACTAGAATGATCCTTCTAAAGTCTTTGTGTAACTAGAAACATAGATTCTCCAAACTTTTGTAACTACATTCCTTTGTATCTAGCAAGGTTGTACAAATTTTTATATCAATGAATTACTTAATTTTTTTAAAAAGGTTATTCGGCTAATTTTTTTAATGACCAAATCTCGGAAAGAAAAACTTGGTAGGAAACATAAAAATAAAGGATCTTAGACCCCTAATTTTTCAACATGATCATAGCTTGGAATGTAAAGGGTATGAACTATCTAAAAATTAGTAAATAATGAAGGACTATCTATTTTCAAATAAGCCTAAACTAGTTAGATTATTGGAAACTAGATGTAAAGCTAATAAGTTACCTAAATGTGTTTAGATGTTCGATAAGAATTAGGAAATTATATGAAACCATCAAGCTTACAATAATGGCAGGATCATAATAGCCTATGACCCTAGTACAATTTTTTGGGTTTTTTAATTAATTAGGATGTTGATATGGATTAATTGCATTTTTTCTATTAGTAAATAGTAGGGAATTTTGTGTGATTAAATTGGATATTTAAGTTTGTCATTACACTTTATTTTCACATATTATATTAGGTTATTTATTTTTGTGTGTTTTTCTAATCCATGATTAATTAATTATAGGGTTGCATTATGGTATTTTATTTTTCATGATTTGATTAACATCAATTATTAACTTTTTGTTTTGGCGATTTGTATTTATTTTCATATTTTAGGGAATAAATGATGTGGAGGAAAAACATACCACACTAATGGTGGGAAAATAAAGTGCCTAGATAAGTGATAGATGTATATTTGACCATATTTATATACCTATATTTGATGTATTTTACTTGATATTTTATATTTTATTATATATTTGGTACTTAATTTGCTGGCCTTTATGGATCAAAAGGAGAAGAATTCAGAGGGAAATTTGACATAAAATGAAGATTTAAAGCAAATAAAGGATACACGGCTGTGTCTATGGCTGTATACATCTCACAACCTATGCAAAATCACAAATTATGGAGATTTTGAGATATATATGGTCCACTGCATGCTCGTGTATCAAATCGTGTATCTCCTAGAAACCTAAAATTACTATAAAAGACGTGAGTGGAGGCAAAAGAAAAGAGAAAACTTTCAGAGGTGATTTTATACATGGAGAACATTCGAAAGGGATGATATTGATACAAAGAAGTGGAAAACATGAAGAAATCATCAACAAATCCAATAGATTACAATATCAAACCTCAAACTTGCAAGAACATTCGATAAAAAAGGGAGATTTAGAATTATGAAATCTTTGTTTCCTATTTATTTTTCTTCCATTTTATCTTTGATTTCATTTTCTATTATATGTAACTAAACATCTTTAGTGTCTAAGTGTGATGAACTCTAGTTTATGTTAAAATATATTTTGATTTTTTATTTAATGCAATTGTTTGGATTAATCTAATATGATTTAATTATGTGTTTTATATGTGTTTTAATAGATCCAGAATATTAGTACATAATCTTATTCCATAACACAAAGATTGAGAAATCTTATTTATGAATAGATCTACTGTAATTGAAAGGAGTTGATTGCAAATCGATAGATAGGTTGACATAAATCCTCTAGATTAAGGTCAAACCTAATAGCGTAATTTACATATTGGTAAAGCAATCCTAGAATCTTTAACCTAAAGAGTTTCAATTAATAAACCTAGGATTAGTTGTTAGTAGTCTTACGAGAATTATTAACATAGGATAAGAATTTTCATGGTCCATTAGTCAATAAAAAATTGTATAATAAAAGATTAATTATTTAAGGGTTTTAAGGGGATTCTTTACCTAAACACTAGGATTAGTTGTTAGTAGTCTTGAGAGAATTATTAGCATAAGATAGGAATTTTCATGGTTCTATTAGCCAATAAAAAATTGCATAATAAAAGGTTAATTATCTAAGGGTTATCTAAACACTAATTTGTGATATTGATTGTTTTCCAAGTGAATTTCTTTGTTCTCTGCCAATTATTATTTCCTACTTTCTTTAATTGTTTAGGTACTATTTTTATTTAAAAACCAAAATCCAATTCGTCAGTCAGATAATAGAAGAGAGGTTATTATTTGTAATCATTGTCTTTGTGAGATTCAACTCATACTTGCCTATGCTAGCTATAGCTATGTCGTGCATTTACAGTTAATTCAAATATTGATCTTAGAAAAGTATCAATCAAAGAGGAAGAAAGGTGAGGGCACATTAACAACCACCTCGATAGTCGACATATCCTATGCTGATGATGCATTCCATTTTGAATTTCACATCTAACCTGCATTGCTTGATATAAGAGATTGAGGTCTAATTCATACCCTAATAGTAGATGCATTGACTAGGGAGTGCTCAAATACATAAATTTGATCCAGGATGCTCGAGATCTGATCAGTATTGGTGGCTAGGATCACTTCTTCACAATCAAGGAACTTGCTTACAAAATGTTGGCACTTGAGTTTCTTGCCACAGTTACTTTGGAAAAGCAACATTACACTTTAGATGTTGAGAATACTATCCAATTTCAGGTGCTTGGAGAGATGCATATCATGAGTTACACGGTGTTCTCCATTTAGATGGGTCTATGCTTAGAGGAATGTGTTACTTTTGAGGATTGTTCAGCATTATAAGATTCCTTGTTTGAGCTAACGAAGATAAATTTTGGCCATCAGTAGAGAGTGGTCTTATGAGACCATGAGATCTAAGGCATTGAAACTAATCCTTTACAGTTAGATACGCACATTCACTGCTTAATTACAAAAACAAGCAAGATAGGGGATAACAACAGTATGGTGGGGAAGATAGATATGTTTCCCTTCTACAATACGATAGGGAGAGACGCTATCCAATTCAGATATGCCCTAGCTTGGTTCTTTAGACATCAGGCATATGATGCTAAGATTTAAAGCCATATGCATGGGTGTATACATTTTTTTACTAATCAAAGTTTAAGTTTAATAGAGTGTCCACTTGAGATGAGACTGATGCGATATATGTTAACATTAGCTTCGACACTCTGAGAGTGATAGGTATGATCTAAAGGAGGTATAGTCAATAGGGACACAAGTATATTGTAGTATGAGCTCAGGAGCTTACAATTATGGATAGAATAGAAGGGATTGCCTCGAGATACCAGAGTAGTAGCCCAAATGGGATGCTCCTCCATCACATCCTCTAGTGGCATCTAAGCAAACAAGATGATTCCTTAATGAGCACAAGTACAACTGGTCAATCTTTTACACCACCACATCGAGCCCAGCTTAAGATCTCCCAGTTAGAGAATTATATAGGATCCTAGTGGCACAACACACCATTCAAGAGTGATTGAGAGATCTAACAAAGTAGGTAACACGATTCGGGGTCTTTGTGTAGATCTCCAATCATTAGGGAGTTATGGTGCCACGTCCACCTATGAGAGCTAATACATTATTAATGACTCTTTAACAGTCAAATGACCAAAGACAAGCAAAGGTAGTATCCCATTACACTCGAGAGCTTAATAGTCCCTATAAAAAAGCAAATCATTGAATAAAGATAGAGTAAAAGTAGACAAATGACCATATAGCTACTCAAATTGTCTAGGATTCTCAAAAAAAAATGACATGACATTTTTTCTTTGATTTTTATTTTTTATGTATTTTTATTTTATTTTTGTTAATAACAAGCAAAGCATTGACCCTACTAACTAACATTATTTTGTTCTTTCTTTTTCTTATTTATTGTTAATATATTAAACCACATATTTTTCACATATATAGTTAGTTTGTGTTTATTTTTTTGACTATTATTTGATGCTTTATTTTTTTACAAAGATGACTAATTGTGGATGGAATTCACACTATTAATACAAAACTCTAGATTATAAATTAGGGAAGTACCAGTTCACTTTACCTTTTCTTCATATTGATTATTTTTTTATTCTTTTCTAGGCTTCATTATGTACATTGGGGACAATCTACGTCTTTAAGCGTGGGGAAAGGGTACTATTATTTTGATAGGCATTTAATTATGATTCAAGCATATTTTAGTTTTTATTTATTAATTCTTCTTATATAGATATTTACCAATTATTATCTTAAAGCACTTAGAGTTAATGAGAATCATTAAATTAAGCTAGAATATGAAAAGATGAAAGTATGATTAGATGGATTTTTACTTACTACATAATGAATGAATATTTTGGCTATCAACTTGGATGAAAGTGTTTAGGATTTTTTACACATGAGCTTAAATTGTGATGTTTTGAGCTTATGGACATTTATTATCATTATATTATGCCCTATTTTCCTTTGTTGTGTAAATATCATATATAGTTGGATAATTTTATATATTTTTATGTATGTTAAGACCTCTTCTTTATATTAGAGGCATTAAGATGAAAAAAAAAACACCTAGATTATGCCTTTGTTGGGCCTTTTTCTTTGATTTTATCATACATATTTTTTTGTATCTCTTAGGTAAGCTTTAGCCTTTTATTTCGATTATATTAACCATGTTTCAAGCTAATAAATCATTTTATTGTTAGCTTGATATTTATTTTTGCACTTTGAAGGATTGTACTTAACAAATTGTATAAGAATTTGATTAGATTAAGAAGTATCACAAATGAGGAAAGGTGTGAGCTTATGCATTTAAGGTTATATCTTTTTATTTGCAATTTATCCAATGTTTTGTATATTCTTCTTGTAAGCTCATAGGAAATAAATTCAAAAATATCTTGAAACAAGCTTAGTTAAAAAAAAAAAGAACAATTAAACAAATTAATCAAAAAGAAAAAAGAAAAAATGTAGGTTTTTAAATTGTTATAGTTATGAGAAGGAGAAAGAGAAGATATTTTTGTTATTTAAGATTTGTTTTGCACCTTGTATTCTATTTAGAGAATTGAGTGGCATTAAATCAAATTTTTGTATAGTGTTGTTTACGAAATTTCCTTCTTGTTGATTAACCCAAAATCTATCCTTTTCCATACCTTAACTAAATCTCATTAAACCTTTATTTGAGGACCTTTTGATTTTTTCCTCTAGCTTATTCTATAGTGGTGGAGATGTGATACCTTAGCAAGCCTATAATTAAGACTCTCAATGTATTAATTTAAGAGTGCTACTATTAGTAACCTTGAACATTTTAAGTGAATTGAGTGACTTTTTATGTAAGGGTGTTAAATTCCATACACTTGATTTTAAAACGATTATCAAAATATCATTTATGATGTTTAATCAAAATATCATTTGTGATGTTTACTTGTGAAATCTATTCTATGACTATTTCATTCTAATTGTATTTTTGCTTGATTTTTTAGGCATTATTGATAGTTTAATATAGAAAAATTTTGTACTGCAAGTATACAAATCATAACTTATAGTATAAAAGATATCATTCCTACGAGGATTGAATATAATCATCGAACAATTTTAAGGTAACAAAAGATTAAATTGATTGAAAATTAAAGAAAACTAACAAACTGGATAACTGAACAAATCAAAGATGACAATAAAATTGAAGTATTCAATAGTGGAAATTTAAGGATTATTCTATCCTTATTTTGTCTTCCCTCACCTTTTGAATTTAACTATGCTTGATCCTAGATATCCAAAAGTTTTTATTAGCCTCTCTTGAGATCTAATCAAGCAATGCTAATTGAAATAAATAATAGTTGAGTTGCAATCTCTCAATTTCTCAAAACTACTCCTAACTACTTAATTGGATTTGAAACAATCCTAAGGTTAATTAACTAACAATTAAGATATGTTTTTACTTGCAAACTTGATAATTATAAGTCTATTAAGGTACCAACTCTCATTGCACAACTTAACAAAAATTTCTTGATTCAGTCCTTTGACTCAAATCAAGTATGAGCTCATCAAATATCACAAAGCAATAATAAATTGTATCCAACAAAGTAAAATATAGATAAAATAATTCAAGAATAACGACTTAATATAGATTTAAAAATTTATAATAATGTTCGAAACACATTGGAAACAGCCTCTCTACTGGTTAGGGGTAAGGTTGTGTACTACTAAACCTCCTCAGACCTCACGCCTCAGCGAGATTTCTACTGGTTTTATTGTTGTATGTCCAAAACACAACTATTTAGAATTTACAAACAAGATAATGTAATAGAAAAGGAGAATATAATGAAATCATCTTGAAGCATTGATATGGAAAATCTGGAAAGATTTAAGTTGATCTTGATGTTTCCACTTTGATCTTCTTATTTGTGATGTGTAGCCCTTCTTTTTGGTGTTTTCTTTCTTCTTTAAATGTCTCAACTGACTCTAGAATGTGCCTCATCTTGCTGTTGGCTTCATAATATCCTTTTATAGCAAAAACAAGGTTTTTTTAAAACATACAAGGTCACCTATAAGGCCAAAAAAACTCTCAATCTTGACTTTCACGGTCACAAAAGCTTACACTGGCATATACATGATCATGCACGTCACCATACATGGATGTCTATCTTCACATGAGGTATAAACAACATCTTTGAAGCTCTACATGTTCATAATGACTTATAAGGTCAATATACACGACCGTGTAAGTCCAAGGTTGCTTTAATTTTTCCATTCTATGTCATGATTTCACTTGAATGCTTTTTCTTTTAATCTATGAAGGCTATTATCACCTAAAAACACACTTATAGTGGAATAAGTACCACAAATACTATAATATTATCAAATAACAAGCAAAACACACTAAAATATTTTATGATAAAAAACTTAAGTGGTTAAAAATAACACAACATTTGCCATTTTTGAATTGGATATGTTCTTTGTTGATTGTGTTTATTTTTATAAAGTTGCATTTTCATTCCAATTTTAATATTATGGAAATATAAATGTCTATAATTATCAGTTATAATTTTTTTAATTTTTTCCTATTAAATACATGATCAAATCACTATTTGTTTAGTTTCGTAATTTAAATAATAAATTAACTAACTTAAATGAATCAAATCAATTTAAATTTATATTATTTGATTTAACTTGACACACACTTGTTTTTGAAAACATAAAATATTATGCAAATAGTTTAATTTATAATTCTAATATAAATCAAGTTTAAACCATTCATATGTTACTCATTTTCATGATCCAGATGATCATATCTCTTCACTAACTTAATGGTTAATGAATACAAGAATAGGAGGACAATTAACCAAATGTTAATTTAAGATATTTATCTATCATTAAGTTAATGTTATGACTGATATAGTAAATTACTTTATCTTTATCATTTATTAAACTGTTCTCATTAAATGAAATAAAATTATACTTTTCAAAATAAGTGAGTCAAAAGAATATCATAAACATGTTTCAAACTTTTGTAATTTCATTATTACTATATGTAATGTAGAAATAATAAATAATTAAATGTGTTTTTTTTAAGAATTAAAATATATATTATTTCTTACATTTATAGAAAAATATAAAAGGATGTGTTTTCTAAACCAAATAATATATCACATTAACTTCTTTTTTATACTAGAAAAAGTTATATTTTCTTTTCTTTGTTTATAATTTATCTTTGTATGGAGATATTTTTAAGATTCTTTACACATGTTAATGACATAAAGAACACATATTTAATGTGAATACTTTTCACTTCTTTATTTCTTTTCTAAACATATTTAATGTAAACATCCTTTAATTTGATTTAAAACATGTCATGCTCTAAGTATGGGCTTATAATAGATTGTTATCTAATAACGAGATCAAACGCACAAATTTCACTGCTAAGTTAAGGATTAACTAACTTTTATAAGTCTTGCGATAACCTAATGTAATCTAAAAATTAAATGCAATAACTATTAATCATCATTACTTCATTAACTCAAGTATTAAATATTATAATTAATTAAAAATTCTTCACCAAAAATTAAGCATACTCTACTAAACTCAATTGGCAACTATAAGAAAGAAGTTTTTCTATCTAGATACTTCTTCATATTCACTTTATTTAACACGAGCTCATATCTTGTCTAGCACCTACACTCCATCTCAAGCTCTTTAATTGAAATCACAATTGCAATAGGGTAATATACTTCAACTAGGAAAATAGTGAAAGAAATAGAAAATCCTTACTCCTATAGTATTCGATAAACAATAAAATTATATTCATATTTATATGATACCGTACAACCTTCAAAGTAATAATTGTGAGATGGAATGTATACACATACAATTACTTTACATTATAATCACACCTTATACAACATCCAGTGATGTCAATACAAATCACATAATGCCCTACACATATATAAGGAATTTGGTGAATTTGTGCTCTAACAATTAATTAGTTTTTGGCTCAGTCTCGCTTCAAACAATAATTGATTTCTACTTTACTAGACATTTAATTAAAAACATTGATTTTTCTCAATCTAGTACTTGACACAAAAATGGTCTATGCCTTACTTTGATTCTCATCAAACCACAAATCTCACATATAGTATATTTTACCCTATCAGGGTCCTAAAGCACATCAAGAATATGCATTTCTTAATCACAATAATACACCATTCATAGCTATGGAATTGACACTATGATAAGTAAATATGCTAGAATTCAATTAAATAATAGTTTCATTATGACACCATCAGAATTTTCACACTTATATTATCACTATATATCACACAGTATGCACAATTACACTCATAATTATGATTTAGAATGAATTTAACAAATACTTCAAAATTTACTATGAACCTTGCTAAAGGTTTATGTCATTTTAGACTAATCTCAATAATCAATCATTAAAACAATAATTAGTTCAAAAAAATGAAACAACCAATGGCATTTAATCAGTTAAATACCCATACTAAAAAGCTTATTTGATATACCTTTAATAAGTATACAAATAAAGTCTGAGTTGATTCCACATAACCATCAACTTTCTTAGGCTTATGAGCTTAAGGCTTATAAAGGAGGCTCAATTATCTGAAAATGATGAGTTTAATGAAGATATGATTAATCCATATAAAAAAGTAGAGTCTAGAAAAAAAAACTAATTATCTACTTATTAGAATTAGATCTATCTCTACTAAGGATAGTTAGCATACAACTACAAATTTTAAAATAATGTTTATAAAAGGGAGACATTCTAAGGTAAGTTCTCATAGTCACTATTATTAATCTCAATTAATGATTTCTCTATATATTTAATACCTTTTAAGTTTTACTAACTTGAGCATCAATGTCTTTCTTGGGAACACTTTTAGCCTATGAGTAGTTGTTTTTGTAAGAATACATACTTGAGATTAACTCAACAAGCCTACCATGAATTCAATCTACATCACAATTTGATTCATACTACTTACTACTTATATTAAATATTAAATTCCTTTCTTTATAATGCTATTTGAATCACCAACTTTGATGTTAAATATCAATCAAATGACCCCTCTTTAGATTTTTTTAACATTTCACATCACTTATTCTCTAAAAAATATCATCTTTCCCTATAAATTTGAGTGAAACAATCCCTCAAAGTCACAAAATATGTTTTTAAAAACCAATAGTCAAATGGTTCAACTAGCTATTCTCAAAGTTCTCAATTAGTTAAATGTTTTTATGTAAAAACCTATGCATTTGTTCGAATGGAGTTTAGGTGGGCATTTGTTAATCAATGTATATGTTTAGTTAAGGTTGTTCTCCACCATAAATTAAGCATACTTTAACAAACTTAACCAAAAACTAGAACAAAATGTTTTTCTATCAAAATATTTCTCTGTATTCATTTTATCTGGCATGAGCTCACATCTTGTCTAGCCCTTGTGATCCATCTCCAGATCCTCAATTGAAATCACAGTTGCAATATGGTAATACACATCAAATAGGAAATTCACTCTTACAATGATTGATTTATGCCTTACTAGAAATTCACTCTTATAAGAATTAATTTTTTCCCAATCTAGTACTAAACACAAAATGGTATATGCTTTATTTTGAC
Organism: Erythroxylum brevipes; assembly: GCA_027479065.1. Lineage (NCBI taxonomy): Eukaryota > Viridiplantae > Streptophyta > Magnoliopsida > Malpighiales > Erythroxylaceae > Erythroxylum > Erythroxylum brevipes. The sequence continues at coordinate 37,382,322 of JANIHY010000006.1, read as the reverse complement.
ACTCATCATATTATATATCTCACATACAACATATTTTTCCTCTCGAGGGCCCCAAAACATGTCAAAGAATATGCATTTCTTAATCACAATAATACACTATTATGAGATACAAAAATTGACACTATAATATGCATATACACAAGAAACCGTTTGAAACAATAGTGTCATTGTGACACCTTAATCACATTTTACACTCATATTATCACTATATGTTACACACTACATATAATTATAGTCATAATTATGATTTAAATCCCTAAATCCATCAATTTAATAAAATCCCTAAGATTTAATATAACCCTTACTTAAGTTTTATACACATTTATTTTAGTCCCAATAATCAATCATGAAAACAACACTTAATTCACAAAAGTACAACAACCAATGAAATTTAATAATTTAAACACATATATTAAAAACCTTATTTGATATACCTCTAATAAGAGTACAAATGAAGTTTGAGTTGATTTAGCATAATCTGTCAACTTTGTTTAGGTTTGCAAGCTTCAAGCTTATGTGGGAGTCTCAATTATCTAAAAATGGTAAGTTTAATCAAGATATGATTCATCCATATAAGAAAGTAGAGTCCTAATTGAAAACTAATTCAGCTATTCAGCTATCTAGTAGAACTTAGATGTAACTTTACTCAAGATAATTAGCATACAATTATGCTTTTAAAGAATTGCTTATAACTGGGAGACACCTTAAGGTAAGTTCTTATAGCCACTATCATTAATCTCAAATAGAGATTTCTCTACATATTTAGTGCCTTTCAGGTCACTAACTTTAACATCAAAGTGTCTTTTTTGATAAAACTCTTGACCTCTAAGTAGTTGTTTTTGTAGGCTTACATACCTAAGATTAGATCACCAAGCCTACTATGAATTTAATTTACATCATTATTTGATGTTTACTACTTATTACCCATATAAAAGATTGGATTCTTTTCCTTTAAATGCTACTTGAATTACGAACCTTGATACCAAATCTCACTCAAATTACCCCTCTTTAGTTTCTTTTGCATTTCCTATCACTTCTTCTCTAGAAAATATTTTCTTTTCTTCTAGTTCTAAGCATAACCATCCTTAAAAGTTACATGATATGCTGTTAAAAAACTAATAATCGAAGAGTGTAATTAGTTATTCTCAAAGTTCCCCACTAGCAAAAATTTTTATATAAAACTTATGCCTTTATTTTATTGGATCTTTTAATGGGTATTTATTAATAGATGTACATGTTCGGTTGGGCTTGGCTAGCTAAATCAACTCCTAGTATCTATATAATATTTTCAAAAATTCTCTTAACTTTTCATAACCTCTTCTATTATCATAATCTAGTATTCATAAGAAAAGTTATGGTCAATCATCTAAAATTAATTAGTAATGATTATAAAATGAATCCAAATTCTTCTTCTACCAAATTCCTTCATTTGGGTTTAATATCTTCTTTTGATGTCTTCTTAAAAATGTAAACATTTATCTTGCCTTTTCATAACCTATTGAAATAACTAGATAATTTTATCATAAGTTACATTTAAATTTTCACATAGTGATCAATTTTGATAACTTTTTAAATTATCGAACCTTTTTATATTACAATCAACCCATTTTATTATTATCAAGAACTAAAAATCGATGCAAATCATTTCATATCAATAAATTCTTTAAAATTCAAATTCTATCAAGACCACAAAAGATTATATTTAAAAGCAATTCCCTTTATACACTCATATAATACTACAAATATTATAATTTTGAGGTCCCATAAAGCATGGTATATCATATAAGGTCAAAAGTGAAAATGCATTTTACCTCATTTTCCTTGCTTAACCAACTATTTTCCCTATTTTTATGTATATCTAAGATTAGATCAAGTTATATAATTAAAAAATCAATTAAGGTGGAGAATTAACTTCTTGCCTTCTTTCTCGACGAACAATAACTTCCTCCCCCTAAGCAATAAACTTCCTTTTATAGAGACTTATTGGTGACTTATTGGTAGGTTACTGCTTTGAGCAAGTCTAATGGAGGCCTCCATTGGAAGCTACTTGAACCTCTTTCCAAGCCTGTGGGTACAAATTACTGAAGGTAGTAATTCCTGTAAGTGTAAGTCGACTTGTACACTCTGGTAAGTCGACTTACACGTGAAAAGTACCGATAAGTCGACTTGTAAATTAGGTAAGTCGACTTATTCAAGGACGGTACTGTTCAATTGTGCCCTAAAGGCAATCCCCTTTAGCGCGTTTTATT
>JANIHY010000006.1:37276053-37286197 GCA_027479065.1 Erythroxylum brevipes | reverse complement strand
TTTATCGTGGGATACGTGTCGGAGCGACCTACGGGCGTCCCGATGTGTACCCTACGGTGAGGGGGCGCTACATTAAGATGAGTTGATAAGTTGCTTTAAACACAGAGATCTATAATTTCAAAGTATTATAGGCTAACAAAATCCTGCCATTATAGTGGAATTCGTGATTTGATTCATACTTTTAAAATTGCCCTAAAAATTTCATAGCCTTGTGGAGATTGTGAGCTTTTATGCTTGTTTTCAAAAGTCTAATCAAAACAGGTTTTCTTTCCAATAAAAGATCTTTAATAGCTTGACCTTTAGGAGGCTTATTAATACCTCTAATATTCCAAAAAAACATATGTATATATACAAAAATAAGATACCTCACTAACCCCCTTTAGGTTTTCTTCTCTTCCTCCCTAATTTTCTTCCAGATATAAGTGTGAATTGCGCCTTCAACAAGTGTATTTCTTCAGAAGAAAAACTACTGAGAAGACTTTTCTTCATGTTCATCTTCAACTTGTTTCGTACATGCTTTTCCCTTATCACTAGCTGGAGTTTTCCCTTATCACTAGTTGGAGTAATATCATGTTCTTTGGTCTGCATTTCAGTATTCGACTTTTCAGAAATTGTGCTTCCTCTATCCCCTTTATGGTTACTAGTTGGATTAGTATCAAAGTTTCGAGCCTGCACATCTAAAGTAGCATTATGCTCTTCATAGATCATTTCTTTGTCTATCCCCATCAATTCTTTGTAGCCCCCTGTAGTAAACCTTTTCCATGTTGGTTTCCATATTTTCTTCCCCATTTAAGATTTCCAATTGTCTGACAACTCAATTTTAGACTTTACTAGTTCATTGGTTGCATTAAGTTTCATAACTAGAAAAACTTCTAAAAGTGGAATTTTGCGGTTTACCTCGACACAAACTCGGGCATAACACACCTTCTTAAGCTTAGCAGTGGTTGAGTCGAATGCCGCTGGTTTTTCTTTTGAACTTGTCAAAAAACTTAAGCCATCCATTGACCAATATTCTAGTGAAACATTATGTAGATAAATCCTCAATGAGATGGATTCAATGCTTTTTAAAAAAAATCAAATTCCAGACTAAGAACCCATTTTTGAATAAACAATGGGTTGTCCACCCACGTGCCAAGGGCCAGCTTCCAAAATTTTACACATGATTTCATCGTCCACAAACTTGAAGAGAAAGGCATCTTCCTCAGTGAGAGTAATTTTCTTTGACCCTTTACTACCCCATCTTGTTTGAGCCCAAATTTGCATGAAAGGTTAAGCTAGTTTCTGTTTCATAAAAAGACCAACTAATATGTTATTCCAAATCTTCCTTTTTGAAGAAGTTCAACTGGGGGCAAACTACACCATCTATCAAAGTGGGAGAAAAGTGTCTAGGCTTAGCAATGGAAGGTTCAACAGAAACAAGACTTCTCTTCCAAGACTTTTTCTTAGGCATATCCTTTGCTTTATTACAACCAATGACTCTTGTAACATAGTAAATTGATTCAACAATGCTTCCAAAGGTGTAGAACCTCCCTGGGAAGTAACCATGGAGCTTCCTAAAGTAGAAGGTTACCTAAAGAGAGCTTCCAACCTGCCAAGATATTCGTTGCAACATTATTGTTTGAAGGAAGTTTGTTGTTCATCTAAGAGAGCAAGTCTTTTAATCTAACTATTTACCTAGTTGATTATTGAGAATTGACAAAAATCTAGCTCTATTAAAATTTGGAAAATATAAGTAAGATTTTGAAAATATTAAAATGCAATGTGATACTATAAAAAATAAAATACTGTTGGAAAATGTAATAATACAATTCAAACATTTTAAATGATTAAGAGCTCCTTTATTTAAAAAGAAAAATTAGATCCAAGTGTAACAAACTTTAGCCCAAAAGAAGTAACACAAAAGAGAAGAATATGAAAATAGTCTTAGCTTGTTTTTACAAAGAGACATTTAGGATGCTAAGGTTCAAAGTGAGAAGAGAAACAACTCGTATTGTACGCTAAAAGAAAAAAAAAAGAGATTAAAAAAGAGAATTTAACACATTATCTCTTATAAAAAGTTAGATTGTTATTGAATTTACGTGTAAATAGTTAAAATAATTTTAAATTTTAGTTTAAAAAGTGATACATATAATTCAACCATTATTTATAATTTAAAATAAATTTGCACTATTTCTTAATAGTTTATATATTTCCCACTTAATCACTTATAATTTCTTTTGCACATGAAATATAAATACAAATGTATTATGGACCTGGACAAATACATCTTTATTCGGCCCCATTTAACACGTTTAGCCTAGCCCAAACGTCTTTTTAACATACTTCTAGCCTAAAAACCCTACTAGTCCCCTTCTTCCTATAATTTCAATTTTCTGACTGCTTTCTTCGAAGATCGTCATTTTGACATTTTTAGTTGGTCACTGAAGAATCAATCAAAAAGATGAATTCATTAGCTTTTAGATTTGCCAAGATGTTGACAATTTCCACCTACACCACCTCATCCACTGCTTCACTGGGTAATCTATACGCGATCACTATATGTGTTAAGCAATTTTGTCCTAAATGTTACAGTGTGAGTTTTTGATACTCGAATTAGGGAAGCTATTATTTGGGGTTTATTGGACATGGGTGAGTTTAACGCTTGTATCTTGAGGGCTTTTTGTTTTTTTGATGTGTGTGATTACAGGAATGGGTGTACAAGGACGCTTAAGGTCGTTGTACTCAACCACAGGTTCGTTTCATAGTGACAATGAAGAAGGCGGTAAGAGCGATGAAATGGATGACGATGTTGATGATTTTCTCAACCGAAGGCCTGATTTACAGCTCCAAAGTGTTGACCCCAAAAAAGGTTGGGGATTCCGTGGTGTGCATAAGGTATATGTGAGTCATTTAAGTTTTGAGAAGTACTTGGAAGTTTGTAAAGGTGCATTTAGTGTGCGCCGATGAAATGCCTCAACTTTGTGTGTTTGTTTTGAAGGATTTGAAGTGTCCTTGTCTTGTTGCCAATCATACTAGTATGGTAGTTGTGCAGATTAATGATTGAGTAGATAAAGTGGTTGTGATTATGTGTTTTTTTTTTTGTAATTTTTAATCATATTATGCTGTTATTTGACATTTATTAGCTTGTTTATCATGCACATTTTGTCATGAAGAAGCGGCCATCAATCATCATGTTACTATAGCCTTTTGTGACGAAAGTAACTGGAGAGGCGTTTTTGATCTTAATAATTCTTTTGATGTGATGTCTTTATTTCTTTATTTTCTAAGCAAAATAAGAGGGGATGAATCTTAGACCTTGATATTTAAATCGCCTTGAAGCTAGGAAACATTTCGTCTACTCATGCGCAGATTTGATGTGGAGATGCTGGATTATGATATACGCTGGTAGTCTTTCAATTTGCATTGATTTTTTACAGGCTATAATCTGTGGAAGAATTGGGCAAGCCCCAGTACAGAAGATCTTGAGGAATGGACGGACAGTCACCATCTTTACAGTAGGGACAGGAGGCTTATTTGACCAAAGAATTGTAGGAGCCAAAGATTTACCAAAACCTGCTCAATGGCATCGGATTGCTGTGCATAATGAAGTACTCGAGGCTTATGCAGTTCAACAACTTGCTAAAGAGTATATATATAAATAAACTTTTGGAAAACCATAACTTCACAGAATCATTAAACTCTTGCTTCGAGGAGCCTCGAACCAATTAGGATTTAATTCTCTGAGGAGTCATATAGGTCATCAAAAGTCTAATGCTCAGGGTTCCAAATCATATGAGAGGGAGTATATGGCACAGGAAAGAAGGAAACTAATTTTTTTTTTTTTTTTTTCTGTATATCGATCTTTTGTGTAATAAGTGGAGATTTTGTGCTGTTCTTTGGTTATGTTCAAGAGAGCACCGAAGTTGTTCTTTTCCTGTAAATTGTTTGTCTCATTGGTGGACTCTTTTTGCAGTTCTTCAGTTTATGTTGAGGGAGAAATTGAAGTAAGAGTTTACAATGATAGCATAACTGGTGAAGTAAAAAACATTCCAGAGATTTGTGTTCGTCGTGATGGTATGTATCATTATCATATTTTATCTTCCTTTGGTACTATTGGCATCCACTTCACTCAGGGATTTACCTCCTTCCATTGTTGTGTCCATGTTGCATGAGTTTATGTTTATACTTCTTATATGATAATGAAACTGTGAGGTAACAATTCTTATTTGATGAAGTGGACTAAACTATATTGCATGGCCATGAACTGTACATTAGTAGTATTCTTGCATTGCTAAAAAGACAGATTGGCTGTTAAGGACGTTAAAAAGATAACTGCTAAGAAATTTCTTGCTTCACTGTTAACACAGGAACAGTGATTTGATCAAATCATGTGACATTTGGTTTATTAAATAACCTAACTGCTAAGAAATTTGTTGCTTCACTGTTAACACAGAAACAGTGTGCTGATCAAATCATGTGACATTTGGTTTATTAAATACAGAGGAAAATTAGTTGCCATTACATTTATGTGCTAATGAGTATGTTTCTTTGCTCTGATTGTATCATGATTCAATCCCTGCAGGGAGGATTCGCCTCATAAAGAGTGGCGAAAGTGTTAGCAATTTTTCTTTTGAGGAGCTGCGTAAGTTTTCATCCTTTCCTGGCTTTTCTTCAAATGAAAGATGATCGGTTATTTGGTAATTTTTTTTGTAGTAATCTATGGCAGATTAACACTCCTTCGACAAGTACCAATCGAGTTCTTGTTTACAGTTCTTGCTTTTCTAAGTGGTAAACTTTTCAGTTTCATCATTCAATCCTGTAATGTTCGGTCATATTTACCTGCAGGGGAGGGATTGTTTGTCTGAAAATCGAGTGGGTCTCCAAGCAAGGGGGATATCCTGACTTTTGTAAGATTATTATTGTAGTTAGTCTCACCAGTGTGGAAAAGCTGCTTTCATGGATTCAATATCTTTTTACCTTCAAATTTTGTACTGGCAAATCTTCATTGTTCCATTACGTTTACTTTTTTCTTCCTGGTTTGTAACTAAGCTTCCCAGTCTCCCGTTACTTTTCCTTTTCATTCAATTACAAAGGTAATTAGTGCACTTTGATGTTAAAATCATGGTGGCAAGTCGAGCCAGCAATGTGATTGAATTTGATTATACTTACCGTCCAGTCGGTTATTGATGTTCCATTTTTATTCTAAAGACTTGTTTTATGGTGCCGTCTCACTTGTTACCACCGAAGGAAATATAGCTTGAATTCAAAATATTAAATGAAGCATTGCAGACCACTTCAGTTGAAGGAGTAGACTTTACGTTTAACACCTACTTGAGTACCTCTATTTTCACCTTCTTGGATGGTATTTTGTTGTTTATGTTCTAACATGTATCAAAACTTTAATATCAGCATTTCGTATTTCCTTTTGGCAGTGGTGAGTGCTGCCTACTTGCTGTGTAAACAGTTTGATATTTGCTACATGAATGCAAAAACGGCACTATTAACGAAGTGAATATAAGCATTTTCCTCATGTCTCTTTTGTTTAGCATTTGTGAATAAGAGACATGGTGAATGATGTGGTGTCAATCAATTCGATCGCAGGGGTTCTGACTTTGACTGGGTTGGATGACTTGTAATGCTCGGGATCTATTCCTCTGTCTTCAATTACTCAAGTTCTTCTGTATCTTATATATCCAAGTCATCTATTTGAGTTAAATGGATGATTTGAATGTATGAGGTACAGAGGGACTTGGGTAATTAGAGACAGGATCTCAAGTCGCGATGCTCAGTAGATGTCATCCATGGTGGTTCCAGCAAAATAGCTGCATTCCAAATAATGTTTAGCTTGCTTTTCCTGGAACCATGAAGATCCACAGTTTTTGGATTTTTCATGTCTTAAATAGCCAAGGTTATCAGAGATCGACACGTTATTGATCCGAGTACTAAGAGCTTCAGCTTATTTTATGAAGTGGATGATATTTTCATAATAGGTGTTTACTTGTCAACAGATTGTTGGTTGATGGCCTAATTCCTTTTTAAACTAAGATGGCTGGCACTATCCTCAAGACTCTGAAACTTAATGGTCCCAAATAGTACTATACAAGGAAAATGGAGAATGGTCCTCATTGCTGAAAAAGCAGTACATTCTTTTCTTGGCACGTATAATTCACTATAAAAGGCAATTGGCAACTATAAAAGGAATTTTGGTACATAATGGGCACTCATGTTAACTTTGGGTATTTAATGTGCCCATTTGACAAAAAGCCATTCATATTTAATATTTTATTTCCAACATCTTTCTTACTCATCCATTTACGTGCTTTATGGGCTAATAACAAGCTTACGTTAATTCCCATTTCACCGGAATAGGATAAAAATAGCTAAAACCTTCTTTACCTTGAGAAATGTTGTGTGATTTATGATATAGCCTCAGATTCCATTGGGTGGTAGGTGCCTTCTAAATTTGGCTAATCAGCTTCAAAATCAATGGAGGTCATGTAAATTGTTTTGATTATTTAAAAGCTCCTTTAGTTAATAAAAGAAATGTTTGATGTCCGCCTCCACAAAAGGCGTTGACACGTGTTATCAACAAAGTTAAGATTTGATAATTATGGCAAAATAGAGGTCTTAGCTCTTGGGCTTTCATCGCTCGGCTATGGTGTCTAAACTTTAAACAAGGGGCTAAAGTGAAGATGTTGCTTGTAGTAACACTGTGCTCTCACTTTAACAACAACACAAGGGTGGGGCTTTGGTGCTTGACCGCAATGCGGAAGGTTGGCAGTCCCATACCCACTTAGCACCGAATTAAGATCCTCTGTTTAATATTATCCTCTGTTTAATATTATCTTGTTTTATTCTATTTCATAAAATTTTAACTATTTATTTTACGGGATCCACGCTGAACCTACACAAGACTCACATAAATAAACGGCTAAAATTTATTGAACACAATAAGAAATCATAATATTAGACAAGAGATTTGGGCTTCTTAGTACCGCTAACAACTGTTAGAATCTACTGTGTCTGTAACAATGTTGCTTTAAAGTTCTCGTCAGCTCAAGGGTTCTACTATAAAATCCTCACCATTAATACTTAGACATCATTCAGGAACATACATGCTATTCTTCTGATGTTGCTTGTAGTAACACTCTGTGCTCTCACCTTAGCAACAACCCAAGTGTCGAGCTTTGGTGTTTGCCCGCAATGTGGAAGGGTGGCAGTCCCATACCCACTTAGCACTGGTGACAACTGTGGAGACCCTAGGTATAGAATCTACTGTAACAATGATACTTTAGAGTTCTTGTCAGCTCAAGGGTTTTACTATAAGATCCTCACCATTAATCCTCGGACAAACAGCCTTGTTATAAGCCCTCCACCCATTCAGGAGCATACTTGCTATTCTTCTGATCTTGGATTAGGAGGCCTAAACCTTGACGAAAACTTGCCATTTAACATATCTACTCGTAACACAGTCATGCTATTTAACTGTTCGGATAGCATTCTCTTGTCACCATTGAACTGTTCTTCCACCAGCCTGTGTAGGCAATTTGAGGAAATTGATGCAGCAAGGGGATGCGGAGACACTCTCTGCTGTCAATACCTCAAGGACTCGTCGATGACTTCTCATCGGATCAGGGTCAGGATTGGAGGCTGCACTGCTTACACTTCTTTAGTTGACGTGAGGCCTGGTGACCCCATTGATGCATGGAACTATGGCATAGAGCTCCAGTGGTTTCCTCCAACTGAGCCCGCCCCTCAGAGTTAACGACCCCTCCTATGGTGGGACGTTGATCAGCAAAATTAAGCTTAGCTGTTTTCGTTTTCCATTACGTCTTCTCTTTTTCAACTTTTTCTATGGCTTCCTTGTATCGGAAGTCAACTAGTTCCGTTTCTGCCAGTGTTATTGGCGAATAAAATATGTACGCATGACATGAATGTTTCTTACCTTTTCTTGGGGCGATGGTCCAAAACCGTCAGACGGATCCAGAGCGTAGCACCAGGAAATTTGCCTCTTCCATTTGATGCAACATGCAAGAATTGTAGAAAAGAAGCTTTTATGATATAATAAAGGATGGTTGCCACTTTCCTTATTAATGTAAGTTATTTAATTTCCCAAAAAGAAGTTATTTTTGACACCAAACCAAAAGCTGGTTCCCCGAGGTAATGAAGATGTCTTTCACGATAAGCAATCTTGGATTCACTTTCTTTTCTAACGACCAACTCGTTACCTGTGCGGCCTGATCAAACAATCTGAGATTAGCGGAGAAATCTCTTATGTCGCATCAGCCTTTAATTGTCGACCTTCACTAAGAAGGAGATTCTAACACTGTTTTTTCTTTTCATTTCTCAATCCTCCAAAGAAGAAATGTAAACAGGAGGATAGTCAGAGGTGCTTTCGCTATACCCACCAAGATCATTTTTCCTATATGGTTTTCGACTACTTCAAGGGAGCAGAAATAGCGCTTCCGTGACCTTCAATGAGGCATAAGCCACCCAATACTTAAGAATAATTTCAACCAGCAATGTGAAATCTCTCTTCTTTAATCTTAATCTGAACAATGCTTCTCAATTCTCAACAAGAAGACTAAAGAAATTACTTTGAAAACTCAATATCAAATATTAATGTCTAGGTGATAAATCCCCCCTAAAAATATTAAATAGTTAACCTTTTATCATATAATTATTTATTCCTAGCTTATGTTATAAATAACTCGAGACTACTAACAACTAATTCATAAGGTGACTAACTGAAATCTTTTCTAGTTAAAGTTCATAAGATTGCATAATCGATTTATAAATATCGCTATTAGGTTTGACCATAATCTAAATGATTTATGTCGACATATCTTTAAGTTTGTATTCAACTCTTTTTAATTATGATAGATTTATTCATACACCAGATTTTTCAATCTCAAGTTATGAAATCAGATCATGTACTAATATTCCAGATCTATTAGAACATGTATAAAATACATAATTAAATCACATTAAATCAATCAAAATAATTACATTAAATAAAAGAATCATGATATATTGTTATCCCAACTAGGGTTCATCACACCTAAACACTAAAAACATTTAATTACAAATAACAGAAAATGAAATCAAAGATAAACAGAAAGAAAAAGAAAAAAAAAACAAAGAAATCATAATTCTAAATCTTCCTTTTCTCTTCTATTGAATGTTCTTGCAATTTTATGGTTAATGTTGTAATATATTGGATCTTTTGAGGAATTTGTCACATTCTCTACATCTTTGAATCAATATCATCCCTTCTGTAAGCTTTTTATGTCTGGAATACTCCAAATGTCTGATCCTTTAGTTTGCCTCCGTTTATGTCTTTTTATAGTAAATTTTAAGGTTTTTGGAAGATACAAGGTTTGATACACAGGCATGTGAGAGGTCATGTATATTCAAAAACTCTAGATTTCTTAATTTTACATAGGCTTTAAAACTTACACAGGTATAGACACAACTATATATCTCTAATATGCTTCAAAACTTTATTTTATGATGCATTTTCATTTGATTCCTTCTCCTTTTAGTCAATGAAGGCAATTATAACCTATAAATGTACTTTAAACAAATTAAGTATCAAACATTACAATAAAATTACAAAATATCAAGCAAAATACATCAAATCCAAGTTTATAAATATAGTCAAATATGCATCTATAAAGATGTCAAGCTTGATCTGACCTGGCCTTACGGGCTAAAATATACTGAACAGCCCCATCCTGGCCCAACCTTATAGACTAGGATAGAGCGAATAGCCTAAGCCCGAGCTCAGGCCTACGGGCCGGGATAGACTGACCCACCATATATTTTTTTTAAAAGTCAGTCAAAAATGACTTTGTTTTTGACAAACGATCAGCCACGATTCCAGCTAGGTTGGCCCGTGGCTCGTCTGACCTTGACTTGTGGTCCAGTCAACTCAGGTCAAAATTGGGTTGGGTCAGGTCGGGCAGGGCCAGCTAGGCTTTTTGTATCATCCCTACGCATCTAGCAGTATCGACTTCCTCCATTGCATAATTTTGTAGACTCATAGTTGATTCTCTATGATAAGCCAATTTTTCATTGCGTTTTTTTGTAGGAAAATCCCGGGAGGTACATCATATGTACACGCAGCGGAAAACAAAAATTTTTGTTCCCGAGACTTTCCCGA
>JANIHY010000006.1:37079311-37092743 GCA_027479065.1 Erythroxylum brevipes | reverse complement strand
AGCCAGTTATCCCTGTGGTAACTTTTCTGACACCTCTAGCTTCAAATTCCGAAGGTCTAAAGGATCGATAGGCCACGGGATTTTTGAAAGTTGTGAAAACTTACTTTAAAAATCATGAATAATAAATGATAATAAATAAGCATATTGATGGAAATTGAAGTTAAAAACAAAAATAAAGATAATAAAATATAAAAGTGTATTGAGGTAGCTCGAACACCACAAAATATACAAACGAAAATAATTTTTTCTTTGTATAGAAAATATTTTATATGCATATTTTTGTAAGAGAGATTTAGTTAAACATATAAACCCAATTTAAATAGAAGGTCACAAGGTGGTTGTGTTCTTGTTTCAAAACTAGGAGCAGGCAAGTACTAATCCGACTCTTAAGTCATTCATGAAGCGATGTCCAACAATCATAGACTTTCGGTATAACGAGCTTGGTTCTTTTTTTTTATTAAAGGGAAAGAAATAACAGAATTACAACACTAATCTGGGGGTACAGAGCCCCGATAGATCCTCTAAGAGGATACAGCGACACTCGATGGGTGTAATATCGAAAAAAGTAATACCGACATCCGGAGGTACAGCATGGGTGGCGAGCCAGTCCGCGCATCTATTACTCTCTCGATAAACGTGACGATGAATAACATACCAATTCTGCGTGAGGAGTTCGTGTATACCCGTGACAATGGGGTGGGAACTCTGAGAGCAAAGCTCTGCTGAAGAAATGAGATGGTACGCAGTCATAGAGTCTACCTCTAGTTCGATCCGACGAAAGCCCCTGTTCCAAGCTAACGACAGCCTTGTATAAACGCCCCAAAGTTCCGCCATTAGTGGTTCACACCAACCGAGATTCTGCGAGAAACCCCCAAGCCAGATGCCATCCTCATCACGCAAAATGCCACCGGCCGTAGCTGATCGATGGGAGCGATTACACGCTCCGTCTGTGTTAAGCTTGACCCAACCCGGAGGCGGTGGACGCTACCCAATGAGTTGCTGATGACGAGGGGAGGGGCCCAGGCCTACTCGGTGCTGCCTCACAGAAGCCTGCTGGATCTGATCTGCAAAAGAAAAGATAAGCATGTGAGGAGACAAAGGCCAAGTGAAATGAGCATCAAAGATAGATTTGTTCCTCCAAGACTAGAGGAACCAGCACGTAGTGCCAAAAAGTACTGGCCAATCGTGCCCCTGTACGCGCCGATGATGGTGCAGGTTGGTCAGGAGCCACTGTCCAAGCGACGTAGAGTAAAAGTTCGTGGTGGAGAGAGCCAGGGGCAGAGAATCCCACACTTGCCGCGCACGAAAGCAGTCACGAACAACATGGAGGGGAGTTTCGTCCGCATGGCAGCGCGGGCAGGAGCTGTCAGTAGTCAAGTGTTTGTACAGCTGATAATGGTTGGTGAGAATACGCTCCTGAGTCGGCAACCAGAGAAAGGCGCGTATGCGTTGAAGACTGGGCCATTTCCAGATAGTAGGCCAAAGGGTATCGGACGATGATTCTGCATGGCCCATGATCATGGAATAGGTCGAAGCTACAGTGAAATAGACAGTGTCAGATGGCCCCTAGATCACCTTGTCCTGCCCGAGATATGGCTTAGGGGGGAATATGCCCGCAATAAAGTGACAAATCTATTCGGGAAGATAGGAGTGTAAAATGTCCCAATTCCAACTGCCTATGTCCTCCACATACCGGTGAGCTCTGTGATGAAGAGATCGCTCGGGGATAGGATGGGTAGTGTGTGTGAGAAGCGGTCCAACGCCGCCTAGCCAGGGGTCGAGCCAAAAATGGGTCCGAGTGCCATCACCTAGTCTCCACTATAATCCTTGGGTCACGATGGGCCAAATAGCCTTAATGCTACGCCAAACCATTGACCCACCTTTACGCGAGAGAGCAGGGGGGATGTTGGCAGCGTCGAAGTGGTACTTAGCAGAGAGGACTTGGACCCAAAGGGCTATAGGCTTTACTATCAACGATCAGCCGAGTTTAGTTAAGAAGGCGTCGTTCATCTCACGGATTTTCCGAAGGCCCAAACCTCCGAGATCCTTAGGTTGACAAACCTCGTCCCAGGGGACTAGATGAATTTTGGCCTTGTCCCGAGATGAGCCCCACAGAAAAGATCTCATAAGAGATTCCAGGTCATCACAGAGGCGGCGGGGTAGGCGGACGGTCTGCATAGTGTAGCTTAGGATGGTCGCTAACACAGATTGAGTTAAAGTAAGGCGACCAGCAAAAGATAGCAGCTGGGTGGACCAGCCGGATAGGCGCTGCTGAACCTGATCGAGAATATATTGGTAAGTCCGACGACAAACCCGGTGATGGAGAAGAGGAACCCTGAGATAGCATCCAAGGTCTCGCGTCTTGCGGAAACCGATATCACTACTAAGAGAATGCTACAGTGGGGGAGGGACATTTTTGGAAAAAAAACACCGCGATTTCGAGGAACTGATGCGTAGCCCCAAAGCGGTGCAGAAGGAGTCCAAAATGTCACGTACGACAGTCACCTGGGTCTGGAAGCATCAGCAAAGAGGATGAGGTCGTCGGCAAAGAATAAATGGGAGAGGGCCGACCCATGCTTGCTTAACTTGATCGGTCCCCTTGACGGAGGCGGTGGGAGGGAGTAAAAGCATCACTGAGTGCTCTGTTCCAATTAACTTAGATGGAGACAGTAGATATGCACTTCATGATGAGAGTGGTGATCGAGGCCGAAAAGCCGACATCGATGAGGGTATCCTGAATAAAGAACCATGACAACCGATCGTAAGCTTTCTCCAAGTCCACTTTAATGGCTATAAGACCTTTAGGACCGGCTTTCCGTCGCATGGAATGGATGACCTCCTGGGTGATAATGATATTGTCAGTAATGAGGCGATCAGGCACGAAACTGCACTGCGTAGGAGCGACGATGTCATTAAGGTGCGGTTGAAGCCGATGCAAAATGATCTTAGAGAGGGCTTTATACAGAACCGAGCATAGGGCGATCGGGCGAAACTAAGAAATCGAAGTCGGAAGTGAAGTTTTCGGGAGTAGGACCATGATGGTGCGGTTGAAAGCAGACTCCCAAACTTCGTGGCGAAAAATGCTATGAAAAAACCTGGTCAGAGAAGGTTCAAGAGTATCCCACTGTGACTGGAAAATAACGCAGTGAACCCATCAAAACCAGAGGCTTTGTTAGGAGCCAAGGAGAAAAAAAGCTGCCTTGACCCCTTCGGGGCTAAGCGGACGGTGAAGGTCGGTATGGGCTGGCTCCGGGAGGCAAGGAAAAAGGTCGCGAACAGACCAGGTATTGGCCACCTGCTCGTCGGAATGGTAGAGTTCTGCAAGGTAGGTGAGCGCCAGGGTTCGAAGCGATAAATCGTCAGAGACTACATTGCCATTGGCGTCCGTTAAAGAAGTTATATGCATTTGACGACATCGCGAGCGAGTGACAGTGTGGTAATAGGAAGTATTTCAATCACCGGATCCGAGCCACTAGCTACGGGAGCGTTGATGCCAGAGTAGCTCTTCCTGGTGGAGGACAAGCTCTAAGTCCGCCTGCAAAGAGGTCTCGAGCTCTTGGAGGAAGGGAGAATCAGTATCTTCAAGAGGTTTTTGTAAGCCCGCAAGGCGACCCATGAGTCGCTTTTTTCGGTGGAAGATGTTACCAAAAACAGTATCGTTCCACTTTTGAAGATTATCCGACAGATTGTGGATCGCACCACTAAGGTCGGGGTGGTGGGGAGTCCAGTGAGCAGCGACCACGTGTCCAAAGTCATGATGCGTGAGCCATGCAGATTGAAAGCGGAAAGGTCGTTGTAGCTGAGAGGGGGGAGCCGGGGGGGAAAAGGCTGAGTGGCCGATGATTCGATTTCAGGAAAGGGAGATGAGTAACTTTAGTGTAGGGGAACGCTGAGAGCCAAGAATGGGAACAGAAAGCACGATCCAATCGTGCTTGGACAAGCCCTCGACGCTAAGTAAATCGTGGCCTAGAAAATCCAAGATCCTGAAGGCTACATTGGTGGATGCAATCGCGAAATTGCGTATTGACAATCGGTAAAAGGCGCGATCCACCTCTTTTATCTGTTCCTTCCAATTTGGCATTGAAATCTCCCCCCATCAGCCAAGGATGGGTGGTGACTCGAGCCACGCGAGGAAGATAATGCCACAGAAAGCGTTGTAAGGCATACGTAGGGCTGGCATAAATGGCTGTAAATCAAATGCCAAGTTGTCACATTGAATGTGAGCATGGACAAATTGGCGGTGGGCCAGTCGAACACGTACGGTAACATCTTGTTTCCATAGCAACCAGATACCACCTGAATAACCTTCGGCTTCAACTCGGAAGGAATGGGCAAATCCGAGCTTGCGAATAACTTTCAGTGCGCTCTCTCCGCTAATGCGAGGTTCAACGAGAACAACCAGTCGCGGTTGATGAGTACGAAGATAATTCTTCATGATGGGCTTGAAGGTCCTTCCCCCAGCCCCTTGACAATTCCAGATAAAGATGGATATAAAATTGGGAAGGAAAAGGCCCTAAAGCTGCAGAGCGCCTGAGTCGACTGTGGGCTCAGTCAACTTCGAACTAGAAAAGGGGGCTTGAGGGGCACTGATGTCATCCATCGAGGTGTCAGAAGCAAACGCTTGGCTCTCCGGTAAAACGGGGGCAGCGTTGGCTTCAGGTATTGGCGGGCCAAGTGAGTCATTTGTGGTTCGAGATAGTAGAGGGACCGAAGGTTCTCCTAGCGCCGTGGGGTCCTCATCTATAGTGCCGCCTCCCAAAGCAGTTGGGAGTGCCAACGAGAACGAGAGATCTGGGAGGACAATGTCCTCATGGGATGGGGTGGCCACAACCACATGGGCTGGCCTAGGGGTGGGGCTGTCATTGACCAGGGAGGAGGGCTGTTGGAGGACTTGGGCTGGGCTGGTCTGTGGATCAACACGGCCGAGGGAAGGAGGCTGGGGTTGGGTTGGAGCATGGTCTGGGCTAGAGGGAGGGCAAGTTGGGGCTTGTGGAAGGGTCTGGTGGGAAACTGGGTTGGGGAAAGGGTGAAGAGAGGGCTCGGAGGCCTGCGCCTGGCCCACAGTTTGGGCCTGCTGGGGCTGGAGCTGGAACGGCGTCGCGGAAGGGGAAATGGCGTGATGCTTTTTCTGCTGGAGATGAGATCCTCTGGTTTTGCGCGGCTCGCGATTGGACGAAAGAAGAGGGGCCTTGCCCTTGGTTTGGTTCATATTTGATTAGCCTTGGGAAAAGAGACGGGGAGTGTCTGCGACCGTGGGGAGACTAGCCGTTAGAGGGGCGAACGTTGGGGAAACAGAGAGGGCGGAGAATCGCGATCCACGCGATGTAGATGGTGGAGCGTGGGAGGAGACGGATGGGTTAGGGGTCGGGGCCGAAGGAGAGGACCGGTGGCCTCGGCGTTGCACCTGCATCCACGGTTCGAAGACGGTCTCCAGAGGTGGGTCAGGGGGGAGGGCCTGGGGAGGGGCGTCGTTAGAGGACGGAGGTGGGGCGACGGAGCCTCCCTTCGATTCAGGGGCAGTCATCAGACAGGAGGGACAAACGGACGAGCTGTGGCCTACGTGACCACAGGTGAAGCAGACCTGCGGCAGTCCTTCATAAGTGACATGAATAAGCTCTCCATCTAATTCCACAACCGAGCGCAGGGGGGAGCTGATGTCCACAGTGACGGCTACGCGAGCAAAACGGCCCCGATAAGCTTGCTGCGTATTGTGATCTATGTTAACTGTTTTGCCCACTAGATTACCAAGAGCCGCCAGAATGAAGGGATGGTACCGCGAGATGGGGAGCTCGGGAAACCGCACCCACGCAACGACGTGGGTGATCTTACCGAACGAAGGCCGAAAATCAAGTGTCCACGGTTGAACCCAGAGGACGTGCCCTGCTATGATCCAGGGCCCCTGAGTTAAAGTGTGGATATAATCTGCCTCTTCCCGAAAGTTGATAAGGTAGAATTCATTTTCCAGATCAACAATTTTTATGGGTCCTTTAGGATTCCACAGAGTTTAGAGCCGCTCCCTAAGCAAATTGAATCCCAATTTCCTTCCCAGGAGCTTGATCACGACTGCTTGTGCCCATATCTTGTCTAATTTGCCCTTAAAAGTGGATGATAATGCGACGCCTAAACCATGGCCACCTTGTACAATGGAGATGTCGTCATCTTGCAGTTCAATAGGGACTTCCTCTGGCCATGCTAAATCTACCCGTTCAGTTGCGGGTTGTGTAGATCCAGCGGCTGCCGCGCTGTAGCTCCTCGGGGTGGGCTGCTCTGGCGGTGCTATAGGAGAGGGATCTTCCTCACATTCTCTCATTTGGACTTTCTTAGCAGTAGGAAGGGTAGAATTAAACATTGTTGAAACAATTCTGGGATCAGTTAAGTAGCAAGTCGGATGGTAGCAGTGTTTACGGTAGCAGACTTTGTTGTTTTCACGAGTGCAAATCTTGTAACGAGCTAGGTTCTGAAACTGAACAAGGTAACAGGCTAGCAACAGAAATGCTTGCCTTAAGCAAACTAAGGTTTGAATGATGATGTGAAGTAGTTTTCTTTGAACACAGAAAATAAAAGCTTAAAGAAATTTCACAAGATGAATGGGCACTCATAAACAAGCCAAAGACAGGCAACTGAAAACATCGCCTCTCTCTTCTTTGCTAAATTGAAACCAAAAGAAAAAAAGAAAAAAAGGACAGATTCTCCTGGAAGTATTCTCACTTTGCATGCCCACTTTTCCTCTTTCCATCAACACCAACCCCCGGCCTTGCAGGCCTGTTTGTTGCTGGACCAACCCCATTAAGCTGTTTCCTTGCTGGAGAAGGAATTAATGAGGGAATCAAGCTCCTGTCACGAACCAGAACCAGGACAGCAGATAAATATGTTGTTAGTGAGGCTCCTGTCCCATGTTAAGCATTGTTTTCCATTCCAACGTCAACAAGAAACTGGAGGCCTAAAGGAAAAAACAAGCTACCAGGCATTCATACAACTTACCTAGCTTCTGTAGCTTTTAATGGCTTAGGATTACTCTTCTTTGTGTTAGGTCCAGGTATTTTTGGATGGCTGCTCATTGTAGGATGATTAGATTGCCATAATAAGTCTGGCGCCGAAGAATCACTGGTTGCGGCCTCAAGATCATCAGAGTCGTCAGTTGAAGCCGTTTCACTCCGACTTCTCTGTGCTTCAAACTCCTGGTGGTATCTTTTGTTAAATGGAGTTCTAATGTAGGGTTGTTCCGGGTAAATCTTTGAAGGTCCTCGACTATGTTTCTGATAAAAGGTTTCAGGCAATTCCCACAGGCCTGAAAAGTTCTCATCTTTGTTGATACCGTCATGCTTGTTTAACATGACCTGATCAACCCAATCGCCGGAGATAGATTCTTTGTCATCATCCTTTCCATTCTGTGCAGGAGTTCCGATAGATGTCCAAGGAGGAGAATGGCGGCGCAAATCATGGAGATCCACGCTTCGTCTCCTTGTAATAGAAGATTTTTTCCCGCCCTGCAGACCAACATATACTTTTCAACTTGGGCTACGGTTTAATAGGTAAATTCTCCAGTAGTTTGTTATATTGTACAAGCATAAGCATGCAAGGAACAAAGCATAAAGAAAGCCTTCCTACATAGCACTTCACAAGTTTTACTATTTCCTTTGTATTCCATCATCCAACTGACTGCGCGACATGAAACACAGTTTGTGCCTAAGGATATAGTGGACAAAAGAAGCCTCAGACTCCAGCGATACGAGCAATAAAATCTGATCTTTTTAGTTCATGCTTCTTCACATTCTGGCTGTGAAGACAGCCATTTTGAATTGACCATTAAGACGTATTATATAACATATAATATATAAGATTTTATACTGCAACTTGAGAGAGGGGTGAGAATAGAAACTGACTTGAAGTCCGAAGGATGGCTAAGTACTAATGAGCCACAAGCTTTGAAAAGATAAATGATTTGATTAAACAGAAATCCATGTGTACTTAAGAGGTGATCTGAGTTTCATGATGCTCTCATTTAATGGTAGCTCAAATTATCAAGCTATACACGGTAAAAAGTACATGATTAACACACTGTATTGTTATCTGCTAAATGATTTTTACCTCACAAAACTGCCTGTGACTGTTAGAGAAGTTGCCTGCACTGTGCCAGCTATGTTGACAAGGAGAGGATCCACCGGATGTTATTTTTGTTCTTTCAGGTGTGCTGGATCGAGAATTCTGTGAGTGGTCCGTTTCTCCTTCCTTCCTAGTTAGTGCTGCTTTTAGACTAGCAATCTGGAAAACGAAAACGTACAAATGATGCAACACATCAGTGATGACAATAACAATTATGATTGCCGGCTTTTATAGGGGTAGTAGTAATAACCTGCTCTTTTAACTCCTTCACCTCTATGCTATCTTTATTCACTTTAGCAGCACCGAGTTCAACAGTAGCAACTCGTTCAGCAAATTTCAATGTGCTTAACGTTTCTCCAATGGCTTCTGTTTCAGGACTTATATGAACAAACATGAGAGTCTTGGCTTGGCCACCTGAAGGTTTTAAGGGAGAAAACATGAATCACAAAGCATACAATGTTTTTAGTAAAAAATGGAGTAACCATACAATTCTTTACCAAGTGAATCTTGGAGTAGTTGTGTGAGTTTACTATTCCTGTAGGGAACATGTGATCCTTTCTGAGCAAGAGCAGAGATTACATCTCCCAAAGCTGAGAGAGACTTGTTAATATGTTGTGCTTCCTTTAATCTATCACCAGTTACCTCAGATTTGTCAACTCTTTCACTTCCTGCCAGGTCAACCAAATGCATGGAACCACGAATTATACTTCCTGAAGTGAGGTCCCTTCCTTGAACATGAACCGTCAGGCAACTGCAAGCATATGCAAGTATAATTCTTAAACAATTCATATCAAAATCACTGAGCTGAACTCTAAGCACACTAGAAACACTCACCTATGAGATCGACTGCTCCTGTCATTCATTGCTGTAGAACTCACTGCACGGTTCTTTTGTCCGAGGTCCATCAGATTTATGACATCAGATGTTGATGATACAGGTATGATGCAAGCGTCTGGGACATTAATTCCATTTTGAGAACTGTTGCGAATTTCTAGTCTATATAGGAGTTAAAGAAAACAAAAATTGATAAGAATTGCCTCGGAACAACCTACAATATTACACAGAAAAAACTTAACAAAGGATACCTTCTGTTAAGACCATCAGTAGCCAGGAGATCCCTAACTTGCTCGTTGTAAATCTCAAGCATCTGGACAGAAATCTCATACGAAATAACATCCTTCCTTTGATTTGACAGAAGAAATAGATCAGTCAATGCCCTGTAGTTGACACCTAAGCCATCCTCAGTGAGCTCTTTAGGGCCAGTCTGGATTGAAAAATCCCATGATTAGACCAAAGTTAAAAATCAACAAAGATATTACAATCAAAAGCAAAGAGCAGCAGTAAAGGAGAGATTGTTAAATCAATGAACTTGTTAGATATCGTGGTTATAATTATGATGATCAATCTTACCATAGTATAAGTTTTGCCTGATCCTGTTTGGCCATAAGCAAATATGCAAACATTGTAGCCATCAAGGACAGACCTAATTAGAGGCTGTGTGTCTGAGAATACCGCCTCTGCAAGAAAAGTAAATAACGGAACTGTTTAAGAAACATGTTGACAAGAAAGACATTTGAAGGAAAGAATCAAGTGGAGTTAGTAACCTTGTGTTGCCAAAGGAGCAAAAACTTTGTTAAAGCTAAAGAATTTCCTTCCTTCTTTCCCATATTTTGAGGGGGTGATCATGGTTATGTTTCCTTCATCTATGTTGTCCACTGTACTTGAACCATTTGGCTGCCCAGGCAAGAATGGTCTCACTCGGCAATATACTCTAATATTTCCTAATGGAATTTATTAGGAAAATCATTCTAATGTGTTTAAAAGATACTAAAGAACCAATTTATCAAACCAAACTGTAAACTAACATCACACTATACCTCTCAAGTCCTGCACCTGGTTGTACAATTTGCGATTCTCTTCCAGGACTTTTTGGTATCCTGATGCAGCATGGCCTAGACCTTGCAAGTGTTTCCCTAATAGAACAGAACGAGCGGTTATTATTATATTGATCATTCCTATTTTCCAGAAAACATATAAAAAACTAATTCTACCCAGATTGTAGAACTGCTCCTGATACTTCATCTGTAAAAACTGCATTCCCTCTTTTGTTATGTGAAGAGTATGTTTCAATGCCTGCAGGTCCAAGATTATTTAATGTCCGCAGCATAAGACATTTTCATTAGCACTAGAAAATGCCATTACCTGAATGTTCATCTGTTGTTGTTCAATCAACATCCGCTGGTTGGACAGCTTGTCTTTTAGTTGACGACAATTAACCTTTGGAGAACATTGTTTCTCCAGGTTGATGCTTCTAGAAGTTTCTTCTGATTCTTGTTCTTCCGGTTCCTTCTTAATCATTCCATTAGCCAAGACCAATGTCACACAACAGCTTTGAAGAAATAGAAAGCATATGAAAACACAACTGGTCGAGCACTATAACTTTTTCAAGCCAAACTCACACCTTTACATCACAAGAAGAAGATCTTGAAAGAGGCTTGTCAGTGCTACATACTTCTGTACCTTCTGTGGTTGTTCTCAGCTGTCATTGCAAAGATTAATAAGCTAAGTGAGAGAGGAAACTTCAAGTAAAGACTAATGATCATTAGAGATTTTCCATCTTCATGTAACGAGTAACAGTACTTCGAAGTGAAAAAGTTAATCATCTCAGGGATAATTGCATTATATACAACAGCATAAGCCCTGGATGCTGTACAAAGAAAAGAAGGGGCTTGAACAGCTGCTCACCAGTTCATTTTGGCCAGCCAATCGACGCTGATACTCTTCTGTTATCTTGCTTAACATAGCTTCGACAATCTGTTATCAGCAAAGAGCATTGGCCTTACAGGACTGCTACTAATGTATTGTAGCATGCTAATTCAGACATAAAATAGAAGATTCATTTCTTCCTTTAGTGGTGTTTTTCAAAAGGAACTAAAGCACTAAGATAATCAAATAACACTCTTACGAATGGGATTTCTTCTTGTTTCTTGTTGGAAAGTAATGTGTGAACGAGCACACTCAAGGAATGACCAATGCTCTGCCATACAGGAGTAGAGAAGGTTATACTCCTATCTCACTCATTTAAAAATAGTAAATAAATGCACAGATACAGGAGAGCTCACTGACAGCTTCACTGGGTTCTTGGCCAAGTTCATCATACGGGCGCTGATCAGCATCAGGCACGCTACCCAATGAAGAGAATCGTGGAAATTTCATAAATGGTTCCGAATTTTTCCGCATAAATGGTTTTCCGTACCCGTAAGATTGGGCTTTAAAAATTCCACCATATTTCCAGGTCCCAGCTGCACCAGTTTGTTTCCACTCGCTGTATGATTTAAGGGCTAAAACACAATTCACGACCCTTGCAGATTTTCCTCCCTAAAACATCCAAAGCTTGAATTGATCTCAAAACAGAGAAGCATTTCTCACAATGGAATGGAAACAATCTTATACATTTTCGCTCCCGCTGTGATGAGTCAAAACTCTCACCTGATCCAGATCAGACGCTTCAAAAGTTGGAATCCCCATTTCCTCCACAACTACAAGGAAGTTTCTCACATTTTCAAAGTACTGATATGCAGATAGAGCTGCTCCATCAGGTACAGTAACAGAATCACAAGGTCCTTCCACTACCTACCACGGTGTTTTGCACCAAAAAATCATTCAAACAAGTTGTGCTTACCATCAATAACAAGAAGGGGAGAGAATCATACCTTTGATACTGCTCCAGGCTGAACCTTGTTAAGGACATTACACAAAATTATCCCACTTCGCAATCCAACCCTAAATTCTTCTTCTGAGGGCTCAGCCGGCAAATCTTTACCACCAACAATTCCAACTGTCTTGCGAAGCCATCCAGCTGCTTCATACCTTCTACGGGCTGCAAAATCATACAGCAATATCAAGTATTCATATCTTATATCATTCTCATGACCAAGTAATTTCCAACAAATAATGTAGCAAAACAAGTTTGGACTTTTAAACAAAAGGAACAAATAAGATATAGATAATTGATTTTCTTTTTCTAGCCAGATCAGTGCCCAGCAATGCTTATCACATATGAACTAAACATTCCCATAGCTTAAGGAAAACTTATTTCCACCGCTAAATTTCAAACGTCAATGGTCCAGGGAAACTTTTATTTGACAGACACCAAACTCAACTGCTTTACTGCGAGTGACCCTTATATGAACCAACCACGTTACCCAATGGAGATCAGCTGCATTAAAAACCACGATAAAAAGTTTTAAGTAGAAGAAAATTCGATCTAGAAAACAAAACAGTATATCGTTTCTCAAAGTTTCTATCACCAAGAAGCATAAAAAGCGGCTTAACATCAATTAATATGGAACAAATATAACGTATACATAGAGAGAGAGAATAAAATGTTGATCATACAAGCTTCATCAGCTTTTCTTGGAGCCACAGTGTTGGTTGGCCGAGTCCCATGTTGTTTAAGAACATCTTCCACAAGAGAAAGAACGGAGAAAGAACAAGCTTGCTGCTCTTCTGTTGCCATTCTTCTTTTCCTGAAAATAAACCAGACCAAGCACCAATCTCTTGAACACCTTCTTTCAATAACCCGAGTTCAAAGATTTCCCATTTATCAAAAAAGAACCAACAACTCCAAATATTTTCACCAACCAAAGAAAAATTGTGTATCTTTACGTTTAAAAGTACATGCAACTACGGCTTAGCGTTTATTTGTATTCTCTGAGTCAAAGAACAAGAGATGAATAGTTTTGAGATAGATGAGACGAAGATTGAAGTATACAGAGAGAGGGCAAGAAAATGGATGATGGGAGATTCCCGGAAAATTTTCTCTTACTTTCTGTTTCGTGATCCTTCCCTGTCTAATATTGAAAAGAAAAGCTATCACAACGAAGCTGGTTCCGAGCCTCTCGGGTTTGCATGTGAGAAATTAAAGGGCAGCTTTTAACTATTTTCTTTCTTTTTTTAAAAAAAATTCTCCCTAATTAATGCTATATATTGTTTAACTAATGTTACTTTTTAAAGAAACAATTCCCATATTATGAAATTTAGTACTAACAAAAGCCGTTTCCTTTATTTCTAAATATATGAACAAATATTCACTTAATCTTAATATGGAATTGAATTAGAGGCATCAACACGGAAATTAATGCAAGGTAAGAGTTAATCAATTGAGGAAGCTAGAATTCTTTGGAAGAGGGGATTATAGCAATGTTTTAAAAATTAGGTTGGTGGCTGAACCGGAGAAGCAATTGATTTAAAGGTTAATGGTTCAATCGGAATTTAACCGTGATCGAACCGGTGATTAATAAATATATAAATTTTTATTTTATATATT
>JANIHY010000006.1:37038591-37052631 GCA_027479065.1 Erythroxylum brevipes | reverse complement strand
AATAATAAAATCAATTATTATTATTATTATTATTAATGTAATTAATAATATGTAAATATAATAAATTAATAAAAACACTTTTTAATTATGCAATTTACTAATAATCAATTATTCCCTTGTAATGAGTGTATATGAAGTATGAATATTGAATCTCAATCCAATTATGTTAAAATGACTGATTTGAAAGCTATAGAATTAGAAGCATTCCAAGAGAGAAAATCTCATCCCCATTGGAACCAGCTCGGAGACGGCTGTCGCGTCATACTCATAACAAAAACGCACATGTTCGCTAAAACAGCAGTTACTTTTTCATTTTCCGTCTAAATCCCTGATCGTTAAGGAAAATTTGTAATTTGTCAACCAAATAATGATGCCGTAAAAGTCAAACGACGGTTGAAACTACCCCAACCTGCTAAGAGGACATTTTAGTAATTTCAATCAATCCATCCAATCGGATAGCCCAATAGCGTACGCCAAAAAGTATCAACTTTCGAAAATAAAAAATGCCCCGATATATAAAAACTGAAAAGAAAAAGGAGCCTCAAAACGACATCTCCTTGCCCTCAAAATGTCCACAAAACGCAGCCTCGCGAAACGAGTAACTGAAAGAAAGCAGCATATAAAATATCGTCCGAAACATTAATGTTCATCTCGTTTCGTTAATCATCTTCCTCTTCCTCTTCCTCCTCATTTCTCATCGCTACAAATCTACCCTTCTCCATCTCTCTCGCTCTCGTTGTACGTAATTTGTTTGTGTATCCGCATGATGTCTATGGGGTGAGGTATACTTGGAAATCCATTCAAGTTTAACCTCTTTTGCTGTTTTTGTTGTTGGGACGTTGATTCTGTGCTTGTCTCTACCCGTCTTTAAATGGAAATCGGATATAGGGTCCATAGGTGGTAGTTTTAGGTGATATTTTTCTGGGCTTGGACTATTTTTTCCCCCCATTTCTTGGCTTATTTGAGGGTTTGTGGCAGGACAAGTTCGCATATTTGATTTTGGTGATCTAGGTTTCTCCTATTCTGGCTACCTGTGTCGTGTTTGTGGCTTTTCTCTTGTACTATGGATCGGTTATCGATAATTATTTGGTGAGTAGTTTAGTTTTCTTGCGGGATTTCGTGTTACTTGTGTTTTCTATGTTGTGGAATTTAAGCAAGGAAAAAAAAGAGAAAATAGACTTCAAGCCTATTCGGATTTGTCTTGACTCGATTGATTTGCTTTACCTGTATGAATTCGAGTGTTAGGAGCGTGGCGTATTAGGGTTTCATGAGAATTTTGGTTTAAATTTGGGATTGGAGTCTTTGTTTTCGTGCAACTAGATGGGAGGGGGAGGGAGGGTTAATTGTAGGCCAAATTTTAAGAAAGGAATTAGGTCTAAGGATAAGGGTTCTGATGATTCAGATGAGGATTATGTGGTTGAAGATGAGGAAAATGCATCTGATGATGAGTCTGCAGATTTGGTAGATTCTTTAGATGGTTATGCATCAGAGGAGAGTTTTGATGCCTTTAATGTGGAGGAGGAGGAAGAAGATGATGAGGAGTTGAAAAAGGTTGCTAGATCAAAAAGGAGCAAGGGTTCAATACAGAATGGGAAAGTTGGAGGTAAATCTTCAAGGAAGAGGAAAAGTGTATATGAAGAGGACGAGGATTATATTGATGATGGTGACGACAATGTGGAAAATGATGATGACGATGACGATGAATTTACAATAGATGAAGATGATGAGGGTTTTGATGAAGATGATGAACTTGGTGTGAGAAAGAAGAATAATAATGTGAAAATTGGCAAGAGAACTAGGAAACACGGGGTTTCTGAAACAAGCCGTAAGAAGAGGAGGAGATCTAGGGCGTCAAAAAAACCTTCAACCAATAAAAGAAAACAAAATCGTAGATTGAAGAAGAAAGAAAGATGTGAATATGATGATGAGGGTGAAGGTGATTTTGTAGATGATTATTCATTTGTTGGAGAAAGAAGCAAGAGAAATTTGTGTGGGGGAAGGAACAAGCTTGTTGTAGATTCAGATTCAGAATTTTTACCTTCTGGGTCTTCTGATTATGAGTATACCATATCTGAGGAAGAGAGGGAGCAGGTGAGGGAAGCTGGTGAATTATGTGGAGATTTGAAGACGAGTTTGAGGAGTTCATCTACCATGAAGAGGATTGAGGAAAATGGGGATTCTTATCAGCAGATGAAACCCCCAGTAGGAAAGGGTAAGGAGAAGGTAAAGGAGGAAAGACCTGTGTTGGGAAAGCAGGTGTGTGGAATTTGTCTCTCAGAGGAAGATAAAAGGAGATTCAGGGGAACATTGGACTGCTGCATTCACTACTTTTGTTTCGCATGCATCATGGCCTGGTCAAAAGTAGAATCTCGTTGCCCTTTTTGTAAGAAACGTTTTACGACAATAACTAAGAATGGAAAATCAACAGTGGGAGTCGAACTGAGAAATTTGGTGATACAAGTTCCTAAACGTGATCAGGTCTTTCTAATCGTTCTTTGTTTTACTTTTTTATGATCAGTTTCATGTCTTCATCAATTTCTTACTGATTAGTTGTATTGATGTTTTCTTTAGGTCTACCAGCCATCTGAGGAAGAAATTAGGAGCTTTGTTGATCCATATGAGAATGTAATTTGTACAGAATGCCATGAAGGTGGAGATGATGGCCTCATGTTATTGTGTGATGTCTGTGATTCGCCTGCACATACTTATTGCGTTGGTCTTGGGAGACAGGTACCTGAAGGTAATTGGTATTGTGATGGTTGTAGACCTGTTGCCCTGGGGTCCTCTAGTTCCCAAGCTCAAGGTGCTTTTGTAGATGAAACTGCATCTAGCAACAGAGTGAATAGTGTGCCAATGGTACATATGGGAGAAGGAATAGAACCTTTAGCCAAGTCTTCTCCTTGTGCAGTATTCACTCATGGACTTGGGAATCTGCCATCTCCAAGATTTCTCACCAGTGATGTTCAAGCTACTTCTCCGGTATCTGGAGCAGGGGCACCAACTCTCTCTGTTCGGCGTCAGATACACCGTCATATACAGAATCTCCTTTCAATTAATAGAATGAGTCAGATGATTAGGCCTGAGGGAATTATGGCCGCTAACTTTCGTAGTGATCTTTCAAGATCTCATATTGACCACGGCAGGGAATATATCCAAAACAGGACAGAGGAAATGAGAGCATCACAACCTACACTAGTTGAGGAAAGAATACGGGCTAATGACTATCCCTCTTCTTCCCTACAGGGTAGGGACCTGTTTCCCTGCAGAACAAGCCAATTAAGAAGGGAGAATGTTCAGGAATCTGCTACTGCAATAATAGAAGACTCTGTCAATTTGACACTGTGGCCAGAACATACAGGGGTGGACCTACTTTGTGGTTATGAGCATGTACTCCAGTGTAACAATGGATCAAGTTTTGGGTGTGAAGGGAACGTGTCCCCTTGTAAAGCCCAAGAAGAGAGCCAATTCTACTTGCAATCAGTGGTTAAAAACCATTTGAAAATCTTGTCCCAGGATACTGAATTAGGTATGTGAAGCTCTAAAACTTGTGAGTACCTTTCCCAGCATATCCATTTTAAGTAAATCAAGGGATGGTTAATGGTGAATCGGATTCTTTCAAGGATATTATATATCCATCTAATTTTGCTGATCTTTTGAACTATGGTCACTGGGTATGAATATAGTTGGTGTGATTCTACATGCAATGGAAAGGCTTAAATTTTTCATACTTCTGATACAGGTCATCACACCTTCAAGGATATTGTGAGAAGTTCTACGCACACGATATTAGCTGCTTGTGGGCTTGAGCATAGACGGAGTGAAGTTCACACTGTGCCTCTACCACCACCTTGTTCCCATAGAGATGCAGTGAGTATTGGAGAGTTAAGCCTGATGAAAGGTTTTTGCTCATCTTGTTTTGATTCTTTTGTAAGGGACGTAGTGAAGAGGATATTGGACACCAGAACACCACAGTGGCTGAGCTTAGGTCTCTAATATTTTGATGCATGCGATGTTTTCACCACTCCCTTTTTTGTTAGGATTTAGACATTAAAGTTAGCAAAATTATAGGAATAATTTAGTCATGTTGATCATGCAGAGGCCGTATTTACCTTTAATCAAAAAACATTGTTTAGACTGACCAAACCATGTAATTGTTGCTATTACTAGGTCTGTTTCCATTTTACTGTACCTAATATATTTCAACAATTTTTTGACCTAAGATGATAAGTGAAATTGGTTCTCTCTTAGTTTCTTCCGATATTCTGGATGAGATGACTTTGTTTTGAGTGGCAATTTCGTATTGCATTCCGGGGTCTAATTATGATAGTACAATGCTGTGTTCAAATATATTGCTATCATGTTTTGTGAGAATATTGAGCATCTTCCAGGGGAGCTAAATGCCCTCCCTAATAACCAGAAGATGAAATTCTAGTTTGACACTTATCCATTTGGTGTATAATATACAATATTTTGGTATGCGTATATGCGACCATTTATAGTATTTGGTATATCGGGATGAGATTATGGTATAATGTAATGCTTATACCATAACGGAGATGAATAATGAAATAGAGAACAAGAAGAGTTCTCTAGATGTGATGGCCTAACGGAGTGAAGCTAAGGACATTGAGAGAGAGGTGGTAATTAAAATTAGAATAAAGTTTAAAAATTGAAAATTAAATTTTGGCACGTAACAAAAGAATGCAAGGTGACACAGGCTGCTTGTTTGTTATAAAGTTTATAGAACTTATCATAAAAACCTCTTTGACAGTGGCAATATCAAAAATCAAGGTCCTTAAATTGGCATAATGTGTAGTATTGACAAAAAAGACCAAGGAATTCTAATTATCATGCTAAAACCTAGTAGAAGATCTATCACTTATCCTTGTTATAGTGTGAACTCTCATATTCTCTTTAAGCTTTAAGATGGTAAGTGTAATCTATGATGAGTTACTTTTAAAAGGAGTTTATTAGAAGCTATCAAAATGTAAGTTACAAGAATGTACCCTCTTTACCAACGAGACCACTTGTCTTTTAGGATCCTTCGAGACCTCCTCACTTACTCTATGGATTTTGTTGCTTAATTTGATCGAGGCTATCCCTAAACCACCTTCATGCTTAGGCAAGCACAGACTCTCTCATTTAACTTTTATTTTTTGTATTTTTCAATTATTTGACCAGCCTATAAGAAGGTCCTATACAACTTTTCTATTGTCTTTAACAAAGTTTTGGAAACACGATGTCAGAAGACCAATAAACATACAATGAATTTAAGGATGAATTTTTTTATTATACCAAGTCCTGATTCTTTTTTTTAATTTTCTTAATGATCGATAAGAAATTCTAGTAAGCTGGACACTTAGGAACCCCAATATAGGTAAGAGGAAGCTACTTCTATTACAATCATGTCAACCTGGTAATCCAAAGAGAAAGATGATAAGATGTTATCTTGATATATTAATTGAAATTATTTCCTTTGATTTAGATTTATTTTGGTGCTTAAATAGTAAAATTAATGTTTGTTTTATTTTAGGAGATGAAAAGTAGAGATTGTATCAAATTGAAACACTATTGATGATAATCACGACTTTTGGATAAGGTGAAGAGATTGCTACAGTAGATAAGACTGATTACTTGAAAAGTTAAAGTTTAAATAGTTAACTTCTTTCTATCCCTATCATGTAGAAATTTGAATTTGAATTTGTTTTAGAAAGACACCTTTGCGAGGTAAAATTAGATTAGGATAAGAATAGGAAAATAGTATAAAAGGAACTCCCTACCTCCCCAAAATCAATCAATTAGTTCTTTTCTTACTTTTCTCTCAATTCTCTATCTTTCTTCTATTTTTGTTATTGGAGTGAAAGTCATGTGAGCTAAACTCAATTATTCTGATTTAAGGGGATTCAATATTCTAGTTGTAACTTTGTGAGGTTTTGTGTTATAAACCTTTTATTCATGTTTTAAATCAAGTATATATTATTTTGAGTTCTTATATTTCAAGAATAATTAGTATTGATTAATTTGACAATTTAATTTAATAATGACTATTCTATCGCTATCCATGAATTCAATGATCCGTAGTTGTCATGAAAGATTGGTACAAGTAGCAAATAGGTTATTTATGAATTGCATATTTAACTTATGACAAACAATAAAACTAAATTGAATAGTTGTAGCGATCTTGATTATTTAATTTAGGGTTTAATCTTTTTCATTAAGTTTATTGCTATCATTTATTTGATATAGAATGTTATCACACCCTGTTAATGAATGGTAAGTTTTGGTTTGGATGCTAAGTTTGAACTAATTTATTATAAAAATTTGAGACTTATTATGGTTATCCTGATATGTTTTAGTCTAATTGCTTCTTTTTAGATCGATGATCAATGTCACAATTAGATTAATAGGAGGCTTTCGTGGTTAACCTCGACAAAAATGCAACTCATATTCCAAATTATTACAATCCAACCATCCAAACTTAAGCTATGGAAATCAAGGAAACCAATAACGACATCAACCTTAAATTTCAAACAACCTCAAGCCCCTATAAATGCTAAACCTTAATCTTCAAATTTAGGTATGTCTTTAAATAAATTTGTAAGGCACTTGCTACTAACACTCATCAATTTCAATACGAAACAAGAGCAAGCCTTCAAAACTTAGGAAATCAGATCAAATCCACTTATGTAAGTAAATTGGAAGAACAAGCATTAGGAAAATTATCATACCAAACGGTGGTAAATCCTAAATTTGAGTGCAATGACTTTGAGAAGTGGTACGGATATTCAATCTAAAACTTCTTTACCAATGGAGGAAGGAAAGCACAATGATGGAGAAAAGAAGGAAGAACTTCTAACTTAAGAAGCAAGAGAGGATTAAAAAAATGATTTATCTTCATCGATATCAACTAATTCCTATACTGGTTTAAGATTAACTTTAGTGCTAATCTTGATTTATTTCTTACCTTCTTAGACCTTCACAAAAGACATCTGTCTATCTATATAGTAAGTCCAGCGCCAATTATTTTTTTCCTTAACCATCTTCACCATTTTTTGACATTTTTGAGCTAAAATTGACTCTTAAAGTCTTCCACAAAGTTGTTATCCATCTTCTTTTCTTCCGAACAAGTTCAAAATTTCTTTTATCGAAAAGTAGTGAAGAAAGTTGACTTGATTTTATGTTTACTCCTTAAAATTATTAACCACAAAATAATTAATTAAACTTAAAAAAATATTCTAAAATCCATATGGCTATGAAAGTACTAAATGCCAAGTAATTCAACCCTCTAAATAACATGTAAACTATATAGCTACCATTTTTTTGATCCATACCATCCAGCGCCAATCAAATTTCTAAGCTTAGATTCTAAAAGCTCTTTATATGATCTATTTGTTAATTACCTTAAAGAGTGTTTCAACTAGATTATTAACTCTTCTTTGCGTGCATTTAGACTATAGTCAACATTATTTTTATCACTATAGAAGACTTCCTAATGTTATATAACTACTAATTGTCTTTTGTTATCTCATTGACTTTAGAATTCTCTGAAATGAGGTTCTTAGATTAGATATCCTATTAACATTATGTAACGGCCCCAATTTGTTAAAATTATCACACCATATCCTAGGGTTTTTATTATTTCTTATCTTACACTTAACCTCCTTATGTAATTGAATCTTAAAGTTTCAGGATTTAAACCATTTCCTAGGAAGTAGTAGCATTTGTACCTCCTTATGTGATTGAATCTTAAAGTTTCAGGATTTAAACCATTTCTTAGGATGTAGTAGTATTTGGATTGATTTTCTAGAAGATCTTACCTTTCAAAAATTATATGTCTATGAATTTAACCTATCAAGCCTCTTTATCTATTAGAAGTCTTCCTATCCTTTTTTCCATTAAAATATTTTTTATTATTTTGATGGGGTGATACCAAGAACTCCTTCCTGCTTTAGCTTACAAACCTATTTCCATTTGAATTTAGTAATTTGAATTCTTATTAAGGTGTCCTAACCATGGATAGCTTTTCATAAATTTTTCAATTGCTTTGGTTATGTTTATCGAAAGGAAGTAAGACCAATAAATGATCATAATTTTGAACTAAATTGGTAAGTTGAACTCTTCCAACGAATGAGAGACTTTTTTTGCACCAATTACCAAATTTCCTTTGAATTTCTCAAGTAGTGGTAAACAATCCCTATAAATTGGTCTCTTAGTTGTAATAGGAGTACCGAGATATGTAATTGGAGCATTACTTAATTTAAGACCTATCAATTTAGCTTGTCATCTTATAAGAAGGTTATTTCCTATAGACAGACAAATAGCTCTTTTCTCTATTAATAAAAAGGCTTAAAAGTTGATTTAAAGTTTAAAGAGTAGTCATCAATTAGCTTAATAATTTAACATCAACTATAGATAAGAGAAACAAATAATAAAAATATATATAATAAAAATTCTCAAATTCCTATATTTATTATGGAACTTGAAATTCCCCCCTTATCCTATAATGTGATTAACCAATTTGGTTAAAGCTTGAATACGTAATGTGAATAAATAATGATAGATGGTATCCTATTACATAATCTAGGTTCCTTATTTAATAATGATGGTTAACTCTCCGTTTTCATTATACAATAAGAAGTTATGGATATGCATTATTTGATCCTATTTTTGAATTTTGTTAGAAATTTAAATGCTTCTAATAAGCACAAGATAAAATCCTAATTGTTAGAGTCAAATGCCTAACAAAAATCAACTTTAATTGCATAGTTTTTTTATAAAAAAATTCTACTGTAATTTATGAACATCTCTTGTACTAGTAGGATATGGTCACTTAGTTGCCTACCTTAGATGACAGCTCCGTAAGTTGAAATGATATGGGCATTTAAAACATCCTTAATTTTGGAAGCTAGTAACTTTGCTATGGCTTTCTACAAAGTGTTACAACAACATATTGGTCTAAAATCCTTCAAACAAGTCAGGTTTAAATTTTTACCGATAAGGCTGATGAAAGTTTTATTTACTTCCCCAAGCATTTTCCCCTTCTAAAAGAATTCTAAGACATCTTTAGTAACCTCATTCTTAATTATGTTCCAATACTTTTGAAATAAGTATGTGTTTGCTTTTTTATGTTATAATGTAAGTATACGAATTGTATATTGTAATATAATTGATATCAATCTCTTAAGGATTGGATATAGTCACCTAAGAATTTGAATTGCACTTTGTCTAAGGTAATCAAAAGATTGAATTAATTGAAATTAAAATAAAGTAATAAAACTTGATAACTGAACCGGTAAAGGTAGCAACAAAATTGAAGTTAGTCAATAATGGAAACTTGGGAATTATTCTATCCTTGTTTTGTTTTCACTTTACCTTGTTAATTCAATTATGCTCGATCCTAGATATCCAAAGATTTTGATTACTCACTCTCAAGATCTAGTTAAGTAATCACAATTGAAACAGATAACAATTGAAATCTCTCAATTCTCAAAACTACTCCTAACTACTTAATTAACTAAAAATTAATCTCTCTCTTCAATTGTTTATTAGCCTGAAATTTGTAAGTCTATTAAGGTACCAACCCTTTGTTTTGCAACTTAACACAAATACCTTGATTTAACCACTCAATTTCTTATCAAGTGTGAGCACAACAAATATAATAAGCAATAATATACTAAAATAAATAAGATAAAAGTTAAACAAAATAATTCAAGAATAAACCATAATATAGAATTACTAATCCAAATCATGTTCAAAACATAACTATTTAGATTTATCATATAAGGCATTGGAATATAATAAAGAAAATAATGAATCAGCTTGAATGCCTTGACCTGGAAATTCTGGAAAGTTGGAATTGATCTTGAGTTTCCACCTTTTGATCTTCTTTCTTATGATATGAAACTTTTTTTTTTCTTTTGCTCTTCCTTTTTAGGTATCTCTAAAGACTATAAATATGGTTAGCAAAATAGGGGGAAAATGCAGGTTTCTATTTGGTTCATTCTTAGGCATTAAAGCATTAGAAGAATGCTAATCTCAAAGAGATTGTTTTGAATAATTATAACCTCTTTCTTTTCTCTTTTACCTCAATTGAATTAGCACAAAAGGAGGAGAACCATGGCATCTGGCAAGCACTCCTATCTTCCTCTAATTTTGGAAAGCTAGTTGAAGTTAGAAAACCTTAAGGAAACCAAATGCCATTATGAACTAACCTCCATAATATTCATTTTGAATATTGGACCATCAAAGGTCTTAGTCAACTTGCAAGCTATTTTGGTAAACATTTTTCAATAAAATAAAACACTTCTGTTAGAAGGAGGGTTGGGTATGCAAAAGTATATATTATAGTTAAGCTTATAAGGATTTACCAGATGTTATACCTATTCTTAAACTTAGGGAAGATATGTCATTGATGGAGGACATAGTAAGAGTTTGTTAAGATTAGAAGCCTTCTAATTCTCAACAAAAAATAGTTTGGAGGCCTACTAGTAAAAAGTGAATTCATGTTGATTATTTGAAATTAATTGGAGATGAAACCATAATGGTTAAGAAGGATACTCCAAAGGCTAATGTTCCTACTTTTTCTTGCATCCTTACTCCTAACCTCTCCAATGTGGTAATGTGAAGCAAACCTTTGTTGATGAGGAAATTGTACAAGAGATGCCTCCTTTACCTCCTAATGTAGCTTTTAAAGTCACTAAGTCTAGAGCTCAAACTGATTCTAGTATTGGTGATATTGTTTTAATTATAAACTCTAACCCTTTAGGCTCAAACTCTTGTTTCCAATACTTCTCTAAATTGATAACTTAAGATAAGGCTTCCTCTCCTAATGAAAACTTTATTAGTGTTAGTAAGAAGATGTCTACAAGAAATAAGAAAAGCTCAAGGGGCCATTCAACTCGTTGGCTTTGTCTTTTGGGATCTTACAAGAATTAATAGCCCTAAGAAACAGCAAGCCCTTAAGGATTTTTTGCATAAAATAAAATTGATTTCTTAGTGTTTTGTAGTTTAAAATCAATGATGATAAGTATAAGAGTTTAAATTTTAGAGGAAAACATTGGAATCTTTTGTATAATCATCAATTCCATCACCATGATAGGATTATATTAAAATCAAACTGGGATCAAATGGAAGCCTCTATGATTTTAAAAATTGATCAACTGATGCATTTGGAAGTTAAAATTTTAAAATGGAGAATCAAGTTTTTTGTTTCTTTGGTTTGTGGTTCAAACCTAGTTTTTTAAAGAAGATTACTATGGAATACCTTAAAAAAATATTCACTCCTCTATATCTTACACTTTGGATGATCTTAGGAGATTTCAACAACACTATCTTCATATCAAAAGTAGCTGGCAACTTTATCTTAAAAAATACATTGGTTACTTAAAAGAGTGTGTTGCTTCACATATCGAAATACGAGTGGAAATTAAATACTTGATGTAACAAAAAATAAAGTAGGTAGCATATTGGAAAGAAATTAGATAGAGATATAGTGAATAAGGAATGGTTCCAAGTTAAAGTACTATTTTGTTTGACAATCCTAAATTTTTGCATCATATTGCTATCATTTTCCATAACCTACTCTCTTCTCAAATAAGACATGCTCCTTTTTGCTTTAACAATTTTCTTGCACAAGTGGATGGATTCAAGGAGGAAATAAAGGAAGGAATGTCATGGGCATTTATCAGGTTTAAATCTTTCATTTGCTTGAGGAAATTAAGAATAGTGAAGAAGGAATTTAAACTTCTTAGCCTCTCTAAGTTCAGAGATACTCAGAAGAACATTGTTGAATTTTAAGTTTACCTCCTTATTTGAAAGCAGCTTTCCCCTAAAGAAGCTTGTCTTCTTAGGAAAGAAAAAGAGCCTTATTTGACTATTACAAAGCCTAATAATTTTATAATTTTATCCTTAAATAGAGAACGAGTGTCCTTTGGCTAAAATAGGGATATAAAAATTCTTAAGTTCTTCCACAAATCAATCATTGTAAGGAATAATATTAATAGAATTTCCTTACTCTTGAAGCAAGATGGTGGAATGGCTACCATGCAAGTTGAAATTAGTCTTGAGGTGTCCAATTACTTCAAGAACACCTTAGGGACTCAAGATTTCAGTAACTCCTCTCCTCAATTGCTAAAAGGCTTCTTCACTCATCAATTCTCATATGTTAAGTTTGATTGTTTGAGTAAACATGTATTAAATGAAGAGGTTAAGTGTGCTTTTTTCCAACTGAACCTAAGTAAGCTATCCGATGTTAGAATTATTTCGTTGTGGGAAATTGCTCAAAGAGGTCAATAGAACCTTTATCACCATCATTAAAAAAAAAATAATCTTAATTTTATCCTAGACTTAGACCAATTATGTGTTGTAATACTATAAGATAATTTCCAAGATCCTTACTACAAGGCTGAAGATAAAGATTGATAGTCTCATCATTGAAGCTCATGGTGCCCAAGTGCATAATAGATTGAATGGAGATATTATATTACTTGCCCAATAATTGTTTAAGTCCTATAGCAAAAGAAATTCTCATAGAAATTATTCTATAAAAGTGAATTTCCACAAATAATTTGACTCTATTAAGTAGTTCCTTTTAAATTTAAATCCTAGAAGCATTTTGCTTTTTCAATATCTTCATTATATCAATACATCAATGTCTAACAGACGCATCATTTTGTGTTTTTGTTAATGGAATTCTTACAAGGCCCTTCGCTGGTGGCAAGGGTTTGAGACAACGAGAACCCTTTGTATTCATCCTATTGTATGGACTCTTTTGAGGCTCATTGCATTCAATATAACAAACGATCCCGAGTTCGATAACTGAAGTAATTTTGGTTCCCTCTCCCAACTCCATTAACAAAAACAGGGACAGATCATTTTAGTACAACACACGAAAACAGGGCTACGACCCGAGAAAAAGCATCACGAACTGGAGACGTCGAAGCAATCTCGAGTTGTGAGTAGAAAAATAGATGGAAATAATTGTATAAGAAAAGAGTTGTTCCCTCAGAAATTGGAACTGTAAAAATCAGTCATGAATATATCTGCATTAGCATGGTTTCATTCGAACATCATTGGGAACATTTCATCAATTAAAAAACCAGATAGTTTTTCCGAAAACACGATGTAGATGTACTACCAAGTTAGTAAGATTATACTTAAAGAGGTTTCAATTCTACTCCTTTAGAGGATATTGACATTCAAATTTTAGAATACATTAACAAGTTTCAGTTAAATATAAAACCATCGGAGGGGGAGAAACACTCCAGCTAAAATGAAGCTGATCAAGAGCACAAAAACCCAGAAAATTTTACCCAGTACAACCGCTAAAACATAGTTGGAATGGACATTATTTGGTTAAAAACAAGCTCCCTCATGGATAAGTAAAACTAGAGTATCAAATCATTTATAAAAAAAAATTCAGAAATACCACAACAAATAAAAACCATCACAGGGAACTTCTTCACTAGATTAACCCAAATTGACAATCACACAAGCAATTCAATGCTCATATGCAAGCCACCAAGGGCATACCAGATTAAGCAACACGACATGGAAGCATCAAGATGGTATATGGGTAATATAGAGCTCAGATAAATGTTGGAAAAAGTCAATTCCCAGACCTTTTAAAGGTCTCATAATGAGCTGGGATACAAATATTTATCATCCTCGCACAAAACTACACTTGACTGAACGCAACAACCGTAAGCTTCAACAAGATGCAATCTAGCTAAAGACGGATAATAAAAACCAGAATCTGAGAAGGATGTGAGCGGCAGAGGGAAGAGGTTAGGGCATTATATAGAGTGAAAGATTAGGGGTAGGGTTTCCTGAAATATCGTCCCTCAATGGGCTTAAACCGCGGTCCAATTTCTTTATTTGGTAGGCTTAGGCTTTGCTTCGTACTTCTTATTGGTATTATAAAAAATTTCTCAAGTATTTTTGTGGGCAAAAAAACAGATCAAAAAATTTTAGGAAATTTTACGAATTTTTAAATAATTCCTTCAAATTTTTAATTTTCTAAAAAAATTTCTTAGATTTTAA
>JANIHY010000006.1:36663932-36679234 GCA_027479065.1 Erythroxylum brevipes | reverse complement strand
AGTTCGCGTCTGCATTAGTGTATTTTTATTTTTCTGAATTTTTGTATTACTGATTTGGACAATTTGTAAAGTCAACAGATTGGAATAAATTGTATTTATGAAAAGGGCCCCGAGGCCATTGATTTATTTATGCAAATTTTTTTCCTCATAAATTATCATGTGTGCGTATGTGTTAAAGAAAAAAAAATTATACTGAGTTTTGACTAAGTGATGTAGCACGCCGCCCTCGCGGGGCACAGACTCGGATATCACTGTCGATGTCGGGTTCGGGTCATACGGGAGTGGGGTGTTACACTTTTACTTTTATGAACAAGAAGAAATGACTCAAAGGTCGATCAGTTGGATATGGAGAGATTATATAGATTTTGTATATTTCCTCTTTCAAGTAGTACTTTTTGTATTAGGCTATGATGTTGTATACGTATGAATGTTGAAAGATACATTGCATACATTCGGTTTCTACGAAATGAAATGAGGAAATTTGGTTTTAAAAATATTATGACTTTCCTTATGATGTTTATAAGAGAATAAAGATAGATGATGTCATGATAAGTAAATGTTATGATTGAACGTAGCTCGTCATTATCATAGGTTATGTACTAGAATATCCTCAGGGCGTTCCAATATGTACCCTAATGTAAGGAGTACTACATTGGGTGATATTAGAGCATGACTTCGCATCCGTAGGGATATCTAGAAATGTTAAGGATGAAATATCATAAGAAATGCGAATAATGATTGAAGTTATTATTTGTTATAGGGTATCCACCCTGGGTGATCAATTAGGGGAACCAACTGACCTAGGATCGATAGGGGGTAATAGGGAATCCTCAGTACCTCGATCAGAGGAGATGCCTCTAAAAGTTCTCAAGAGAAAGGAGAGGAAGTATGATAGGCTACGGAAGCAGGGGGTTGTGGATTTCTATGGTAATACAAACTTCGCTGAGGTCAAAGCATGGTTAGAAAGGATGGAAATAGTTTTTGATAAGATGGATTGTGAGCCTGATGAGAAGTTCAACTATGCAGTGTCCTTATTGTAGGGCCCAGCTTACCAGTGGTGGAAGACTGTCCTAGATAGTACCACCAAGCCTTGCCACCTAAATTGGGAAAACTTTCTAAAGGTCTTCAAAGAAAACTACATTACTTAGATCTACTTGGACCAGAAGATGAAAGAGTTCCTAGATTTGAAGCATGGTAGGATGTCAGTGGCAGAATATGAGATCAAGTTCAACTAGTTGATGGGCTATGCCATTGCTATGATCCCTACCGAAGAAGACAATTGTAGGAGGTTTGAGGATGGACTCAATATGGAGA
Source organism: Erythroxylum brevipes (assembly GCA_027479065.1). Taxonomy (NCBI): domain Eukaryota; kingdom Viridiplantae; phylum Streptophyta; class Magnoliopsida; order Malpighiales; family Erythroxylaceae; genus Erythroxylum; species Erythroxylum brevipes. The sequence goes on along the minus strand of JANIHY010000006.1, from coordinate 36,677,920 downwards.
TCAGAACAAGGTTGGCAATTTCTAACTTAAGTATTTTCATCGAGTTGCGGCTACTTCTATCAGGATTGAGCAGCTATTGAGAGAGAGACAACAGAGATTGGGTGAGAGTCCAGAATGAAGAGGTTTAGTGAGATTCCAAGTGGTTCTGGCAGAAGATTCAGTAAGCACTAGGATAGAGCTTTTAGACCACCAGCTGGATTAAGACAGTCAGGATTTAGATAGAGGGTGGTTTTATACAGGCTGGTAGTGAAAGAGGTGCAGTGCAAAGTCAGTGGCTCTCATGTGGGAATTGTGGGAAGAGGCACGATGGAGAGTGCTAGACTTTGTTAGGAGCTTGTTTTCGATGTAGCTCTCTAAAGCACATAATCAGAGATTGTCCTGTCATTTCTTGTGAATGTAGTTAGATTAGTTAAGGAGGTTGTGTATGAGCTTTTTTTAGAAGATGTACTGCTTAAGGAGATTAACAAGACATTCCTCTATTTGGTCCCTAAAAGCTCCAACCCGACCACTTAGAGTGAATTCAGACCTATTTTTTGTACTAATTTCCTCTATAAGATCATCGCCAAGATTTTGGCAAATAGGTTGAAGGAGGTTTTACACTTACTCATCAGGGAGAATCAAGGAGCTTTTATGAGAAATAGGCATATAGGGGATAATATTCTTCTAGTGCGGGAGTTTTTGAAAGGGTATAATTGTAGTAAAAGCCCTCAAAATTGTACTATTAAAGTGGACTTACAAAAAGCTTTCGATAGTGTAAACTGGAGTTTTCTACTACAAACTATGGACTTCATGAAATTTCCATATAGTTTCACAAGGTGGATTCAAGAATGTATTACTACTGCTTCCTACGGAATATTGATAAATGGGAGCCCCACGGAGATGTTTAAAGGTAAAAAAGGACTTAGGCAAGGGGATCCTCTATCCTCTTACCAATTCCTAATTTGCATGGAGGTTCTTACTCAAATGCTGAAGAATAACACTTCAAAAGACTCCAAATTTAGATACCATTCCAAATGTATGAAGCTTTCTCTAACAAGCTTATGTTTTGTAGATGATGTTATTCTTCTAAGCATGGCTAATTTTCACTCAGTTTCTCTTCTGATGAGTACTCTCAATTCTTTTAAGGATACGTCAGGTCTGATTATCAATCTCCATGAAAGTTATTTCATGCTCTCCAAAGGTGCTTCTCACCTTTCTAATGCCTTGTCTCTAACTACGAGTATGAAACTCAAAGATCCTCCTGTTCTATATTTGGCCATTCCTATCTCATCTAAGAGGCTAAGGTTTTGTGAATGTATCTCATTAATTTAAAAAAAATCCAGAAAATATTGGAGTTATGGACTAATAGAGCCCTATCCTACGGAGGGAAACTTCAGCTTCTGAAGTCAGCAATAATGTCAATGCAAACTTACTGGTGTTCCTAACTATTTTTCTCCAAAGGGCTTATTAAAACAATTGAAAAACTAATGAAGCAATTTTTATGGGGGAAAGGAAACGGTGAGAAAGGAATAGCAAAATTTAGTTGGAAGAATATCTATCAACCGAGATAAGAAGGAGGATTAAAGTAAGAAAAACATATTACTTATGACCAAGAGGATTTGGAGAATACTAAATGAAAAACAATCAATATGGATCAAATGGATTCAAATCTATATATTAAAAGGTGAGATTCTTTGGGCTCTAAGAATTAAAGGCAGTTACTCTTGGTTCTTTAACCAAATTCTTATAATGAAGGAAGAAGTTCAGCAGTATATAACTTGTCAAATAGGGGAAAGGGAAAGAATTTCCTTATGGTATGATAATTGGATAGGGCAAGGAGCTTTAATTTATAATCAACTGGAAAGAACTTTATTGGAGAGGTTCCCTAAGAAAACTAAACTCCATAAAATAATTAGAAACAAAATTTGGATGTTATCATCAGATGAGATTAGACTATTGCCCATTTCATAATTTAGAAGCCTCGAATAGAGACATTTTTATTTATGGAATGAGATTCCAATTTCAAAAATAACTATAAGGGAAGTTAAAAAGTTGAGGGATGGGACAACTAATAGAGTAGGATGGTATCCCCTAATTTGGAACAAGGTTCTTAGACCTAATGATAGTTTTTTTCTCTAGTTAGCTATGTTGAACAGACTCAACACTTTTAGTTTTCTTCTTTGGCTAACAATATTGAATAGTCTCAGCACTTTTAGTTTTCTTCTTTGGCTAACTATATTGAACAGACTCGACACTTTGGATAGGTTGAAGTTCCTATCCTCCTCTAAGATATGTATCCTTTGCAATCTAGAGGATGAAACTAGAGACCATCTCTTCTTCGAATGTGTTTTCTTTAAAGAGATTTGGGCTAAAATCTCTAGACTATGTGCCCTTGGTTTTAACTATTGCAGACTCTCTGACATCCTACTAGGGTTATCTCATCTGCATATTGGTAAATATGATAAGGCTATTATAATGGTCTCGATTAGTACATGTATTCAAGCACTTTGGAATAAGAGGAATAACAAAAGGTTTAAAGAGAAATCTAATTCTCTATTATCTCTTTTATAACTCACTATTGCTAGCATAAGGGAACAACTAATTACAATCAGTTGAACCTGCACTGTAGCAGAGGAATGACTCTCACATGGAGAATATAGTCCTCACTGTCTATTCCTAATTCATGTTACTAAAAAAAGTTTCATAGAGCCTGGGTTCAATTTATAACAGTTCAGAAAAGTAGTGATCTCTCATGCATAGAAATTCCTAGATTCTAGCAGATTATTCATTCACCTACTCACGAAAAAACTACTAAATTATAGGTGGATATGGACTCACTTGTTAGAAAGGAAAGGGGTTTGTCAGATAAACTTCTTCCTTAGTTGTGCCATGCTTGAAGGAACACGGTTGTCCCATCATATCACTGTTATCAACATATAGTTTGTTATTTTGTGGAGATTCATATATATAAAGGATGGAAACATACCGAGTTGAGAAGCTTATCTGAGTTGAGATCACCCCCTCCGACTTATCACCGCAGAGTTGAACCCAAACCTCTAAAAGAAAGCAATGTCTGAAGAGTCAGAAAATAATATTGTTATGCCCTAATCGCTAAAAGTCATCTCGATTCTGAAGTTGAGTATGTTACCTGAGTTGAGATCTTCTTTGTGTAGAGAAAAGAGTAGAAAAAACACCGTGGAGTCACATCGCTAGGCTTGCCGTCAGAGCATCGCCTTTCACCCTCCCAAATCGAGAAACATTTAAAGATTCGAGAAAGACGCATTTCGTTATATCCTAAATGTTAAACATCTTTGCTCGCTAAACATTATTCTAAACATCGTCGTTTTGTCTTAACCTAGATATATCAGTGTTTCAAGTGGGTCTATCTCACATGGGAAAGTCCCTCTCATGATGTAAACTTCTTTATTTTTAATGAATTTTTTAAATTCTCAAAAAAAGTTTAACTTGATTAAAATATTTTTTTCTTTTCAACTCGTTCTTTCTGTGTGACTTAATAAGTTTCTAAATATATTGGCAATGGATATAAATTATAATTATAAATCATATTTAGGATTAGATAAATTAAAATCCTTTAATTTACTTCTAGCAACACATCAAGACCACCTCGAATATTTAGAAATGTTAAAATGATTTTGAATAACCTTTTTATACATAATTTGTTTGTATAATTCAATTCTTTTATCATACAATATTCCAACTAGAAATAGAGCATGAAATTAATATTCACTTTATTTTGAGTTCAATCGTATTAGTTCTCCACCACTAACTATTGATTTAATTAATGACATTTGTAAAATATTTTACAAAATGTCATTCTACATTTACCAAGGATTTTCAAATAAATACTAATTGAAAACAATGAACACTTCCTAATTACTTTAGGATGATTTCTATATTGATCATTCAACTATATTCATATAGTTCATACTAAATCCAATAATTACCAACTGAGATATCCTTGCCGAGAATTGGTCATAAGTAATATCTACAAATAGCAATACCTATACAAGATAGCTTTGGAGATTTCAAGTTAAATGATCACTTATTAAATCATCATAATAAGAATTTTCATAAATATACAAGTAATATTCCAAGTAGATTTCTAATATGGGGTCAATTAAGTGAACTTTTTCTCTAACCAGTACTAACACGTTTGTTCAAGTATCTCTATAGTTTAGTCTAAGAGATGAACTACTTCTTTTACAAAAAAAAGACATAATATGCGATAGTCTTTTTTTACATCTTATTAATGTTTAATATTAATATAATAATGACTGGGAACTATTTAGGGATAATACATAAATGCAATATGAATCTTTTAATTATAATTTCATTTGTAATGTATATTTATCTCATAGACTTTATCATACACATCTATGTATGTATAAGTTAATGAATATCTTTAAATAATTGTCACTAAACTACAACTCTTTGTTTTGAAAACCGGATCGGACTGATCGGTGACCGATCGACTATCCGGTCTGGTTCACCCTTAAAAATCGGTTCTCAATTGAACCAGTGAGAACCGGCCAAAACCAGTTAATTGATCGGTCGGACCGGTCCGGTTTGACCACTGGTTCAATAAATTTTTTTTATTTGTATTTTTTTGGTATATTTTTGTAATTTTTTAATATTTTTAATATTTTAAATATTATATATAATTAAATATAATTATTGCATAATTATAATGTCACACCGATTCAACCGGTGATTGAACTAGTCAAACCAATGACTAGTAAGGCCTCCGGTTCAATAACCAGTCTGGGTTTTGACTACAACTAACCTATTGACTGAAAGGCATTAATCGTCATCTCGTGCTTGATTAGCCCAATAACATCTATCCTATTTAATGAGGTTATTGAACTTTTAAATAAAGTTTGAATATAATTTATACAATTTTGACGTTCTTATTTACAATAATATCCTTATTGAATTGGTTAAATTAATTAACTAAATAAAATATTAATTTGTTTCCTATACTTCATTTTATCTTTTATCTTACATAATCTCCAAACATTTTCTCTTTAGTTATTATTTTTATTTAAATCTTCCAATTGAAAATAATTACAAGGCGACACTCTCCCAATAACTTTTAAAATTTTAATTCTCACAACATTCTTCTCGTTCTAGACTGGATATATTGCTTAATGTGTTTGAGATTGTATGAATAAGTGTCTTTAATACCTCTTTTTGATGGCTCCCTCAAAAGTTATTCGATAAATCCTACATTAAATTGAATATGTTGGAATTGAACGACTACAGTCGATCGATTCTCCTTTCATTGTTATCTTTCCCTAATATGTTTTTCTTTTTCGGAAAGGAGAAATGGGAATACAATTTAAAACAAAAGCCCACCGATGTAGCCAAGGGACCTTCAAATTACTGAGGTAAATCAAATAGCCTCATTTTTGGTACTCTAGCTGGTAGGATGATTTTATCAGTTTTAAGGAATTTGATGCGAGATAAAGAAGACAGTTCAATATAATCTCAACTAAGCTCACAGAAGGACCTTAAACATTATAAGGAAGTTACTGAATCCTATACAATAAATTCATGTGCCTTTACTTCACCAGAGTAGAGTAGTTACAGCTTCCAGTATAATCCAAACCGATGAAAAGCACCTGCAACTATAGCCCAGAACAGAATCTCTGCAAAGATAACATAGAGTAGAATTCCTACTCTTCGAGAATGCCAAACACCGATGAAAATGTGCTTCTTAATCCAATATACCTACCACATAAATTGATTCTTGAAAATGAGAGTTTGCAATAGAATGTGACATATACGATGTAAGATAAAAAGAAACCATGAAGAGTAGAAGAGTAAGACAAAATATTTTCTTTTTCCATGGGATTGGTATAAGAAAACAGGAAATATAACATGATGAAGGAAACAACTCTTAAGACATACCAAGTTATTACGTGGGTCTTCGTAGTACCAGCCGTTAATAAAACCAGCAAATATACCAGCAGCAGCCATAACGTAAACAAGCATCGCATTCATTCCAATCCATTGCAATGGGAGAAAAATGTGCTTCAAACCCCAAATGTCAACCTGCATCAGATTCAATTTTTTTAATAGGAAATGTTGTCAGATATATCATAAATAAGTGGCCAACATTGATAAATGATATCTGCTATGGAAAAATGTTATCCAGGGCTTAACATCTTAAAACCAAAGGGCCAATGTAGCTTCAGAACCAAATCAAACCAGTATATAGATGGCTGAGAACACCAATGCTGCAGCTCCAGAGGTAACACAAACGTAGCTGAAAGTGTACATTTGTTTGTTCAATGGAATTGCTGCAACAAGAACATCATGTTTCATTGAATGATAACGGGTCAATGTATGAATTTTGTTTCCATAGCTCTAGTTTTCAGTTCTCACCATCTGTAAAATGAAGAATCAGCCCTAAGATGAGCAGACTGACTCCCATCGCAACCCAATGCTTCAGTCTATTCGAATGATCCTAAAGTTCAAAACATCATGAAGAAGTGAGAGGATAAAAATCCCAGATTGAGAAGCCTAGATTTTTTAACAAACCTGTAAATGTACAAGCACATGCCCAAGGTGAACACCAATAATCGTTGACAGAACAGCTGACACTGAGCTGCAATAAGTTGAAAATTCATATGAATAGGAGTAACTAACGTCTACGGACTTTTATGGCGCAAATCGAACATCGCCTAAAACCATATCATTTCTTGAAATAATAGTGATTCTTTTACGCGACCTATCGCTGGAGAATAAATATAGCATTGGAGGACTAAGGAGCCGAGAGTATACGACTTTGTTTAGTTTAGCGAGGAGATGAGTGAGTGAGAAATGTACAAACGAGATTGGAAGTGATATCGTGTGGACTTCTAGAGTGCTAAGTGAATGTATCAGCTATTTTATTCTCGACAGTGGAGGGAATTAAAAATGGCTTAAGGTACTTGATCAAATGACAAATGAACGCTAAGTGGAAGAAAATATGACAAGTCTGCAATTACATCAACGCAATGATCAAAATGAAGAATGAAGTAGGGGATTCAAAGGTCGTACTATAAATGACTATAAGGCTCCACAAGGTTTAACAAGATTTGAGTTCCCTGAATTTGATGGAATTGAGTTGAGAAGATGAGTGCAGAAAAGTGAGTAGTTCTTACGCTTTGGATGAGAACAGCTATTCATGTTGAATATTTGGGGCATGCGATCAATAGGAATAGAGGGGCTATTGACCCTAAAAGTATATAAACAATTAAAGGATGGCATATACTATTTAATTTCAATTAGTTGAGGGGTTGTCCTGAGACATAACTGTAAACAACCCCGGTTCCTTTGCATGATGGTAAACATTGATGACTCCATAACAGAGATCTCTGTAGCAGAGGATGTTGTTCAAGAGATAGATAACCTACAAATGGAGCTTTCTTAAACCAAAGAAGACCCTGCTCCCGATATTCCCCAAATTTTCGTCTAAGTTCCTTCTACTCTCAAACTATTTAGGTCAATTCATGGGAAACTCATGGTGGTTCTGGTAGATGGAGGATCAACTAACAACTTTATCCAATCATGTCTCGCTTCAAATTTAGGACTTAATTTGCCATACTTAAAGGTCACAGTGGGGAACGACAAATCATTGCAATGAACTGGTGAATGTTCAGGCGTTCCCCTCATCTTAGACCATACTCAATTTCAAGTAGACTGTTTTTGCTGCCCATTTATGTGGTAGATATTGTGCTCGGGGTTTAATGGCTTGCAGATTTAGGACGCGTGATTTCTGACTACAAAGCTTTGTGGATGAAATGCTCCATCCAAGGGAAGACAGTCATACTTCATAGCCTCAAGTAGCCCTCTCTCCTATTCATACTACCTAACTCAAAAACTTAATCCAATGTAATACTATCGCCTAATATCTCTACTTATCCATAAACCTTATCTCCAACAAATCCCCTCCCAGTGTCCCCTTCACTGATCTAAACTACATTCACTAAGAGGCTATATTTCTTACTTCAAAAATATAAAGCCATATTTATGGCTTCTCCCTTTTGACCCCTAGATCATAAGATTCCCATCACCCCTATACTCCACCCATAAATGTTTGACTGTATCACCATTCTCACTTTCAAAAATTAGAAATCAAACGATTGTTAGTTTTTGTAAGGGACTTTATCCCATATTGAAAGTGAGTGAGAGGGGACAGGAGGGCCTCAACAACTATAAATAAATCCCCTCTGTCTTCCATTTATATTATCTAAAAAGAAAAACAAAATTTTAACTCTTAGTTTCTCATCCTTGGGTAAGTAGGAAAAATATTAAGAGTAGTAAATTTTTGTAAGTAATTTTGGAGTGTATTGGGGTAACGGTTCGAGAGAGTGTGTAAACATTAGTGAGTTAAGTGTTGAGTGTAAACACTTGTGAGTATTGTCTTTCTCCCTAATAAAAGGGTGTGCAGTAGCCGCGGAGATGTAGGTACAATTTGGCCGAACTTCGATATCAAATTTGTGTTGTTCTATTAGTATTCTAGTTGTGTGAAAATAGTTTAATTTCCTAGCAATTGGTATCAGAGCCTTAGAGAAGTGAGTATGCTCTGTAGTGGTCACAGTAGTGGATCTTCTACATCAGAAAACTTTCCTTGGGTATGTTGAAACTTGGAGTTAGTATGCTCTGCAGTTGCCACATGAGTATATCCTCTGCATTAGAAAACTTTCCTCAAGTATTTTTGGTTATTGAGTGGTATTATTAAGGAAGTTCTGTCTAAGGAGATTGGGTAGTAAGTGGGAGCGATTGTGACTCCTCCAAATTTTCCTGGGAACTTTAGTTGAAGTTTTGTCTAACGAAAATTGGAACTTAAGTGGGACTTGTTGAATCTTCCCACTCAACCTTCCCTGGGAATTGACTTTGATAACTGCGAATCATAGTGCAATAGTAAGAGGAAACTAGAAGTCAGTGGGAGTGATGGCACAAGATAACATGCTCAACAAAATTGATAAGTTCGATGACACAGATTTCGAATATTGGAAGATGCATATAGAGGATTATCTGTATCAGAAGAACTAGTTTCTACCGCTCTTCGGAAAGAAGTCAAAAAATATGTCAAATTAAGAGTGGGTTATTCTTGGCAGGCAGACCCTTGGAGCAATTCAAATGACCTTATCCCGGAATATAGCCTTTAACGTGGTAAAAGCAAAAACCACAAAAATCCTTATGGAGGAACTAACGAAGTATTATGAAAAACCATTGGCAATAAACAAAGTACATTTGATACAGCGTTTGTTCAACTTGAAAATGGCGGAAGGTACCTCTGTAGATCATTATATCAATGAATTCAACAAAGTCTTGAACCAGTTGAGTACAGTGAATATTGATCTTGATGATGAAATACATGCCTTAATACTTTTGCATCCCTCCCAGAGAGTTAGAGTGTTACAATCACATCAGTGAGTAACTCAATAGGAACCAACAAATTGAAATTCAAGGATGTTAGTGGCCTAATTATTAACGAGGAAACCCGAAGAAAAGAGGTAGGTGAAACCTCATTCTCCTCCGCCCTTACCGCAGAATCAAAATAAGTAGAGGACGTGATAAATCAAGATACAATGATAGATCAAAGGATAGGAGGTCCAAGTCACGAAATCCCACTACTTCCCAAAACTCAAAAAATATTGAGTGTTGGAATTGTGGAAAGATTGGGCACTACAAAAATCAATGCAAGAATGGTTCGAAGAAGCAAGAGTCGAACAATCAGGAGGCAAATATAGCTTCCACCTCAGGTGGAGATAATGCCTTGATATGTGCCTTAAAAAACAAGCAAGAGGCATAGATATTGGACTCTAAAGCATCGTTCCATGCAACTTTGGAGAAAGGTCTTCTCGAAAAGTATGTGCCTGAAAATCTCGACAGTGTGTATCTTTGTAATGATCAACCCTGCAAGATTGTCAGTAAAGGTGTAGTTAAGCTCAAGCTTAATGGAGCCATCTGCGAGCTGAAAGATGTCAGACATATCTCTAATATGAGAAATAACTTAATCTCCGTAGGACAATTAGCAAATGAAAGCTACATCACAACTTTCCGTAGTGATGAATGGAAGGTATCAAAGGGAGCAATGATTGTAGCATAAGGAAAGAAGAATGGTACTCTCTACCTAATAACTGAAACATGTTGTTCAATTACAGTTGCTCAAGGGAGTGGAGATTCCAACTTATGGCACCAGAGACTTGGTCACATGAGTGAAAAAGGAATGAAGTTTATGGATTCCTATGGAAAACTATAAGGTCTACAGTCAGTAGAACTTGATACGTGTGAAGACTATATTCTTGAAAAGCAAAAGAGAGTTAGTTTTCAAACAGGTGGTAGAATGCCAAAGAAGGAGAAACTTGAGCTCATACATTCTAATGTTTGGGGGCCAACAACTACTCCATCTATTGGTGGAAAGTACTACTTCGTGACATTCATTGATGGTCACTCCCGTAAGGTGTCAGTTTACTTTTTGAGATATAAGTCAGAAGTATTTGGTGCTTTCAAGACATGGAAGGCTATGGTTGAAAATGAGATGAGTCTTAAGATAAAGAAGCTCAGAACTGACAATGGTGGAGAATATGAGGACATTAGATTCAAAATATTCTGTTATGAGCATGGAATCAGAATGGAAAGAACCGTGCCAGGAACGTCACAACATAATGGTGTAGCAGAGCGCATGAATCGAACCTTAACTGAAAGAGCTAAAAGTATGCGGATGCAATCAGGTTTACCAAAGTTGTTCTGGACAGAAGCAGTCAACACAACAACTTATCTCATCAATCGAGGTCCATCAGTTCCATTAGAGTACAAGATATCAGAGGAGATTTGGAGTGGAAAAGATGTGAAGCTTTCACACCTCAAGGCATTTGGCTGTACAACATATGTGCATATCAGTGATCAAGGAAGAAATAAACTTGATCCAAAATCTAAGAAATGCACATTTATTGGCTATGGCGAGGATGAGTTTGGGTATCGCATTTAGGATGACGAAAACAAGAAGATCATTTGGAGTAGCGATGTGGTCTTTAATGAAAAACTAATATATAAAGACCGACATGCATCGAAGAAAGTCTCTCAGAGAGACCCTGTATTTGTTGATATCAGCAATATCCCAAATTTTCTAGTGAGGCAAATGGAAGTAAATCCTCAATAAGAGGAAACTGTTGAAGAAGAAGCTCAGCTTGAATCACTACAGCCCACCTCTCCTATTCCTGAGTTGAGAAGGCCTTCTCGACCTCATGTGTCAAATAAGAGATTCACATATTATCTATTGTTAACTAATGGAGGCGAGCCCGAGTCTTATAAAGAGGCATGCCAAACAGAAGATCCCAACAAGTGGGAGCTTGCAATGAAAGATGAGATGAGATCTTTAATCTCAAATCAAACTTGGGAACTAACAAAGTTACTTAATGGAAAGAAGGCTCTCCACAACAAATGGGTATATTGGGTCAAAGAGGAGTTTGATGGTTTCAAAAGATACAAAGCTCGGTTAGTAGTCAAAGGATTCCAGCAGAAGGAAGGAATAGACTATACTAACATTTTCTCCCCAGTGGTGAAGCTTAATACCATCATAATGGTGTTAAGTATTGTTGCAAGTCAAGATCTCCATCTTGAGCAACTTGATGTGAAGACAGCATTTCTTCATGGAGACTTGGATGAGGAGATATTTATGCACCAGCCAAAAGGTTTCTTAAAGAAAGGAAAAGAGCATTTAGTATGTAAGTTGAAGAAAAGCTTGTATGGTCTGAAATAAGCCCTAAGGCAGTGGTATAGAAAGTTTGATAACTTCATGCATAGGGAAGACTTCCAGAAGTGCAATGCCGATCATTGTTGTTATATCAAGAGATATCAGTCCAATTATATCATTTTGCTAGTTTATGTCGATGACATGTTAGTAGTGGGTTCCAATATGGATGATATCAGAAACTTGAAGAAACAATTGTCAAAAGAATTTGACATGAAAGATTTGGGTCCAGCTAAGAAGATTCTTGGGATGCAGATCACCAGAAATAGGCAGAGAGGGGAATTACAATATCTCAAGCAAAATACATTAATCGTGTTTTGCAACGGTTTAACATGGCGAATGCTAAACCAATCAGCACTCCCCTTGCCAGTCATTTTTGCCTATCCCAAATGAAGAGCGAGACTTGATGGAAAAAATTCCTTATGCCTCTGCTATTGGGAGCTTGATGTATGCCATGGTATGTACAAGGCCAGACATAGGCCATACAGTGGAAGCAGTTAACAGATTTATGGCAAATCCAGGAAAAGTCCACTGGGAAGCAGTAAAGTGAATTTTAAGATATCTTCAAGACACTACCAAGAAATGCTTGTACTTTGGCAAAGGAGAAATAAAAATACAAGGTTATGTTGATTCAGATTATGCAGGTGAAGTTGATAGAAAAATGAGCAACATCGGTTACATCTTTACTGTAGGTACAACAACTATGAGTTGGATATCACAGATTCAAAAGATTGTTACATTATCTACTACAGAAGCTGAGTACATAGTAATAACTGAAGCTAGCAAAGAGATGATTTGGCTTCAAAATTTGTTGTCAGAGTTGGGTTTCATGCAGGAGAAGAATGTGTTATATAGTGACAGTCAGAGTGCAATTCATCTGGCCAAGAATCCAACATTCTATTCCAGAACCAAGCATATCGGTGTTCGTTATCATTTTATCAGGTCCTTGCTAGAAGATGAAGTGTTAACATTTGAAAAGATCCTTAGAGGCTAGAAGATGAAGTGTTAACATTTGAAAAGATCCTTAGAGGCAAGAATCCTGCGAACATGCTAACTAAAGTGGTGACAATCGACAAACTGAAGTTATGTGCAACTTCAGTTGGCCTAAAAGAGTAAAATCTAGACAAGCTACTGCATCAACTAAGTGTGAAGGCAGATTGAAATCAGTCTTCAAGTGGGAGATTGTTAGGTTTATAATGGATTTTGTCCCATATTGAAAGTAAGTGAGGGATAGGGGAGGCTAAACAAGTATAAATAAACCTCCTCTCCCTTCCATTTATATCATCCAAAAAAAGAAAAACAAAATATTAACTTTTAGTTTTTCTCCTCCTTTGATGAGTAAAAGAAATACTAAGAGTAGAAAAATTTCGTGAGTAATTTTGGGATGTATTGAGGTAAGAGTTTGAGAGTGTGTGTAAACACTAGTGTGTTGAGTATTGAGTGTAAATACTTGTAAGTGTTGTTTTTCTTCCTAATAAAAAGGGTGTTCAGTAGCCCCGGAGATGTAGGCACAATTTAGCCGAACTTCGTTATCAAATTTTGTGTTGTTCTACTGACATTCTAGTTGTATAGAAATAGTTTAATTTCCGAACAGAAGGAGCTCAAGAACGATCCTCCTACCTCTTGCAATGATACAGTTTAACTTTAAAAAGTATTCTGTGCCAGACCAAGACAAGTATATTGGATAAGAGATGCATTAAAGATAAAGTTGTTACAACTTTAGAAGGTTGACAATGGTACGAATATGTTAACGAAAACTCTATCAAAGGAGAAACTTAAGATTTGATGTTCGAATGTGGAGTGGCCATGTCATATGTACGCATAAAAAAATAGATAAATAAAAGTGCGGTGTGTGCTTGTGGTGACGGTGATATCCAATTGGCAACTTGTAGTGATATAAGGCCCTTGACAATGGTATAGAGCTCAGACCTTAAATGTTTTTGAGCCCTCAAAACTAACCAGTCAAGTTCCCGCCATATCTTCAGGCTCAGTTGCTTGCTAGCAACCCTTAACGATACACTATCGAGTATACATTTTTAAACGAAGAATGACAACTCCAGTTGATTTGGTCTGTCAAAGTATTGTGAAGCCATCTTCCCCTACACCAAACTACCTACGTCGTTACCAGCTTTCCTCTTTAGATCAAGTTATGGGCTGTATTTTCGTACCTTGGATCTTCTTCTATCCTGGACAAGCAACAAACGTTACCAACAAAGGAAGATCTGAACGTCTTAAGAAATCA
>JANIHY010000006.1:36600415-36623016 GCA_027479065.1 Erythroxylum brevipes | reverse complement strand
ATATTGTTAATTAATTAATTAAAATATAATAAATTTTTATTTTTGAATAATTTTTACAAATCAACTGCTGTCAATAGTAATGTTAATCATTCCTTCCTGTTAACCAATCATCATAATTATAATAATAATATCCATTCTCATTATTCATTATATTCATTACCATTTTTATTACCATTCTCCTTAAGTAATTGTGCACTAAGGGTAGCAACAAATTATCTCCAGGAGGACTATGTATACCTTTGGATTCATAAGCATAGTAACACCCTTCCCGTAGGGAGTGAGATGTTACAAAGAGGGTTAGAGAAGCAGTAACTTCCAATGATATGCTAAAGTAATACTTCATTTTACTAGTATCAGAATCAAACATCCAATTCTCCGAGTTTATCTAACGCAAAATTCCGTTATTCAAACCCAAGGAGTTGGGTTACTATGCAACTGCATGCATGCAGCAGTTTTGTGTTCTACAATGCCAAATACACAACTTTCCTTCTCCTCTCTCACTGACTTTGTTACAGAGTAAGTCGGAGAGGAGGACAAGTAATAAGAGATGACGAACGTTAACATTTTTGGAGACAGAGAAATAAAGTGCAGTGTTTAATTAAATAATGAGACCAGAGTAATAGAATAAGGATGAGAGTAGAGGAATGTAGTAGCTGGATTTAAGCCGATTACATGTGGCTTCAACGACATGATTCACAGTGTGTTGTTCGTAATCTTTTTCTCTCTCTATCAATGGATTCTGCATCTTCTCTCTTCCCTTGATGTGCGTCTCCCTCTTCTGACAAATTCTAACCTGCGTACAAGAATTCCGTTAGAATCTTTTATTTCCCTAACAAATTGGTATCAGAGAAGTCGATTCTGTGAACACCAACAATGGCAGATAACACTGGGAGTGCGGAACTTCAAAGGATGGAAGAAAGTCTGAAAACTTCAATGGAGAGGATGCTTGTGGAAATCCAAAACAGAACAGAGAAGGTAGAGAAGGAAATGTCCGAACTAAGAGCTCTCCTTCTACAAAGTCTTCAGAAATCGAGTGAGGCAGGCACAACAGAAACTATACCATAGGGGAGATCAGTTGCGCAAGAGCGCAAAGGAAGCACTCCCACTAGGATGAGTCGGATTGAGTTTCCGCCATTCGACGGTGAAAATGTCAAAATGTGGTTATATAGATGCGAGCAATTCTTCACGTTAAACCAAACCCCTGAGAACACGAAGGTGAGCGTGGCTGTTCTGCATATGGACGAAAAGGGTCAGGAATGGTATCGTTTATATGTGAGGAATCGCCATATCACAGAAGTAGTTGTATGAGAAGAGTTCACTAAGGTGTGAAATAGAGATTTGATGCAAAAATATTCGACAATCCAATCGGAGATTTCAAGGAGCTTAAGCAACAAGGTTTGGTGTTGGACTACTGTGCACAATTCAATCATCACTCCAACAGATTGATGCTATCCGAAGAGTATCTGGTGGGATTCTTTATGAAAGGTTTGAAACCGGAGATAAGTGTGACTGTAAAACTGCACGAGCCTCACTCGCTGCATCAAGCCTACACATTAGTAAGGAAACAGGAGGCTATTCTAAATTCCACAGGGGGGATGACACTGAAGCAAGGATCGTTGATGAAAGGAACGAATGATTACAGTAAATTCCCGCAAAGTGCACAAGTGTCACAACCAACGAATAGCATGCGCAGATCGTCATCGGATGGTATATTGCCCACCCCTGCATCGTCGTTGCGGTCTCCATCTTTAGTAGGAACATCAAAAAGTCAGAGGTGTTTTAGTAGTCGAGATTTTGATGAGAAAAGATCAAAGGGTTTTTGTTTTTGGTGTGATGAAAAATACAACATAGGCTACCAATGTAAGAAATGTCAACTCCAGTTTTACGTGGTAACGGGAGAAGACGACAATGGAGGAACTTCATCGAAAACGGAGGAGGATGATTTAGAGCTAAGCCCAGCCGAAGAAAATCAACCAATAGTAGCTATGCAAGCGATGTTGGGATTATCAGGGAATACAGAGTATAAGCAAATGAGAGTGGTAGGGGAGCATAAATGGAAGAAGATATACATATTGATTGATAATGGAAGTACTCATAACTTCCCCTCGATTTTTTGCAAGGGATATTGCCAGCTTCAAGAAATGGAACCAATCTTCATTACGGTGGGAGGAGGATTGCAATTGAAGTGCCATCAGTATTGTGAAGGGTTCAAGTGGACAATGTAAGGAGTACAATTCTCCATGGATGTGTTGGTACTGGCATTGGGCGGGTGTGATGTGGTCCTAGGAGTACAGTGGCTGAGTGGGCTAAATGAGGTTCTCTGCAACTTTAAGCACCGAACTATGGTGTTTAGATGGCAAGGGCGTATGGTAACGTTGTGTGGGAACCCGGAGGGACGTTCAAAAATAATCTCCAGTAAGGAATTCCAAAAGTAGTTACGTAGGGCACCGGGGAGCCAATTATGTATGATGCAGTTGTCGAAACCTGTAGAATTTCGGTTACAACAAATACGAATGACGACGGACCAGTGGAGCGCTTTTGATGAAATCAATGTCATCTTATCATAATACGCAGATGCCTTCTAAAAACAGATCGAGCTGCCTCTAAACCACCAGCACAATCATCAAATAGTGTTAAAAGAAGGGTGGAAGCCATTAATGTTCGACCATACAGGTATTTAGGGGCTCAGAAGGATATCATAGAACAAGTGGTGAAGGGACTTCTGAAACAAGGTTTTATTAGACAGAGCTATGGGCCATTTACATCACCGGTGGTTCTAGTCAAGAAAAAAGACGATTCCTAGCGAATGTGTGTCGACTATAGGGAACTGAATAAACAGACGGTGAAGGAAAATTTTCCAATATCGTTAATTAAGGAACTTTTGGATGAGCTACATGGTGAGGGATGGTTCACTAAATTGGACCTCCGGTCCGGTTACCGTCAAATTAGAATGCAACCAGAGGATGTAACAAAGACATTGTTCAGAACCCACGAAGGTCATTACGAGTTCCTCGTAATGCCCTTTGGTCTGACTAATGCACCTTCGACGTTCCAGCGATTGATGAACGAGCTGTTCAAGCCGCACTTACGTTGTTTTATATTGGTTTTCTTCGACGACATCCTTATCTATAGCTCCTCCCTACAATCGCACGTTCAACACATTTCCACGGCTATGGAGACGTTGAGAAGAAATCAATTATTTTTGAGGGGATAAATGCGTATTAGGAGCGCGATAGGTGGAATATTTGGGGTACACTATATCGGAAATGGGGGTTGCTACCGACCTCCGGAAGGTTAAGACAATCACGGAATGGTTGACACCTAAAAACATCAAGGAGCTTCAGGGATTCTTAGGAATTACTGGTCACTATCGGCGGTTTATTAAAGGCTATGGAGTGTTAGCTAAGTCACTGACATATCTGCTTAAGAAGGACCGAATGAACCAGTGGGAATGGGGGAAGGAGGAGCAGAACGCCTTTAAGAAATTAAAACTGGAGATTACGTTTGCTCCAGTACTGACGTTACTTGATTTTTCGAAGACGTTTATTATTGAAGCGGACGCTAGTGGGCAAGGCATAGGAGCAATGTTGCAATAGGAGGGTCACCCAGTAACGTTTCTTAGTAAATCGCTGGCGAGAAGACATTACAGATTATCAACATATGAAAAGGAATTCCTGGCCATCATCAAAGCAATTGAACATTGGCATCATTATCTGAGTTGTAAACCTTTTATAGTCAAGACTGATCACCGGAGCCTTAAGTACTTGTTGAAGTAAATATTAACGACACCGTTCCAGCAATCATGGCTTCCCAAGTTACTAGGATACGACTTCGAAGTTCAGCATCGGAGTGGGAAGGAGAATAACGCCATTGATGCCCTATCTAGAATCGCGAGTGTAGAATTGATGATGTTATCAGTGTCGCAATTGCATGGCCAATTGATGGAAGAGATACGAAAAAGTTGGGAATAGGATCCGTCGATACAAGGTATAATTACGAAGTTAAGCAATGGCATGATGAAATCAAGCGCCCATGAGTGGAAGGATGAATTACTAAGGTGGAAGGGCCGACTGGTTATCGTTAATAACATGGCGTTGAGGAGGCAAATAATTGGAATTAGTCATTGTTAAAACACGGTATTCAATTCAGTATTCAATTCAATATCCATTCAAGTACAAGAGTCCAAGGTATATATAGAGATTACAAAAAAAAACAATCCCTATAAATCAGCCATATACAATCCCTACATATCTGCCGTATCTAATTAACATAAAATCAAACATTCCATAACTAGGAGATATCCAACACTCCCCCTCAAGTTAAGTGATGGAGTCGCCAATCCTTAACTTGCTCAAAGCTGTCTGGAATATCTGACCAGTGACCGCTTTGGTCAATATATCTGCCAGCTGATCCTCAGACCTGACAAACGGAATCGTGATGGTACCATTCTCCAGTTTCTCCTTAATAAAATGTCGATCCACTTCCACATGCTTAGTTCGATCATGCTGAACCGGATTTTCAGAAATGCTTATAGCAGCTCTGTTATCGCACTTTAGAGGACTTGGGCCTACCGGAGCCATGCCTATTTCCATCATCAGTTTCCTTAGCCAAATTATCTCAGCTACTCCTTTTGCTATGCCTCTGAACTCTGCTTCTGCACTAGACAATGCCACTACCTTCTGTTTCTTGCTTCTCCATGTCACCACATTACCCCCGACTAGTGTAAAGAACCCAGAGGTGGATCTTCTGTCATTTGGGTTCCCTGCCCAATCAGCATCAGTATAAGCTTCTATGTCTAAATGTCCGTGTCTCCCAAACATGATTCCTGTCCCAATGGTTCCTTTCAGATACCGGATGATCCGAACTACTGCCTCCATATGTTCCCTCTGAGGTCTATGCATGAACTGGCTAACGATCCCCACAGCATATGCAATATCCGGTCTTGTATGAGACAAGTAGATTAGTTTACCAACCAAACGTTGGTACCTCTCCTTCTCAGCTGGTTCCCCACTATCTTCAATCTTCAGTTTGTGATTCACCTGTATTGGAGTATCAACTGGTTTACAGTCAAGCATGCCGGTCTCCGCTAACAGATCTATAATATATTTCCTCTGTGAGATGAAAATTCCTCTTTTTGATCTCAAAACTTCGATTCCTAGGAAATACTTTAAGCCCCCGAGGTCTTTCATTTCGAACTCTTTGAACAGGTTCTCCTTGAGTCGAGTTATCTCTTCAGTATCACTTCCTGTTATAATCATGTCGTCCACATATATAATCAGGCATGTGATAAGTTCCCCTCGCTGTTTCAGAAACAAGGTGTGATCCGAGTTACTCTGAACATAACCATGGCGCTGCATTGCCAATGTAAACCTGCCGAACCACGCTCGTGGTGACTGTTTTAATCCATACAGAGCCTTGCGGAGTCTGCAAACTTCATTTTCCCCGAAATCCCCAAGAAAACCTGGAGGAGGTTCCATATAAACTTCCTCAGACAAGTCACCGTGTAGGAAGGCGTTTTTTACATCGAACTGATGAAGGGGCCAGTCTTTATTGGCAGCTACAGAGAGTAACACCCGAACTGTATCAAGTTTCGCCACTGGGGAGAAAGTTTCAGAGTAATCGATTCCGAAGGTTTGGGTGTACCCCTTAGCTACTAACCGGGCTTTATACCTCTCGACTGAGCCATCTGCTTTATACTTCACAGTAAACACCCATCTGCACCCGACCGGTGTCTTTCCGTCTGGTAACCGACATTTTTCCCATGTTCCGTTTTTAACCAAGGCATCCATTTCCACTTGCATAGCCTCCACCCATGCTTTATTCTGTCTGGCCTCTTGTACTGTCTTGGGAATATTTTCTTCGCAGAGATTCCCAAAGAATGCTTTAGCAGCTCCAGACATACTCCCCCTGACCATGTTTCCTATAGGATATTTGCTTGATCTAGGAACGCGTTCAGGGGAGTATCTCTGTGGTGGAATTCCTCTATTGCTCCGTTGCGGTAGGGTATACCTGTGATTTCCTGGTACATTCTCAGGAACAGTATTAGTAGCATCTGTGAGATCTGCGTTATTATAAATATCAGAGGAAGAGTTACGGATCTCAGTTACCTCAGTTTGGACATCAACAGGAGGAGGATCATTGAGCGGAGGCGTGGTGGTACTGAGGTCTTCACAACTTGGTTCCGAATCAGGATAACTGAGCCAGGATAGGGGTTCATGCCGACTCTCCCCCTGAACACCATTCTGGCAAAGAAAGTAGTACTCTGTCTCCACAAAATCACAGTCCATAGTAACATGGACACGTTTACTGACCGGATTGTAGCAACGGTACCCCTTTTGATGAGGAGCATATCCCACAAACACACATTTTACTGCACAAGACTCCAATTTGTTTCTGTCGGTCTTTGGTACATGGACGAACACAGTGGACCCGAATATCCGAGGTGGTAGAGTAAGGTGTGGTGGTATGTTGGTTTGAGTTTGGAGGACAGACAAAGGGGTCTTGTGATCAAGGATTTTAGTGGGCAGCCGATTTGTCAGGTAGGTTGCAGTGGCAACCGCTTCAGGCCAAAAGTGATTAGGAACATGGGATTCTGTCAAAAGGGCTCTGGTCATTTCGAGAATGGTACGGTTCTTTCGTTCTGATACACCGTTCTGTTGTGGGGTGTTAGGACAGGTGGTTTGGTGGATGAGTCCCTGTTCCCGGAAAAAACTGTTCATTTCCTGATTAACATACTCCTTTCCATTATCCGATCGAAGCACCTTAATTTTTTTATCAAACTGGGTTTCCACCATTTTAAAGAATGTCACAAACGTATTGAAAACCTCAGATTTGTGACGCAGAAAGTACACCCAAGTCATGCGTGAAAAATCATCAATGAATAAGATAAAGTACCGAAACTGATTTTGATTAGTAACCGGGGCTGGTCCCCAAACATCCGAATGTACTAAAGAAAACAAAGTATCAACTCGTGTATTACTGGGTTTAAAAGTAGTCCTATGGCTCTTAGCAGTAAGACAAGTCTGACAAGATAAACTCAATGTCTGATTATTCTGAAATAAAGCAGGAAATAACAGTCTCAAGTACCCAACCGAGGGATGTCCAAGCCGTCGATGCCAAAGCCAGATCTGTGTGTCAGCTTTTTTCACCGAAAGAAGAGCTTTTGACGAGGTTTCCATTTCATCGACATAGTACAGTCCTTCCCTCTCAGTACCACGCCCAATGATCTCCTTCGTATGAATGTCCTGTATCAAACAAAAACGAGGATAGATCAACACAACACAATTCAGCTCTTTCGTAATCTGGCTTAAAGAAAGCAATTTGCACGACAAGGAAGGCACATAGAGACAGTTGCTCAGTTTCAGTCTAGGTGTCACAAATATTGAGCCTTCTTTTTCAACTACAGCCAAATCTCCATTAGCAGTCTGAATATGCGATTTTTTCGGGTGTGTAGGTTCAATAATATCAGACAAATCAAAAGTCATCGAATCAGTTGCTCCACAATCAAAAATCCAATTTGAAATACGGTTGGGATCTGTCTTAGTGTGAAAAACGCACTTATTAGAGTTCTGTGGTTTAAAGTGCAAAGTTTCATAATTAGTGGACCCTTGTGCAAATTCAGGCATATATTTTACGGAAATAGGGTTTGGGTCACCAATCCCAAACCCTTTACCTGAAATACTCCCTTCCTCCTTGGTGATGGCGCCGGTGGTGATGGCGGCGTTGGCGCAGCCGGTGTTCGTCCCAGCCGCCGCCGCACCTGCGTCTCTCCGGACGACGCCTGCAGCGGCCCCCCCGGACTCCACTCCGCCGCTTCCCGTTCCGTCACCGACTGCGACGTAAGCTCTCCGATCTCCCCCCTTCGTGGCCACTCCGGCGCCAGCTTTCCGGTGTCCTTCCCACCAATCCGGGTATCCGATAACCTCAAAGCACTGCTCCGCTGTGTGTTTTGGCTTACCGCAATGTGCACATTTGAGCTTTGATTTGTCCTCCTGTGATGATGTCCGGCGGCCAACTCCGGCGCCGTCTGAGCGGGGATGATTCCTCCCTGTTTTCTCCCTTCTCGCGATAAGGCCAGATCCCAACTCCTGGGTTCCGATCCCCTTCTCGCCGCCGGTCGTCATCCTCAAAATGTTGAGGCGAGCCGCCTCTCTACGTATGGTGGCGTATGCTGATTCAACGGTGGGTTTTGGTTCCTGTTTCAGCAGATCTCTCCGGATCGAGTCGTACCGGTCATCGATTCCGGTCAGAAGCTGGTAAAGCCTTTGTTCTTGGGTTATCCGGTTGAATATCGCGATGTCCTCGGTGCACTTCATTGGATTCGGTTGTTTCCGGTCAATGGCCATCCAAATGCTCTGAAGCTTATTCCAAAAATCCTCAAGGCTATCTTCCCCCTGTTGTTGTGTATTGGCTCTCCGGTGCAAATCGAAGAGTTGGAGTGGATCTCCGCCGCTTCCATAGGTGGTGACAAGCCCATCCCACAACGCCTTCGAGGTGGGATATTGAAGGACGCTTGTGATGAGACTCGTGTCCACGTTCTGAATAATCCAGGTAAATACCTGTTGATCAATCTGCTCCCATTGGTCGTACTTTGGGTCAGATTCCTCTGGGGCCGGCGGATTGCCGGTTAAGTGTGATCGGTATCCTTTTCCTCCGATTGCCATCTTCATTAATTTTGCCCAAACAGGGTAATTGTCGCTGGTTAATTTGATTCCAATCGACAAATTACCCGAATTGAACATGGTTGGTTGATTTTGGGCGAGCTGTATTGAGAGCTCTTGGTTTAAGTTGCCACTGCTTGTTGGATTTGCCATGTTGGTTTTGGTTTATTGCTGGGTTTGGATGGTTGATTTATTGCTGGGTTTGGCTGATTGGTTGGGACGATGATGATGTTAATTCTGAGTCCCTAGGTTTTCGACACTGCTCTGATACCATGTTAAAACACAGTATTCAATTCAGTATTCAATTCAATATCCGTTCAAGTACAAGAGTCCAAGGTATATATAGAGATTACAAAAAAACAATCCCTATAAATCAGCCATATACAATCCCTACATATCTGCCGTATCTTACTAATTAACATAAAATCAAACATTCCATAACTAGGAGATATCCAACAATAATAATTAATTAATATATACATTCGGTTAATGATAAATTAAATTATAAAGAAGGAAAACAAAAATAATAACCAGCTTTTAAAATTTTCACAAATGATAAATAAAAAAAAAATAGAGTGAAAACAAAGAGGACCTTACCTTTTTTTTTTCCCCCCCCCTACTACTTCCTTTATATTATCTTCACGATACATAGTTTTCATACTTATATTATTAGTTCCGGCTTATAATAATTCCCCTTGAGCTGAAATGTAAATTATTGTAAAATTCATTTTTTTCCCAAATTGTCTTAAGTGTATATAATTTTAGATACATATATTTAAAATATACTAAGTTACGTTCTTATCTAATAAAAAAATGTTTGATTATCGAATATGAAATATTATACGTATAAATCAGATTGACTTAATTTCACATATTATTATAGAAATATAAATATCACAAGAATATTCACCGGCTAGCAAACTATAAATCTGCATATCTACAAATATCGGACACTTCTTGAAGAGCATAAGGATAGCTGCATGACTAATATAAGTTTGCAAGATTAGTTGGTCAAACCGGCGGTGAATCGTATACCCGTGGCCGGCAACCATGACATGCCATCAATGAACCGTCCGACAGTAAAGAACTTGGCAGTGGCAGCATCTGGAATTATGTGATAACCCGGCCACTTGACCCTTCTAGAAAGTAACGCACCAGGGCCATAGTTTCTGTACTCACCATACCACAATGTGCTCAATGCGAAGTCACCATACCACTCAAGCCACCCTCTAGGTTGAACCAAACCACTCATGTACGTGTTCATGAAAACAGTCCTTGAATATTGTTTCCATGGTCTGCCCAAGTACGTTGGTTGTGTAGCGTAAATATAGCTATTTTGTATGGAAAACCCTGTGCTCTGATGTGGGTCTTTCCTGCCTTGTGCCGTGATTGTCACCTTCTGGAGTGGGAGAGGAACTCTCGTGAAGATTTTGCAGTTCTGAAAAACTGCTGCACCATTTCCGAATATGTAATCTATTGTGCCATAGATTTCGCATTCTCGATAGAATTGGCGAAGAGAGTGAGCGTAAAGTGTGTCCTGGTATCCCTCCATACTGCACCTGTAGAAGACAGATTGGTCCGAGTCTACTCGAAGAGCAACAGCTTGATGGTTTTGGGGCCCAGCGGTGTTTCGAAACGTCAAATCTCTAGCTATGAATCCTTTCCCAGAGACCGCTGCAATAATGAAATCCATTAAATCATGTTAGCAATAAGCTCAAAATTCAAAACATGCAGCTAAGATGGTGCGTGTTCAAGTACTAACCAACAGTAGGGGTTCTAAATGTAGTATATCCTTGTCCGAAATGGCGAGCACCTGTCACCACCGTCTGACCAATGCCATCTCCTATAAGCATGATATTGGTTTTCTTCTTTTTCATGTCAATATTTTCTCTGTAAACACCCTTCTTCACATATATAATGTATCTTCTGTTACCATGACTCGGGGCTTCATAGATCGCCTCTGCAATACTAGAGTAATGACCGCTTCCATCCAAAGCTACAATAGCGTCGAAGTGCACACCAAGTGAACTAGCTTTTAGAAGCTCTTTATCATCTTCTGTCAGCCATTCTGGACTTCCTGAACTTGAAAATTTTTTGGTGGAATTTTTCGGAAGCTTGAAGGGTAGGCTGTGTAATTGAGTATAGATACCTAATACATTGCTGATTAACTGAGTAACTTGCTTTAAGCCTCCTTCGATAAACTTTTCAAGACGACGGTCTGTTCCCTCAAAGCCTTCAAGACAGGTATCTTGGTTGCCCAGGGCAGCACTGAGCCAAGCTTTCAAATTTCCTTGGTATTGAACATTTGTAGGACCTGCTCTGATTTCCTTCATCTCAGCTAAGGACCAAGCCAACTCGGAGACTGAGAAATCCAGGAGTTCTTTGCAATCCTCTATAGCTATTTGTTCACGGTAGCTCACAGATAAAGAACCGAACCCCGCAATCATGTCAATGGTTTTCCTGGCTTCATTGAGCGTGGTCTTGAGGGATGCACTCAAGATTGAAGTTGCATTATGAGAGGCTTCGGTTGATAGTTGGGATTTCAAGTTTAACGAGCATGAACCCTGATTTTCGACACCCCTGCAAACTTGATTTATCAGTGATTCAGTGGTAAAAGTTTTCTTATTTGCAGAGTTGACATAGGATAAAGCTTGGAAAGAAGGAAGAAGGTTTACAATTAAAAAAAATAAGAGCAATGCCATGTTTCAAATGTTGACGGGAAGGAGAAAGCACACACGTTTGTGTTTTCTATATACCATAGTGTACGAATGGCATTGATTGTAAGAAAGTTAAAGCTTTTGAGAACTAAAGATTCTTTGATCCGTTTCCTTGGACACTGACCAAGTTATGCTCTCTTTTAAGACCAAGAATTATGCATATACATACATATACATATGAAAAAGAGATTCTTTGATTCGTTTCCTTGAACATCGATCAAGTTATGCTTTCTCTTAAGAGCAAGGTGTTCTTTATATGAAGCGATTCTTTGATCTGTTTCTTTGAACATTGATCAAGTTATGCTTTGCTTTTTCTATTGTTCTTTGCGATTCCACCGCACATAGGATGCATCTATAAACTAGTTGGCTTCAACGGTTGTGGCGCTGGAGGGTCTAACCGTTCACATTTATCCCATTGGTGACTTTCTCAACTTCGATTCTGGAGCAACTTGAGCCTATCTCAAAGTGAGAGGCAGGTTTAAAAATTGATGATCACTACCATCTGCCCAGGGCCTGGTGGCACGACCAAACGAGAGCCCTAAAATATCCCATCAATGAAAAGAGTAACGGAGCCCATTTAGCCTTCTTGGAAATCAGGGGTGGAAACACAAATTCCATTTGTGTCACTCAACTTCCGACACTCTTTCTCTAAATAGGCTCCACTTCAGCCCCTACAAAATCTGTAATAGCCCCAAATTGTAAGAAAGCCTTCCAACCATTTACAAATTTATACCACCGAGACTGCAACATAAATGCAAAATCTAATTATCATTTCCAAGTTCACCCAATCATAGGCCTACACGCACAAAAACAAAATCATATTACCACTAATGTATCAAGGAAAAGAGTTCAAATCCTCTGCATCTGATAATTCAGTTAAAGAAGAAAGATCTTTTATTTCTTAGGAGATTCTGCCAAAGAACCAAATTATCATTAAGTACTTTCCAAGTCATAATAGTTGTAGCTCTAGTCCCATCTGATTCTGCAACCACTGGCATGCAAAAGCTCAAGTATTTCAGAGGAAAATATGAACCTAAGAGCAGCTACCAACTTCACTTTCTTGATCCTGCCACAACAAGCCCTGAGGGCTAACTCAAATCCTTCGACGGAAACATTGCAAAGGTGCACCAGTTTTGCGTCTTGTAAGCTTCTCAAACTTCCCATCACCATGCATAATGCCATGTCCGAGACGGTGCAATAGCTCAAGTTTACCTGGCGATATTTACAGAGTTAGAAAACTTGTATAGAGGTCCAACCATTCGATCTCAGATGATCTGAAAGAAACAGGTAAACCAAATGGAATCATTACATTGCATAATGGAAAGACAGCATCCACTATCACATAAAAGAAACTGATATTCATTTTACCTCTATTAAGAATATAGCTCTCCTATTCTCTAGAAAGGTTAATTTGAAGTTAGGATTTTCACAGCCAAGACAAGAGAGAAAGAAATAACTAATAGACTCCATTGAACCACCTGGAAGGTACTGTCATATTAAGTAATTTGCATATTTTGTAAATGTGCAAATGATAAATGATGGAACTAGCCATGGCTGTGCATCCAAGACCTCATAGATTTTCCTTGCATTGGGATCTTGTGAATTATAAATTCAATCAAACACTAAGAAAGGAATCTGCAGTGGCTCTCAAGTGTTCTACAGGTATAATGGAAAAGTCAACCGATGCCTCCACAGGTTCTAGCAGATATAAAACCATGATCCTGGTGACCTTCATGGTTGTTTCTCTTCTTTTGATAATAGACGAGGATTCAGTGCACAGGGTGAGTTTTTTCATATTGCAATTGCAGTAATTGAAACCTTTTTGGATGTGCACCCTCAATTCTTGTGATGTCCACTCCTAATGTGTTCCATCTTCCCCTTTCCGGATGTGCACTCTGAGATTACTTCCCATAATTCCCCCAAAAACAAGGTGGTATAATATTGTAGCAAAAGGAACCCTATACACCACTCAAAATCAGAAACCAATACCTGTCGCAAGTTCTGTAAGTAATACGCAAGTGCCAAGAAACCTAAATCATTAATTTTCTTGCAATGTTTCAAATCCAAAGTTGTCAGACTTTTACACCTAGCTGCAAGTTCTGTCAGGCCTGCACTGCTGATTTCTGTAAGCCCTCGCATCTCCAAATCAGAGAGTACACCCATATGGCTAATATATACCATCCCGATGTCTGTAACCTTGTCACAATATGATAAGTTCAGCTTTTTCAACTTCTTGCAACCACTAGCTAAAGCAGCTAAGCCATCGTCTGCAATACCCTTGCAGCTGCATCCACAATTTAAAAGATAAGGAAGGCTTGCAACTTCTCATGTACTGAGATATGAAAATAGAACCTTCATTTGATTGATAGGTCAAAATTACCGATATAGGTCCAGTTCAAGAAGCATTGAACAATTAGTCGACATATGTAACAGTCCTTTGTTTGATATGTTTGTGCAAAGGCCTAATTTTAAGCATAAGAGTCTTGAACATTTAGAGACATATTCAAGTCCTGCATTAAAAAGAGGCTTCACGTAAGTCAAGTTGAGCCAAAATATAAAACAAAAAAAAAGCAATTCCATTACCCAAATTGGAAATGAATATCCGAGTTCTCAACGAGCTACTTCAACAGTAGAGCAACTTGGGATACTTCACAAAGCTTACCTCTGTCACTGACTCCACAACAATCAGTCAGATCAAGCTCTTCAAGTAGCAAGCAAGACTTTCCAAGTTGTTCAAGACTTTTCTCAGTGATCATGTTGCAAGACTCTAGTTTCAAGCATACAAGATTGCGACAAGAGTACGCTACAGCAGAGATTGCAGCATCAGTTGTGGAACGACAGCACGTCAAATTGAGGATCCTCAAATTGACACACCCAGAAAGTAGCTGCACAATGCCTACATTGGTAACCCCCGTGCATTTGGTCAACCCAATTTCTGTCAAAGACTTACAATAACTGCTCATGGTACAAAAACCAATTTCAGACACAAGGGCCCCGTCAATTATAATTGTCTTAAGATTCACCAACTCTTTCATACATTGAACAAGGGTAGGGGAAAGTTCCTGCATGCAAGGATTGAATTTTCTGGATAAACCAAATGAACAAAGTTAACACTGAAACACAGCATCTTATTAAGATTTACTCACCGAAAGGATGTAACCAGCATTGATGCGCACAAGTCCTCTGTGCCCCCTGATCACAGAAATCAATCCAGGTGAACTGACACGATCGCACCTAGATAGATCGATTTCCTGTACCCATTAGAAAATAAACGTCCCATGAAATCTAAATTCATTTCTTTGAAATATACGTAAATAGGTGCAATATCACATAGAAAATATGATTACTTGTAGTAAGGGGATTCCATTTTCAAGAAACTGCAGCCCAAGATTGTCCACTAAAGGGCATCCCACCATAGCCAACACCTCCAGCTTTGACAAAGTAGCAATGGAACGTAATGATTCATTTGTAACCTGAAATCAATCCACAGAGGTACATATCCAAGTCAATTATGAATCTCAAGCACAATTCACATGAACCAAATCGAACAAATCACATGAATATACATACAGAGATAAACGGAAACTGACTCACAAACCTTGAGATAAGACACGTCAAGATAACTCAAGTTCAGACATTTCTTGCACAACAGATCAATACCCAGATCAGAAATCTCCATGCACCACTTCAAACTCAATCTTTCCAATCTTCCACAGCCCACAGCAATCTTCGCCAACCCAACATCAGTCACCCCTAAGCACTTATCCATCCTCAGTTCCTTCAACCCTCCAGCGAACGACAAGGCAGCAGCTTCCCTATCACCAAACCCACAAGAAAACGACACATCGACACATTCCAACGCCGGACATTCCCTCATTAGAATCTCCATCCCCGGCCACCGCAGGCCCGCAGCTCTGCTCAAGTTTAAAGTTTTCACCTTCCATAAGCACCCTTGTGATTCACGACCAACTAGCAACGACACAATGACGTCGTCAATGCGGGGACACAAAGAGAGGTCCAGATTGTCAACGCAAGTGAACTTGTGAAGAAGGGTGAAGAGGAACTCGACTCGGAGCACACGAAGCGTTCTGCGATAAAGCAAGTCTATCCGTTGAAAATCTGTGCAAACGAGTCGCCACGTGCTGCGATCCGAGTCGCAAGTCAGCTTTTCATAAATTTTGACGAGTAAATCCTCTGTGAACACACAGAGAATCGAGTAAGAGGACATTGATCTAAGGTTTTGAGGTCAGTGCTATTAAAACAAGTGCGTAAGTGAGCTTGTTCAAGTAGGGACAAACAAGAAGAGAAGGCGGATGCGGAGCAGAGGGTGGTGGATGGGTTTCGAAAGTCGCCGAGAAAGAGCGAGAGTGCAGCGGTGTATCCGATTCATGTTTTTTTTTTTTTCCTTTTTAACCGACGTCTAAAGCTTTTTGTTTGGCATTGGCAATACAGTTGCAGAGTGAGGGCGTTGAATTGAAATTCGGAAAGGTCAAATGCAAAATGCTTCACTAGAATATCTACACGCCTTTTTAAACAGAGATTGGTTGATGGGCGGCTTCTGCGCTGCGGGACTCGTTAAATTGCACGGACCGTACCCATTTCTGCTGATGTGGCGATGAAGGCTAAGTGGAGCACTTCTTAAATAAAGTTACCATTTTTGGTTCGTGTTATCATTGTGAGAAAATGTTGCTTAACCTGGTTTGGCCAATTTGAGGTGTTCACTTCCTCTAGATCTGGTCATTTCCGGTAGATCTGGTTCACTTCCTCCAGTTTCATCTTCCATTATAGTCGTCTGGTCCTTAGCTCCGGCTTCTGATCCTTGTGCCGTTTCCGGCCCCTGGACTTCCTCCTCTTGCAATGCACTCCCTTAACCACACGGCCAAAAAAGTCCGGGTGCGCGAGAGGGAGGAGGACCCGCCTCCTATTGCGCAGCCTGAACCTCCACCTCCTCTCAGTTACAGTGCTGCCGTCTCCGGAAATTCCACCCAAGCACCCCAAGCAAGTAATCTCAACTGGTCCGAAGACCCACCAATAGATCTAGAAGAGGGAGATATTACCCTGGTACAAGGACCTCATGGCTTGGGCATTGATTTGTCCTCCACCTTCCGAAGCAAGTTGGATACTGTCTGGGCCAAAGCCATTGTGATTAAACTGCTGGGACGACGGATGGGGTTTAGTCTTTTACAGGATCGTCTCATGTCCTTATGGCGCCCGACAGGTCCCCTGAAATTTGTGGATCTAGAGAATGAGTTTTATTTGGTTAATTTTAAAACGGAACGGGACTATGTCAATACCTTAACTCAGGGACCTTGGATAGTTGCCGGTAACGTGCTTTCCGTCCAACCATGGACTCCGGCCTTTCGTCCATCCTCCGGCCGGGTTACCAACGTGGTCGCCTGGGTTCGCTTCCCCGGACTCCCCATAGCCCGTTATCATCCTTCCATCCTCACAACGCTCGGCAACCTAGTCGGAAAAACAGTGAAAATCGACGAAACCACCCTTCTCACTCACCGGGGACGCTTCGCGCGGGTAGCTGTCACCCTGGATCTGAGTATCCCCCTTCGTTCGTGCGTGGAGCTAGACGGAGAACTCATCCAGGTAGCGTATGAGGGACTCCCTCAAATTTGCTTTCTCTGTGGTAGGGTCGGCCATGGCTCCGACGATTGCCCATCACGTCCAACGCCTGCCCCTGCTGCTGGGGCGACCTCCGAGATACCACAAAATCCCGCGGACGCCGTTTCAGACGGCGCCCCCTCCACCGATCCTCCGGCTTCTGAGGAGTATGGCCCCTGGATGCAGGTGGCGCGTCGGGCTCGTCGCCCTATTCCTCAACCGCCCGGACCTCGTCGTTCCAGCACGTCCAACGGCCGGACTGCTGGTCCTCGGGGATCGCGGTTTGCGACCCTCTCTCACGAGGAGTCGTCTGCCATTCCAACGGGCGACCCCCCAACGGTCGTCCCTTCCCGACCATCCGCTACTCCTTTCTCGTCCTCGACTGTCCCGCAGTCCACTCCCTCTCCCATCTTCTCATCCAGACGAGACGCAGGTCAGGGGAGGGGCTCGAGGAAGGCAACGGCTGGAAGCTTCTTAACCAACAAGGAAACGGCGTCGTCTTCCACAAAGATGGGTCCCTCAGCGGGCCAGACCTCCTCTCCAAGCCCACTGCCCACGTCCCATGCCCAGCAGAACCCCTCCTTGGGCCAGCCTGCCCCCAAGGGCCCTGCATCCATTCCACTCTCCCAGGCTCCCTCCTCTGCAGGCCCATGGTCTTCTCTTCCCCCCACGACTCAGCCCCAGCCTTCGGCCCATTGCCCTTCAGAGCCCGACTCGTCCCATGTGGCCATTTCTTTACCATCACACGCAGACTTGGTCTCCCCGGATCCGACCTTGCTGATGCCTATCCCTGTGGGACTGGGTGATGAGGACATGGATGTGGCTCCTCCCAACCCCCCGGGACCAAGGGACACGTCGCCTCTTCCCCCTCCTCTTATTGAGGCCCCCCCTCCCCGTCCCCCCGATCCCTGTCCCCTACCACCAAGTGGCGGGGTCGCGCCAGACGCTCTTGACACCACGATGGAGGATTCTGGTTCTGCTCCGGACTTTAGTACTAGGCCTGATCCCAATGGGCCTGTGGTCCCGGTTCTGACCGACGCGTGATCGTTCCCTTTCCCCGTTCTTTTTATGACGATTTTTATATGGAATTGCCAGGGGGCTGGAGGTCGGACCTTCAAGCCCATTATGAGGAATTATCTCCGTATCCACAGACCCCGTTTAGTGGTCCTGGTTGAACCTCGTATTAGCGGAGACCGCGCTAGGCGAGTTATTCGATCTTTGGGATTTCCACATTCCTTCCGGGTCGAGGCTATGGGTTATTCTGGTGGGATTTGGCTGCTCTGGAAGGAGAATGTGGGAGTTCGCATTTGTCTCGCGCATCGGCAATTCATCCATACTCGGATTCACTGGGACAACCATAATTTTGACTTTACGGCCATTTACGCGAGCCCGACCTACGCGCTTCAAAAGTACCTGTGGCACTATCTGGTCGGTCTTGCCCGGTATATCAGTACCCCCTGGATTATAGGCGGAGATTTTAATGCTAAACTGGACAGTGCCGATAAGCGCGGGGGTTCTCACACCCAGCCTGTGATTAATCCTCAATTCCGAGATTGTATGTTCCAGTGCAACCTCCAGGATCTTGGATTTACCGGTCCGCGGTTCACTTGGAAGCGGGGTACAATCCAAGCCCGCCTGGATCGGGCTTTCGGTTCTCCTGATTGGTTTGACGCGCATCCTAGCACCCGTGTTACTCATTTGCCTTTTATCAAATCGGATCACCGACCTCTCCTGATTCAGTTCCAAGCGCCTGATCCCCACCCACCTTCGCGTAGGCCTTTCCGATTTCAATCGGCTTGGCTTACTCATGCTTCTTTCTCCCAAGTGGTGGCTGATAACTGGAACCCGAGATCCTCGGATTTCAGTGGCGCGATCCAAAGCTTGGCGGTGAAGCTCCAACACTGGAATAACACGGAGTTTGGTCATATTTTCCATCGGAAGAAACGTCTCATGGCCCGTTTGGAGGGCATTCAGAAATCCGTGGAGGCCTCTGACTCCCCTTCCCTTCAGGCCCTTGAGGCCTCCCTGAGGAGCGAGCTCGAATCCGTGCTCTATCAGGAAGAGCTATTTTGGCACCAAAAATCCAGGACTCAGTGGCTCGCCCAAGGCGATCGCAATACTCAATATTATCACGCCTTTACGCGTTCCCGTCGTCGGATCGCCCACAATGTTGCTATTCGCGATGCTTCTGGCCATGTCGTTTCTGATTCCGCTGTTGTCCGAGGAATGGCTCAGCGTCACCTGGAGGGCTTATACAGACCCGATGATCCGCCTCCTGCCCCTGCGGCTCTTCCTGGGCAGTTTCCTCCTACCCCGCCTCAGCTGACGGCGGCCCTCTCCCAGCCGCTTAGCCCTGAAGAAGTCAAGTCAGCGTTTTTTTCTATGGCTCCTAACAAGGCCCCCGGTTTCGATGGTTTCACCGCTCTTTTCTATCAGTCCCAATGGGACACTGTCGGGCCCTCCATTACTACCTTCCTGCAGCGTATTTTCCGTCATGAAGTTTGGGAGTCGAGTCTTAATCGCACTATCCTGGTCCTTCTTCCCAAGACCCCCTCCCCTACTTCTCTTCATCAGTTCCGTCCGATAGCACTTTGCACTGTGCTCTATAAAGCCCTCACCAAGATTTTATCTCTTCGGCTCCGACCATACATGGCTTCGCTGGTCAGCCCGACCCAATGCAGTTTCATCCCTGGCCGTCTTATTACTGATAACATCATCATCACCCAGGAAGTGCTTCATTCTATGAAGCGCAAAACTGGGCGGAAGGGGCTGATGGCGATCAAGATCGACCTCGAGAAGGCGTATGATCGGCTCGATTGGACTTTCATTCGCGATACTCTTCACGACATTGGTCTGCCTGACTCTGTGAGTTCGCTCATCATGAAGTGCATTACTACGGTGTCCTTTCAAGTGAACTGGCAAGGGGGGCTTAGCGAGGCCTTTCAGCCTTCTCGCGGTCTTCGCCAAGGCGACCCTCTTTCTCCGTATCTGTTTGTGCTGTGTATGGAAAGGCTCGGTCACTCGGTTACACATGCGGTGTCCTCCGGTAGTTGGCGTCCGATCCGCTTGAGTAGGAACGGGCCCCCTCTGTCCCACTTATTCTTTGCCGACGATCTCATCCTCTTTGCGGAGGCCTCTCTTGACCAGGTTCATGTGGTTCGGGGTGTCTTGGATTCGTTCTGCGCAGTTTCGGGACAACGTGTGAGTAGGGAGAAGTCGCGTTGCTACTTCTCAAAGAATGTCCCCCCTGCGGTTAGCCAGGCCTTAAGTCGGGCGCTCGAGTTCCCTCGGACTACTGATCTTGGCCGGTATCTGGGGGTTCCCCTCCTGCACCAGCGGGTCAGTAAGCGCACATATCAGCACATTTTGGATACTGTGCAACGCCGATTGTCAGGTTGGGCCCCTTCCACTTTGTCCTTTGCTGGTCGGGTCACCTTGGTGCAATCGGTCATCGCGGCCATCCCGAGCTACACGATGCAGACAGTTAGATTACCACGTGGATTGTGTGATGAGATTGAACATGCTATGCGGAGGTTTTTGTGGGGCTCGCAACACGATGGGCCCAAGATTCACCTGGTTAGCTGGGAGGACGTTTGTCAGCCCAAGACCCAGGGGGGCTTGGGCCTTCGGAGGATTCGGGAGATGAACGACGCCTTCCTGGCCAAACTCGGCTGGACCTTGTTATCCAACCCGCAGGCCTTATGGGTTCAAGTCCTCTCTGGTAAATATGGCTTTGATGCTCAGCGCATTCCGTCCTCCATCAATTCCTCCGGGGGTTCGATGGTGTGGCGGAGTATTGCGGCGACTTGGCATCTCGTTATGCAAGGACGACAATGGCGTATCGGCAATGGCATGTCGACGCGTTTCTGGCTTGACCCTTGGGTCCCGGGGGTTGGTCCTCTCCTTTCCCATTCTACTCAGCCCATCCCGGACAGTCTGTTGAACCGCAATGTTCATTACTATGTTGATCCCGCCGGACAATGGAACTTGAATGCCTTAAGGGGGCTCCTCCCCTCCTTCATTTGTAGCTCCATTGCTGGCATGCTTCCTCCTTCCCCTCTCCAGGGTGTTGATAGGATCGGCTGGGGCGCCTCGGATCACGGGCACTTTACAGTTGCGTCAGCTTACGACCTTCTGATGAGTCCCACGACAGAGACTCCGCACAGGGTGTGGAGGGCCATCTGGCAGTGGTCTGGTCCCCAGAGGGTGCGCACCTTTTTATGGTTGCTAGCGCGCGATCGCTTGCTTAGTAATCAACAAAGGGTGCGGCGTCATCTCACCGCAGACAGTACCTATCCCTACTGCGGCTAGGAAGAATCATCTCTTCATGCTATTCGCGACTGTTTACTCGCTCGCCGAGTGTGGGACATTTTTCTGTCGGACCTCGTTACCTCGTCCGCCTTTGCTCTGCCAACCCGTGATTGGTTGCATACCAACCTACTCCACTGCCGGCACATGCATGGCCAGGAGTGGGCACTAAGTTTTGGATTGACCTGCTGGTTTCTTTGGACCTGGAGGAACAAATCCATTTTTGACTCTACTTTTGTTCGACTCACCTCACCCTTGTTTCTTGTATTGTCTTTTGTAGATCAGGTTCAGATGGCAGGAGACCGGAACAGCCTGGGCCACACCGTTTCTCGCCCTCGCCGAGTTCACCAGATCGGTTGGAGTCGACCGCCAGAAGGCTGGGTCAAGCTGAACACGGATGGGGCTTGTAATCCTTCACAGTGCACAGCTTCAACTGGAGGTCTTCTACGCGATAGTGACGACAGTTGGCGAGGTGGGTTCTCCCAACTCATAGGGTGGTGCTCAGTGCAGTCAGCGGAACTATGGGCAGTATACACAGGTCTATCCTTCGCTTGGAGATTGGGCTACCGTCGGATTGAGCTGGAAGTGGATTCGATAGGAGTGCACCAGCTTTTGTCCTCTGTGACCTCCCGCTCTCAGTTGGCAACCCTCTTGTTATAGGTATCCGGGAACTCCTCAACCGGAACTGGTCTGTTGCTCATCGTCATATCTACAGAGAGAGCAACGGATGCGCAGACTGGCTCGTAGATCCGGCCCGCCAGAACAACATTGGAGTCACATATTTTGATGTTCCACCCTCAGGGTGCCATAGTTTCCTTGTAGAGGATTTGTCGGGGATCAGCTTCCCTCGACTTACTTAGCTTTCAGTGTTTTCTTTTCCCTTTATTAAAAAAAATAACTTTCAAGAGGAGAGGTAGCTAACGTAGTCCGTCAATTGCTGGAAAATCTTGGAGGCTTATGCAATCTAAGGCAAGCAACAGGTACAAACTCTTTTAATATTAGAATAAGCAGATAAATAAATACACTTTATAATAATAAGAAATTTCAAATGTTACGAATAATAATAAATATTTTTAATAATAATATTTCATTTGTTAATAAAACTAATATATAGTAAAATCTGCCTAAATCAAAGCCATGTTTAAATGTTTATTATTTTTGTACTTCTGGACTTTTGCAGTATTGGATTTTTATTAAAACATGTTTATTATTATTTATAAACATTATTAATTTCGTTATTATTATTAAGGAAATGTTAAAGAGTTTATAAGTGGTAAGTGTCAACTATCCAAACAACTAGTTT
>JANIHY010000006.1:36559072-36578224 GCA_027479065.1 Erythroxylum brevipes | reverse complement strand
CATGCGCTTCCTCTAAAATCTCTCGTCTCAACTCATCCACATCTGGCACACACAATCTCTGACCCATCCAAAGAGTCCCATCTCTCAACTCAAACTCAGCAGACAACCCTGATCTGACTCTATCCATCAGTCTCACTAACACTGGGTCCTGATCTTGGACTCTCCGGATTTGATCCTGCAATATCGGCCTCAATCTCAAAGTAGCTGTCAAGGCTCCATCCTGAGCCAAATCCATCTACACATTAAGCGCTCTCAAAGTGACTAAAAAGGATCACTTTTCTTTTCCATTCATAGATATAATGATAGAAAGGGTGGCTGGATGTTAATTCTACTGTTTCTTGGACATATATTCGGGCTACAATCAAATTTTTATCTATATGAAGGACTAGGAAAAGACCATTTTTACATGTCCTTATGGAACATTTGCTTACAGACGATTGCCTTTCAGGTTATACATGCTCTAGCTACATTGCAAAGGTTTATGATGTCTATCTTTGCAGATATGATAAAGGACCTAATGAAAATTTTTATGAATGATTTTTCAGTCTTCAGAGGCTCTTTTGAGCAATGATTGACAAATTTGGATAAAGTAGTTCAAGGATGTGAAACATTACATTTGGTTCTTAATTAAGAGAAGTGTCACTTTATGGTGCACAAAGGTGTAGTATTGTGACATAAAATATCATGCCAAGGTATTAAAGTGGATAAAGCCAAAATGATGGTCATAAAGAATCTTACACCGAATGTAGGATTTTACCTAAGCTTCATTAAGGACTTTTCATTAATTGTAAGACCTTTTATGAATATATTAGCCAAGGATATGCCTTTTAATTTTGATGATAGTTGTTTATTTGTGTTTAAATGATTACAAGAGGCATTGATTTCAACACCAATTTTAACAACACTAGATTGGCCATTACCATTTGAAGTCATATACGATGCTATAGGGGTGTGATGGGTCAACAAAAAATTAAAAGGCTACATACGCAAGACATTAATGGGACCCCAACTAAATTATACCATTGTTGTAAAGGAGTTGTAATTGGTGCTATTCACAGGCAACAAGTTTTAGTCGTATCTCTTGGGATCCAAGGTGATCATTTTTATTGATCACACTGCGTTTAAATATCTCTTGGCCAATAAAGACATGAAATTGAGACTTATCCAATGAGTGTTGCTTTTACAAGATTTTGAGATAAGAGACAAGAAGGGAGTAGAAAATGTGGTGGTTGACTACTTATTATATCCTGAAGGAGGGAATTAGAGCAAAGTGAATACATTAATGAGTGATTCCCCCATGAAACCCTGATATTGCTCAATCCTCTTATGGTACCATGGTAAACTAATATAGAAAACTTCGTTACAGGCAGTATTCTCTCTTTAGATTTGTCCTACCATCACAAAAAGAGATTATTGTATGAGCATATCAGTTATCTATGAGATGACCTGATCAAAGTGTGTTCCAGATGAAGAGATGTTAGACATACTAATGCAATGTCATGAAGCTATCTATGCTAGGTATTATGTAGCGAACAAAATGGTGGCTTGAATCTTAGAATGTGGATTTTATTGCCCAAAGGGGAGTTTGTGACACAAGGCGATTGATTCCAAATAATTAGGAACATTAAAGTTGTCTAACAAGGATGCTTATCTAACATTTTGTGCATCAAATCTTCATTTTATGCCATGCTTTTTTCCGAATTCTTATCCTTTAAGTTCGTGAAGGCAATTATAATTTATATACACATTTGGAGCGAATTAAGTACTAAATATAAAATAAAAGTACAAAATATCAACCAAAATATATCAAATATAGGTGTACAAATATAGTCACATATGCATTTATCTATAGATCAAGAAGAACATCCAGGGATTCCAACTTTCTAGATCAAGTCTCCAATATAGTTTTTTGTCTTTTCCTTTAGTTATTTCATTAATCTTGATGTGTTTCCAGGACATTTAACACGTTCATGAATTTTTAAAATCCATATTAGAATTTATTCTAGATTTATTTTGCGACTTTAATTATTATTGATTTCAATACATATTCTAATGTTTGTGATAATTATGCATGCTTATACCTGACAATAAATCGAGAGAGTGAGTCAAAGTAATCAAATTAGATTATGCAATAAGAATTAGCAGTTTAATAAGTCCCACAATTATCAAATTAACAATCATTCAAAGAGAGATCAAGAGAGATTTTGTTTCAGAAATTAATTATCTATTACAAAGCATCAGACCTAATTGAAAATGTTATAGAAAGTTTTATGAATCAAAAGGTTGTAAATCTTGAATTTTCATATTTAATTAGATTTAATTGATTAGTTCTTAAGAGAGAGTAATCAATACCTTATGAAATCTAGGATAAAATACATAATTGGATCAACAATAAGTAATTAAACAAAATAAGGAAAGAATAAGTCCAAAGTATTCTATCTCTAAATTTTATTGGCAGCTCAACTATTTTATTGTTTACTTGTTTTGTTTATTTATTTATTTTACTTTCTATTATTGGTTTTATTCAATTCAATTTTATATTACTGTAGACAAAGTTAGGTTCTGATTGTTAGTTATTGCATAATCCTCTTGAAAATGATGTCTTCCGATACGACAAGATATGCTATGCATACTTGTAGGTATTGAGAGTTTTATTATTAGATATAAAACTTTTTCAACATTTTGCAGTTAACAGAAAAGGATGCTTTACATAGCAACACATAAGCAATCCTTTATGATTCTTCTCTAATGAAGCAAAAAGTCAGGGTTGATTGGTTGAAGAATGGAGTTAGGAACACCACATTTTTTTCACAAGCCCATAGTATCAATGAAAGTTAGAAACAAAATAGTTTATCTCAAACATAATGATACCAGCCTTAACTCTTAGAACCAACTGTTGGAAGGGGATTTTAACTACTTTAGTGACTTGATGAACAAACCCTCTGAAGAACATTCATCTATACAATTCCTCCAGCAGGTATTGAAGGATTCTATAACTTCTTATGATGCAAAATTGTTATGCATAGTTGCTACACTCCACCCTTACAAAACACTAGGACCAGATGGTTTCAATATCAATTTCTTTAACAAAACATGGTCTCTCATTGGAGACATGATCTCAGAAGTAATTCTTGAATTTTTCAACAAGGGCACACTTTTAAAAGAGATTAATAAGACATTCATAACTTTGGTTCCAAAGCAAGGTGAGCTGAACCAATTTTCTGACTTTAGAACTATATCTTGTTGCAACTCCATTTATAAATTTATCTCAATGATCATTGTTTAAAGAATTAAAGGATTACTTGGTAAGAATATCAGTCCTAACCAAGGAGCTTACATATCTAGGAGGGTGATTGGAGATAACATACTCATTCTTCAAGAGCTCATTAGTTATCACTCTAAGAAGAAGAGCAATCTTAACTGTTGCATCAAAATTGATCTTAAAAAGGCATATGACAATGTCAACTGGAACTTTATCATCAATATCGTCCATACTATGGAATTCCTAGGTTCTTTCATTCAATGGATTAAGTAGTGCATAATAATTTCCTCATATAGCATTCTAGTGAATGGATAGCCAACTAAATTCTTCAAGAGTTGTAAAGGAATCCGACAAGGAGATCAATTATCACCCTACATATTTGCCTTTATAATGGAGACATTCCATAAGATAATCATGAGGGTTATTGAAAGATCAAAGGGCTTTAAATGTTACTTAAAGTGTAGGAAACTTAAACTAACTAACCTTTGTTTTGTAGACAATATGATTTTATTGTCTAAAACAAATGCACTATCTACCTCTACATTAATGAAAGCCCTCAAAATTTTTCAAAGATATTCTAAATTGTAGGTAAACTGCTCCTAGAGTAACATTTATCTCTTAAGGAGTACTTCCAGTAGTAAGCAATTGATCTCAGATATCATCAAGCAACCAGAGCTCCCAGTGAGATATCTAGACATTCCCATTTCTTCTCAAATAATGAGAACAAGAGACTTGATGGATCTCTTTAATAGAATTCAATACAAAATATCATCTTGGAGCTCTAAGCATCTATCAGTAGCAGGAAGAGCCCAACTCATAATCTCAACACTGACTTCCATTAACACTTATTGGGCAACTTATCTGGCCTTTCCAAAGTCCATCACCAAATTAATTGACAAAGTTCTTAATAATTGTTTGTGGTCAAGTAACAAAAATAGAACTTGTTGTAGCAAAGTGAAATGGAGTGAGGTTTACATGCTAATGATTCAGGACGAGCTATAAACAATCATTATGGTGGAAATGGATTCATACTTCATCAAGAATAGAAGTATATAGGCTTTTGACATTCAATTTTGAAATTGAGAAATAGATTTCAATATGATTTTATTGCATTGGTAGGGAATGAAGAATCCACTAGCTTTTGGTATGATAACTAGCTTTCAATGGGGGAACTTGTAACATCCTATGTTCAGGGCTAGACCTTAGAATAGTTAATTAAGTATATTGTGAGAAATTAGAAGTACATTGCATGCTCATACATCATTGTATATTCACACACATGTGAATATCTATTTTTGATATATTAAAAAAATTGTACATGCATTCATTGACATTTTCTGGGAATAAGTGATTTATAAATGCGATTAAAAATGTGAATTGTGAATTATTTATGTTAAAAATTTATTTGGACAGTATTATGATTATTTCAAAATTTTTGGTAAATTTTAGAAAATTTATGAAAATTTTGAGTATTTTTGGACTAGAAAAAATAAGAGACAAATAGATCAATAGCATTGTGACATGTGGCATCACAAATAAGTGGTACATGGATTACATGCATAGAAGAATAAGTCTCCAGCCCTCTCACTCTCTCTTTCTTGCGGTGTTCTTCACTAAACATCATCACCTACTCTTCTCCTTATTCCCCGTCACCAAACCACCATACCATTTTCATTCTTATGCATATGGTTTATATACTTGATCATCAAATCACCATTACGCCTTGAAAAGGATGAGCTAAATTATTTGGTTGTATTTTTTCTGTCCTTGCTTGTCTCCACCAATAACTCATTCTCTTCAATTTTGAAATTTTGTTGAAAAGTATGAAGTCTAAAACAAGTAAGTTATGCTTTTGTTTTTATGGTTATAATAATGATAAATGATAAAGAGATGATGTTTTCATGCTTGTGGATGGATGCATGCATAAGTGGCTATAGGTTCTATTTTGGTTTGTCAGTTTTTACTGTTCATGAAAACAAAATTTGCAGTAGAGAGAGAGGAAGAAGGTGATGGTTTATGTGAATGGTTTTGGTTTTTGAAGTTTGAACATGACCTAGAGTATTTTTAATTAACAACTTATATTCTTTTGGCTATAAAATTTTCATCCAACCTCCAAATAACTTGAAACTTGAACCAATAGACTCTTAAGACTTTTTTATTTCTCTCCATAAAAATTTGGAGCCATCTGAATTGATTTGAAAAAGATTGATTGGATGAAAGTGAGGAAATGTGCTAGAATGTTATGAATAGGAGAATTTTTCATTGAACATACTTCGGTATTTTGATTATATCTTGACCTATAGATTTCCAAATGAGTTGATTCCTAATTCAGATTAAACTTGAGACATATTTATACAAATTTATTGAAGAAGTATAATTTTATTTTTGTCTTTAAGAATTTCAAAATTGGCATGAAATTGAGTCCTATCTTAGGCTGTAGCACTATCAGGGATAAAAATCATATCCTGTTGTTATTGAATAATTTGTATTGATAATTAGACTAAGGTGTCTTAACCAAAGTTGTAGCCTATTCTCTTAGATTTAAATTGGTATAAAGTTTGTAATTTTTGGAAATTGTAATTGTGAGATACAGGTTGTAAAAGTTGAATGCATGATTATACTCTAGCTAAAATTTCAAATGTACACAATCTGTGATATTTTGAGCATAACTCATAGAATAATAAACCAAATTGTATAATTTTGGTGTCATTAGAAACTTAAGACACAGAGAAATGTTTTTTAGAAGAAAGTGTTATAGAAATACATCATTTTCTCGATCTTATTGATTATGTAAAGTTGACCCGAATGAGATGCTTTCAGCAAAAGCTAGAATAGTGAATGAGTGTATGAATAGTGAATGAGTGTATGAATTTTGGCACCATTGGAGTACATAAATTTGTTACAGAAATATACCCGAGGATTTGTCATTGAACATGCATGATACATGATACATTTATACATGTGTTTACTCAATTACATAAGCAATACAGTAATGTGAATTATGTTAATGTATATATGAGAGCAAGTAGCATGATCACATCCTGATATTGCCGGAACGTCAAGGCAATAGGCTTAAGGGAGCAATTGTAAGTAACCTAAGATGGTCTTACTTTAATTTGATCTGATATTATTGATTTGAATTTGATATATGATGAATGCGTATTAATTGTGTACTAAATTTTGGACAATACTTGTTCGAGGCGTTTGATGCATGTGAATATCATTGGAAGTGCTACTTTGTATGTGAATGAGAATGATTAATTGAATTTGATATGTACTAATTGTGTTCTAAATTCCGAACATGAATTGTCCGAGGAGTTTTGATGCATGTGATTATTATTGGAAGTGCTACTTGTATATGAATG
Source organism: Erythroxylum brevipes (assembly GCA_027479065.1). Taxonomy (NCBI): domain Eukaryota; kingdom Viridiplantae; phylum Streptophyta; class Magnoliopsida; order Malpighiales; family Erythroxylaceae; genus Erythroxylum; species Erythroxylum brevipes. The sequence goes on along the minus strand of JANIHY010000006.1, from coordinate 36,571,597 downwards.
AGACTACCTAAATGATTCTCAACTAAAAGTGATTGAATATTATGACTGACTGTATTGACTGAGATAATGTGAATGAAAGTGATTGATTGTATTGAATGAATTGTGGCATGCATTTAATACATGTAATATAAAGGCTGTTATGATTGGTATTGCTACTAACCGAGACTGCTACTGAACAGAGCTTAAAACTCAAACATATGTGGTTAGAGCCTAAGGCTCACTGTGATCAATGAGTCCAGTGATACGAGATACTAAAAAAGCACATATTCACAACAATGTAAAAACGAATGCGAGTCTCATACATATAACATTCACATATGATTTGAATTCATTGAATGATTTATAAAGATGTAAGAATGTTATATGTTTGAATGCATGGTATTAAACCAATGATTGTGTTTTATTTAAGTGTAATGAAGTGATAGTTTGATTAAATTGTTTGAGTAAAACGCAAATTGTTTGTGATAGAACTTGGTGCTAATCAATTTGAAATGAACTGTGTGACAATATTCTTCTAATTGATTGTGTTTTATAACATGAGTGAACCATAGAGGATGGTTGCTCTACTAAGTTCGCAAAACTTATTAAAATTGCACCGTTGTTAATTTTAGGTTCAAGAGTGAGACGACCTAACTTCTAAGACTCCATGGAGGCATATTTTGTGTAACTTTGACGATCAGTTACGGCTCAAAGGTCGGTCAGCTGGGAATTAAAGACATATTCTATTATTGCCTTTTGTGCATTCCTTATGTATGTAGCTTATTGTGTAGTCTGAGTTGTTTATGCTCATAGGACGATGTTGTATATAGATGGATGATGTTGAACTTAAAGCTACAACGTACATTATGGTTATAATATAGAATGAGGAAATTTTGGATTTTAGCAAATGTGTGATTTGTGATTTTAATTACAATGCTATGTGATATAGTGAAAGTGAGATAGTTAACACGTCATTTTTGTCAGGCGTGTGCACATGTGACCGAATGGCGCACGTGCATGTGTCAGATGGGAGTGGGGTGTTATAGAACTTATTAATGAAATCAAGCAACATCTCTCAGATCTTTAATTTCACTTAATGCCTTGATTGTAGTAGCTTTATTAGACCAAGAGATTTTTTAACAACCATCACTATTCGTACCTCTCTTAAATGAAAATTTCCAAACATATATTATTGCAGATGAATACAAACACATATGGAAACACACCATTAATGGTAGATTCACTAATGAGTCTTGCAAGAAGTTAATCTTTGAACATCTACCTAAAGTGATTTGAACCAAAACTTTCTAGTGTAATTATATCAACCCTCGAGCTGCATTTACTTTATGGATTACAATGAAAGGAAAGTTATAAACTGTCGATAAATCTCTAGATATATGCACCTCACAAATTGGTGTTCATTATGTTAAGAAGCTGAGGAAAACACTGGACATTTATTATTCAATTGTAACAACAATAGAGGCATATGGAAGGAACTCTGCAGAAGATTTTGATAACTGAGGAATTAAACAACCTAGATAATATTAGAGTTTGTCATTCAACTAGAAAACACTCTAACATCACTGCCTATAAATGTTTCTAAATGGTTCTCTCATCAACATTCAATGCAACTTAGGATGAAAGAAATTATAGGATTTTTAAGACAAAATCCTTCCTATGGAGCAATTCAGCAAACAACTTGTGCAACACATACAATATCACAAATTTCAAGACAAGCACTATCTTCTTGGCTTTTAGAATGTCTATTTTCCATTTTACACATCTTTTAAGTCCTACTTGTAATCCTTGAAAGTCACTAAACTTTGGTGCATTTCACTCATTTTGATTCTACGGTTGGATTGCCTATCAAGGCTTAATACATTAACATTTGTCCAAAAGAAAGATGGATTTATAGTAAGTTTAATTACCTTAGAACTCTTTTGGCGTAATCATTTCCTATAAATACTCATATTAGGGTTTTCTTAAGGGCTTTATAAGAGGTGTGTGACTTTTACCTTATATTTTAGCATTGTTTTAGAGTTTCTTAATATTAAGAAATGATTTAAGGAAAGGATTAGAAGGAGGGCAACCACAACATGGATGTAATTTATGATATCTTGTTCTATTTTTTCTTATTTACTTTCTTTTATATTAAGATTGATTTTTATTTTGTTTTCATTATGTTGAGTAGCTAAATCCCCAGTTAGGTTTAGGGAGGTAGTTTATGATGGATATTGAATTATTAATTCATGAATGATTATCATTTGGTTTAATTTATTACTTTTGCTATTAATTACTGGATTTATGTCTAATTACCAAATATTTAATATTATGTATTATTTGAAGGACCCAAAGGTGCATTTTAATATATGCACTGGAAGAATAAATATTCTAGATTAAAGAAAGGGATTCCCTAAACTAGTGTGATAACTAAATACATTAAATATTTCTAACGAATCTGATTAGGTTGAGACACATCAAGAGGTGGTGGTTACTTAATTGAGTATAGTTATGTGCCTCGAGAGGAAGTAGATACATTAGGTTAATTATTATTTCAACCTTAATAATCATTCTTGCATGAGAATTTAAAGTTCTAATAAGTGAACCTTAGAACCATAATGTTTATTTATCTTAATTCCTTTTTTGCTATTCAACTATCTCGCTTTCATAGTTCAGTGATTTAATTACTTTTTATGAATTCTAGTTTTATCTAGTTTAATTATTTGGCTAGGATTAATAAGTTTTATTTGGCTAGGATTAATAAGTTTAGTAGTTATAGTCCTCAAGATCGATAACCTACAATACTCCAAAATTATAGTTTACTAGAATCAATTCTTTGCACTTGTAGATAGATTTAATCAATTGTCTAACGTAGTCCCCTATAGTGCAATATCTTCTTTGTCTTGCCATTTCTTATAATATTTGCATTCTTAGAATTTCTAGGTTTCTCTCCTTTAAATTTCAAAGTAATATCCATTCTATTTCTATATCTGGCTATAATAATAATCTAGGACTACTTGTAGCCATACATTTAAAAAAAAACTTAAATTTGAAATTCAGTCACAAACAAAAAATCAAGAAAGGAAGTTCTAAAATAAATAAACAAATAAAAAGAAAGAAAAATGATTAGATTGATAAAAATAAAAGTATTCCTAATATATTAGTCTTTTATAACAATGCAAAAACTTAGTTTTATAAATTCAAAACATGAAACAATAATAAAAGAAAAATCACTAAAGAGAATTGCACCTATCATTTTTATAGTGTATTTTAATAAGAGTGAGTGTCAATCTCACAAGGATTATAACTACTGTCACTAATCATCTTTATATTATCGAATCTAAAAATAAATTATTTATTTAAACTATAAGATTAAATAAACTAAAATAACAAATAACAAATTAAAGAAATATACACAGATGAAACAACCAACAAATAAATAAGATCTAGATGAAAGATCATCCTATATCCTTTTATATGCTTGATTTTTTCTTAATTCAATGATTAGCTCTAGTTTTTTAGACTAATAACAATTTTGAAGTTACAATTGTATTCTCTATGAATATGTATGACCCTATCTTTACGTTGATTAACTAAAAGTTATCTCAAATCAAAACCCCCAAGAATGCATTAATTTGTTCTATGAAGTTCCTTAGTAGATTTGACTCTAACATAAAATACTTATATGATCCTAGTTCTAGGATCCCATAAAATTCCCATTTTTCATGCCATGGTCTATTTATAAACATAATTTCTTAATTCATATATACATATGATCGGAATCTTTTATTTACGCTACTTCAATTCAACACAATGTAAACTCATGAATAATTATAAAAAAATATTTGGTCTTATATTAAATCAAAGATTTAATTTAAATAATTGCATTAGTTTTTATCATATCTATAGCTACCTTAATTTAGTTCATAAAAACAAAAAGAAAACCAATTATCAATAATAAAGAAAACAAGATGAAAGAAAGAGTTCTTGAAGATCTTGATTCTTGATTTTCTTGATTGGATCTTGATGGAATCATGAACTTTATTGCTTCCTTCCTATCCTAAAATGCTCCTTCTAATGGATTCACTCTACTTTGGTTATACTCTCATCCTCTGGTAGAATTTTTCTTAACTCTCCTAGCCTCTCTCTTTTCTTATCACTAAGAATCCCTAAAATTACAACCAACACAAAATCGACGTCCATATTGGTATTATGGTCTTCACAGTTAGTGGAAACCATAATTTATTTAAAGATTAATACTAATAAAAGTTAATAACATGGATTCATTTTACAATTTTATTGGCTTAGTACATTCTCTAATGTGCATCTATTAAATACATATTTGAAGGCTATGAAGATAGGTCTATTTCTTGGTCATATTATTAAACATAGGACTATGTTTTTGGGTATTCCTTCATGCGGAATTTTTTCAAACAAGTAGAATACACTAGGGTATAACATAGGAGGAACATAAAGCCATGTTTAGGTCATGTTCCTTTATATACCAAGTTCTCAAAGAGAAAGAATGCATCAATTGACTACACAATTTAGAAAAAAGTTTCATCTTTAGGTTGTGTTACTAAATATAGGAACATATGCAACATATGTTCACCCAAAATCAATATAAAATTTCTCCAAATTCGCTCTAACTTGACTAAATTCATCCTTCTTTAATTCTGGAGATAAAATATGGCCTATAAAAAAAGCCACAAAGAATATAAAATCTTATAGAAATCATCCCAAAATGAGTCAAATGCTCTCAAATTCATGATAAAAACATAACCTTATTAGTAATTATTAGCTCTCACATAAAATTTAAAATTTCTATCCTAGGATACTAAAGATCTAAGGAAGATGTGCCTCTCAAAAATCTCAGTATCCTTTTAGAAAGTAAGTTAGACACTCCGGGTGAATCCTGAAATTAAGCACGTATGTATTTGCAAATAAGATTTTAGAATGATTTGCAATAAGATGTAAAAGACTTCTACTCATCCATTGATACAACTTCTTATAAACTTTGTACCTTTTTCTATGCTTATTTGTTTATGGTAATACTCACAGGTCTGTCAAGCAGGTTTACCTCTTTCATTCCAAAATTCTTTGGTAGCTATTGGTGTACTTATATTGATTCATGAATATAAATTTTCATTTCCTTGATTTGAAATCTAAAAACGAAATTCAATTAAATCATCATGATCATCTCAAACTCCTTGCTAATAGTGTTAAACAATTCCTTTCCTAAAAGTTCACTAGCAACACCAAAAATAATATCCTTAACGTAAACTTATACAATGAACATACTTCTTAATAAATAGTGACACATTTTACCTTTTCAAAAATAATTTTTAATAACTTACCAAGGCTATCATATTAGGCCTTAGCTACTGGTATAAGTGCATGCAAAGCTTTAGACAACTTGTAAACATGGTTGGAGGAGTACTTAAGCAATTTGTACTAACAATGGCCTAAAATACCACCGATTCTTAATGTAACAATTTGTTGAAATGATTTCAAGTACTTAAGTAATTTGTACTCGCTAAGCAAAGTCCTAAACATTCTTGAAGTGTCTTATTCTTCCTCTCAACCACTTCATTTTAATGAAGTGTCCTAAATGTAAAGGAGTTGTGAAACATGCCCTTTTCCTTAAAGATAACTAAAATATCACATTTTCAAATTTCCTGTTGCGATCACTCTTAATATATGCATTTGATAAATATTTTTCATTTTGACTTATGGCACCATGCTTAACAAATGTATGACAACTTTCATCTTTATAAATAATAAATAAAACTCCAAGTGAATACATTGTATTTATCATTAATTCCATATGCAAAATGCTTATTTCCTAAGCTTGCAAAAGTTGTAAGTTCTGGAAGTTGTCATCAATCTCTTGGTCTTGAAATTTTTTTTAGCATTTGACATGTTTCAAACACTTTATCCTTTTGAAACATACTATCAAAAGTCCATCAACAAGGTACGTAGTGTTTATTAAGTATCTTAATCAGCTTGATATTAATCTTTGGTGTCACATCCAAGGGTCATCATTCATAAATATTAAGTACTTGACATCCTGATTTGATAAGTTATATATATCACACACACTATATATAATTGCAGACACATTCTCTTCCATATTTTCAATAAATACTTTATAATTTTTCTTTGCTCTTTTATCAATACATGATTTACCTACAAAGCTCACATTATAACCTTTATTTTACATTTAACCTTGAAAATTTTGAAAAAGTCTTCCTCAATCCATGCCTTTTCGTAATGTGAGTTCATTTTGAAAATCAAATGACAATTGAACTTTTAAAAGATATTCTCATTAAATTTTTGAAATATTATGCCAACATAAATATGTATACAAGGAATCAAGGTTATTTATGCAATTTTCAAGTCATTTAAACAAATTTCAAATTAAATATCAAAATTTTAGAAATCACATAATATATGAATTCTAATTAAAGTATCCAAAAATTATAGGGAAAATTAAATAGTACAAGGTAAATTATATAAAACACAAATGCTAATTAAAGTTTCTAAAAGATCTAATGATACATTATATAGAACAATGAAAAAAATATACCATTCAACTACTAATCAAAATATCTATAATATTTAGAAATTCATTAAAGAATATAAGGAAAACCAATGGATATATAATTTTCAGAAGGATAGAAGATAGAAACCTCTTTTGTGATTTTACTTATTCTAAAAAATATTTTTATTATTTTATATTAGTTAAAAATTTATGACATTAAAAATTCCAAAAAATAATGTTTACATGATAGCCATAGAGTATTTTAATAGAAACTATAAACTATTATTAAGGATATTCTTATATCGTTCAGTTGTACAATAGTTAATTATATTGAAATTTATACTAAGATAACTTAAAACATATACTTTTCACAACTCTTTTATTTGATAATGACGAGGCCAGATATAGTGTTTGTCGTTAACACACTAAGCCAAGTCGTGGTAGCAACACGAGATGCGCATATGGAAGCAACGAAAAACGTTCTCAAATATGTAAAGGGTACTCCAGGACAAGGAATCTTGTTGAAAAGAAGCAGAGAGCTCGACACAGAAGTATATATCGGTGCTGACTGGAAAGGTTGCAGGATGACTCGAAGGTCATGTATAGGTTATTTTATGACATTAGGAGGATCACCTATTTCTTGGAGATCGAAGAAGCAAACGGTCGTAGCCAGGTCTTGAACAGAGGCAGAGTACCGAGCAATGGGCACAACAGTAAGTGAGATTTTGTGGTTGAGATGGTTACTCAAGCATAGCAAAGGAGGTCGACCATACTCCACTGCGAGGCATCTATCAATGAATCTGGTTTTTCATGAAAGGAAAAGGCATGTGGAGATGGATTGCTACTTTGTACTATGATATATAACATTTTGTGAAAACCGATTAAATTGAGCCATATATAAGTATGTAATGTAAGCCAAAAGGGAAGGGACATTGACATATATACTCAAATTGATAGTTACAAGTAGCACATGCACATTACGTACTAAAAAAATTCCTGCACCAAATAATTAGTTGAATTGCTATTAAAAAATTTCTGCTACTTCGAAGAATAGATTCAAGTTCCAGCACAAGTTGGGAGCGATCTTCAGAAGTCTTTTTAGGCGGCTCCAATTTTCGGTGGCTGTTTGACCAAAAACAAGGATGAAGTCAAATGTAAATTAACAAGAAATTAGTCTATGGATGAAGCTTTTCTTTACCTTTTTCAGGGGCAATTTTGAACTGCTTGCTGAAATAATTGGTTTTAATATCTCGAACGAACACACCAGTGAGTCGTCTACGATCAATAAAGCGCCCGCATTGTCGAACTCGCCACCATAATTTGGAGCTGAAAATATTGTCACTAATCTCCGCTTCGCAAAAAACTCGTATCCGTCCTCCACCACCTAAATACAATACAAAATTCTAAAAATCTGGATTGTCTAGCAAACCGCAGATCTAATACTATTACCTACTCAACCATTTGCAGTTGTCGGATAAGGTTGAAATCATCTATCAGTAGCCTCTTAATGGCTGATAAGGTTTAACCCTTTGCTACATTAGAAGGCTAAACTACAAAACTAACCTTTCCAAGTTTCTTATCATTATCAACATGAATTCGATTGAGAGGTTAATTAATGCATTGTGCCACTAGCCTGCCTGAGGCATTCTAAAAATCTAGATTAGAAAAGATTGGTTCCAGAGCAATACATCTTGAAATGGTATAGCCTTACCTGGTGACCTCGGCAAATCAAATCAAGGTCGTTCTTATCGAGAAACTCCGCCACCTTGTCAGCCCCAAAGGTACACGACACCCCTCGATCGCTGTCTGCCCACCCATCAACCTTAGCATCAGGATCTGACCATAGGAGGTCACATAACAGTCCACTGTCTGGAATTTCAGTAGGTCTGGAGATTTCCTTTATTTGGTCTAAAGTTTCCATCTCTGGAGACAGTCCTCCATGCATACATAGTATCTTTTCATCAATGAGTGCGGCCACAGGCAAACAATTAAAGCAGTCCGTAAATATTTTCCAAAGCCTCACATTGAATCTCCTTTTGCACTCATCATAAAACCCATATACTCTGTTGATCTTTGCATCCTCATGGTTTCCCCTTAAGAGGTAAATTTTATCAGGGTATCTGATTTTGTAGGCCAGAAGCAGACATATAGTCTCCAAACTTTGCTTCCCTCGATCAACATAATCTCCAAGAAACAAGTAATTAGCAGATGGCGGGTATCCACCATACTCAAATAGCCTCAAAAGGTCTTGATATTGTCCGTGTATATCACCTGGAACAGGGCAATAGGTTAGACATATACCGATTGAGAGTGAATTGTACCAAATGAAGACGAGACGACTACCCAGTTTTCTCATTTCAGCAATATTGTTCAATCATGGGACTGAGAAGAAAATGCAATCGGAACAACACAAATTATAATTACTAGATATTAATATCAATCCCTCCTCTCAAATCATCTCCCACCAAAGTAGACGTCTAAAATTCAACCGCTTTATCCCCACTAACATGAATACCATACACAAGTACCAAAATCGGACTGATATGCCAAGGTTAAAAAGCAGTTCATCAAATGATCCATATGTGCAGACTGTCCCAATATGGAGGGAAGGAAAATATATATCGTTACCAATTCCTTAATAAAAAGAAAGATACAAAAGCCCGAATTGATACCCACCATTTTACAAAAACCTCTCTCAACGATTCCATCCAAAAAATCTTTTGGCATCGAAATGAAAATTACAATACCGCGTGATACCAGGTAAACACGGAAGAGCACAATCGAATACCAGGATAAGGAATAAATATCAAGAGGATAAGGTAAATGCTGACCACATATGCGAATGGGAGCTTTTAATTCAAGGAGATTAGGCTGAGAGAGGAAGATTTGCCGTGCATTAACACATAATTGACGGATCTCTGCCTCAGAGAGCTGCACTTGCTTGCCCCCTTTGCCCTCCAACAGCCTCCTTATTATGTCATCCAACACCCCCTTATCCATCATTCCTTCCATAGTCATCATCATCATCTTAGTCTCCAAAACAAGTCCGCCTCCTATGTTCAATTTGAAGAACTAAAATTGAATATGAAAAGTATGTTTTGGAAGGACGAAAGCTAAAAATTTTGAGGTCAAGAAAGACAACCCAGATCGATTACCGTATTAAAACTGTGAGATGACATAATTAGAAGGCAGTTTGTACGGAGAGAGAAAAAGGGAAAGCGTGGAATTCACTGAAATGCATCAAAGCAACCAAATTTAAGAGAAACAAGGTGGGAAAAGAGTGAAACGATTGGTGAATAGAAAAAGCATTCAGATATAACTTAAAAAGGATGATAAAAAGAATATAAATAATCGAGCTTGAAAAGATCATACTCAAGAAGATCAAATGGCCACCCTGTAGAGATATGGAAGAATCGTAGAAAAACAAAAAGGAGAGACAAAACAAGGGAGAAACAAACAACAAAGATGGGATGTTATTCTCTACTGATCTATCCTTCCAGATGTCTCTCCAAAAAGCCTATTTTGTCTGCCAACTACCAATAAGCGTCAATACGAGGGGACTAGATCCTCTTGTCCCTTATCTATTTTGTGTAATTACATCTCAGCCATCTATTGTCCGTTTTCTCATGACGACGCCATTAATCCTGTTTAAAATCTCATGTGCTTTTAAAATTTTATAAGAGGACTTTACATTTTGTAAAATAATTAAAATATGTTAAGTTATACCATTAACTTCAATTACTGTAATAATAAGACGACGGTCTATAATGTTGGTAAATCAAAAAGAAATTCGAATTGGAATAAAAATTTTGTTTAACTTTTCAAAAGTCAATATAACTTAAATTTTATATCATGATTAATATATAAAATATAATAAAATAAACATAAATTGTACTTTAATATATAGCTTGATTATTTTCTAGATATTTTTCTTTAACCATTTTTAAATTGACTCATCGCAATTATTGTAACTTCATACGTATTTGTTCTCTAACGGTATTCATACGAACAAGTTAAGAGAATATTACAAGTGGTATATACAGGATAGGAAATAAGGGTTAACTCCTTTAGATCCTAAGTCTATTTTTTATTAATTTAATTAAAAATGTTAATTTCGATTCAACTAACTAATTCTAATTAAATATTAATCAAGCCTAAATATGATCCAATATCTTATATTAGTTCTTTTTAATTAATTATCTCATACTTATTCCAAAAGTTTTTCAAACTTTATAATTAAATCTAACTTGATTAAATTACCTTTTTCTCTTACTAGTCATTCTTTATATATGACCCATTATGTTTTTAAATATGTTAGCAAAGCATATAAATTGTAATTTTAAATCATATTTAAGATTAGATATATTAAACTCTTTCAATTTGTCTTTAATACTGTAATTAAGTAATTTGAATCCATAGATCAATGTTAGTGTCTAGCAATATGTCATGGGTACTCAAATATTATGAATATCAAAATGGGTTTAACTACCTTTGATTATTCTATATAATTCAATCTTTTCATTACATAGTATTTCAATTAGAGATAGAGCATGAAATCAATCTCTACTATATTTGTATCTATTCATATTAGTTCTCAACTATTAGTAATCAATTCTGCTAATGACATTTGATAACTAATTTTAAAGTATTATTCCATCTTGGCCAATGATTTTTCAAATTAATATTAATTGAGAATAGCTAAATATTCTCTCTAATCATTTTAGGTTGATGAATCATTTATTGATCACTTATTTACCTCTATATAATTTATGTTATATCCAATAATTATCAATTGAGCTTATTGAATCAATGGAGGTTCCAATTGATGTTTTGATGATAAAAAAATAAAATTAACTATAATGTGTTTATTATTTTGATGAAAAGAAAGATCATAACATAATGAAGCCATAAATCAAGAAGATAGTGTATGAAGTTGAACAAGAGAAGTTGAAGTTTACAATTAACGAATTGAAGATCAAAACAAAAGTAAAAGAAGATTAAGGTTCATCATGGTCATTTTACATTTTGTATTGTTATTTATAATCTTACTTTGTTAAGTTGATGATCTAAAAGACACAATGCATAAACATTTCATTTAATGTCATTATGTATAAGCATCTTAATCTTTAAAACAAGCTTTGGGGAACATTTTAGGAAATTTTTAATTCATATTTTCATTAATCAAATTGAATTTAAGCATTTGAAGTTGTTAAAATAATGTTTTTGGGGTGATTAGTCAATCTATATAGGTTACTAGTTGACCAATATAGGTTAAAGTTGTTAAAATTGATGTATCGTGAGTTTATAACAACATTGGTCGATTAGTGTCCAATGCCTAGCAAAATTAGTGTTATAAATGCATATTGGTCGACCAATATGATATATTAGTCGATCAATGCATTGTATATAGCTATTATAATGGTTAATTCTTGATTTTAACATCTATTTTTGGTTTTAAATCACTATAAGTAGGTTTTTCCTCATTGGTTTTAGTATTGAGAAGATTTTGGGTGTTGCATACGCTCATTTCAAGGAGTTTTTCAATCGTTTGAGCGTCATTATGTCATATTTGTGTAAGTTAGTCATTTTATAGTTATCAAATGAATAAGTGAGTTATTTTTTAGTTGTATTACTTTGTTGAGGGGTTGAATATTGTATTGGGGGAGGAGGGGAGGGGGGTGTTAGTAGTGTGCCCTAGGCCAATGGATAGTTGTGATTCATGTATTAACATTATGAGTTGTTAATAATATATTGTAAGTGTAAGTCGACTTGTACACTTCGGTAAGTCGACTTACACGCATTCAGCACCGATAAGTCAACTTGTACATTGGGTAAGTTGACTTATGCAAGGACGGTACTGTTTAATTGTGCCCTAAAGGCAATCCCCTTTAGCGCGTTTTATTCAAAGTCATGTGCAGACTTTATGAATAAATAAAGAAAGGCATATTTCATTAATTTGATATTCATGAACAGTCTTTATGAATTGATATGGATCTTTAATC
>JANIHY010000006.1:36454058-36470956 GCA_027479065.1 Erythroxylum brevipes | reverse complement strand
TTGAATAAATATATGTGGATATATTTATTGGGCTAGATTGAATTAAGTTATCGGGCTTTTATTATATGAGATATAATGGGCCGAAACTTATTGGGCTTCAATGGGATTATGGTTTCTCTATAAATAGAGAAACTTAGGTCTCATTAGAAGAGATACTATTGTCACATGAAACCCTAGCCACCATTCGAGAGAAAAAATCGTGCGACATTCGAGAAGAGTTTCAGGACGTGTTAGCACACCATAGCCGTAGCCCGGATCGTGCATACTCGTGTGGATACCGATAGAGGGCATTCACGTATTGCAGTGTCTTGGAATCTAAAAAGGAACAACCAATCCACGACATAAAGGTATTTTCGTACATTCTGAGTATTTTCGGTTATGCTTCATGTTGTTATATGGTCTTTTCCGCAGTGTATTATGAATACTCAGGCGATATGCGATCCAACAGGGGGGTGATCCAAGTAGGATTGAGGTTCCTTTTCATCTAGAAAAATATTGTAAGAAGTGTTCCTCTTTATTGAGCAAGATTTTACAAATTTTATTATTCACCTTGAAAGAAAAATTATAGTGGAATTCCAAGAAGAATTTTAGGAGTGGATGTAGACAATGGATGTTTGTCGAACTACTATAAATCAAATTTCATTCTCTTTTTCCTATTTCTCTTAAATTTTTGCTCAGTTGTTTCATTAACTTATATTAATCAATTTTCTTATAATTATTATATTAATTATTATTAATTGAGTACATTGGTAAGAAAAATTGATGAATTTTGTGAACACTCAATTCAACCAGAAGGAGTTCACTCTCGGGAAGCTTATAATGGGTCAATTTCAATGTAACGCCCGAACATATACCCTGGAAGTATTATAGCATATCTAGGGTGTATTAAGAAGTGGTGTATTAAGAAGTGAACATAATGAATTAAGTGCATCTTAGTAAGAGACATTATGGTACTTAATATAATACCCAGAAGGAGTTCACTCTCGGGAAGCTTATAGTGGGTCAATTTCAATGTAACGCCCGAACATATACCCTGTAAGTATTATAGCATATCTAGGGTGTATTAAGAATTGGTGTATTAAGAAGTGAACATAATGAATTAAGTGCATCTTAGTAAGAGACATTATGGTACTTAATATAAAAGAAATGGGTTAATGGGTAATTTGCTTCTTTTAGCATGGACATACATGCTTAGATGTGAAATATGTATAAGAAAATTTTGATATGTTGCTTGCATTTATGAATGTGATGTGAGGGGAATTGGTAGAAGAAGTATCCCATTTGCTCATGAATTTTTTTTGGTTAAATTGGATGCGTTTTTTTTGTTGTTGCTCTTGCATGATAAGATCGAAGTTAGTTTATTTGGGATGTGTACCTCGTTGAATGAATAGATTCCACTAAACAAATTTATGTAATTTGACCATATCTTGGCATGTAGCCCTTCAAGTTGGATAATTCCAATTAAAGATTAAACTAGATACATGGGTCTAAAACTTTCATGAAGGAACCAAAATCTGATTCTTCCTTTAAGAGTTTTGAATTCTGTTTTGAAGTTGAGTTCTGGCTACTATCCTTGTTTCCAACAACTTGTAGTTTTTAGGGTATAACACCTGATATAATTAACCAAATTGCATGAAATTTATGCCATTAGAAACTTAAGATATAGGGGAATCAAATAAATTGAAAAGATTATATGCTAATGTGGGAATTAAAGCAAGAAGAACCAATATCCAGTTTTCCTAAAGTCAACTTATGGACCAATAAGATTAAAGCATGTGTGTCCAATATAATTGTAACACATGGTCCAATATAATTTTAACACATGGTCCAAGAAAATTGTAACACGTGGTTTAATGGGATTGTAACATATGGTTCAATAGGATTGTGAGATATGGTCTATTGGGATTGAAATATGTGTCTAGGACTATAAAATTCATGAAAAGGCATATAGAGAGGGGAGATGGACAAAACTTTGATGGATTAACTTCAGATTTTTCTCCTCTCCATTTCACCTTCTTCATCCCATCATTTTTCATTTGGTGATTTAAGTAAAACCAAAAGGGAATGGAAGGAAAAGGGTTAAAAGAACTAGTTTGCCAATTTTAAGGTTTGGGACTTCACTTTGTTAATTTCAGTATTTATGTACATTTGAATGTGAGAAAAGATTCATTTGGATGTGGAATGGTTTTTTTGATAATTAATGTGGAATGGTTTTTGAGATGATACTTTGGTGCTATTTTGGTGTTATCTTGTATAGAATTGGTTGAATATGACAAGAGAGTATTGTGTAGTAGAACTCTGTCTAGGATTTGTTTGAGTTTGTCACATTGTTTGAGTCATAAATCAGCCTACAGACCTCCAAATTGTGTGATTTTAGTTGCATATGAAACCTAAGATAGAAGGGACTCTGGCTTAATTCTAGCTTTATGACTTTGGAAATTAAGATCGAAAAAGGTGACATGAAGCTACCCCTATTTTGGAGCAGCTTGTGATATTTTGCCTATATCTCATGATTTAGAAGTCTAAATAGTTTGATTGTTAATGCTATATAAACTACACAGATATATAAAAAAATGTCTAGAAGACCTCAAGACCCAGTTTCAACTTTTTCTATATGGATGTTAAGGAACAAATAGTGGTACGAATGGACAAAGTGTTTGTCACGACCGTGACATTGTTTTTGTTTCTGAGCGTCTTATCCAAACCTTTATAAATATGTATGAAAATTTTCAAACACCTAGAAATAAATGAAATAGGACTTACTACATGTGAATTAGAAGACTGAACATTGGAATATAAGATTAACCATAATGCATTCTAAAGAAAATTTACATATACATAAATGATTTGTATGCATATTCATTACTTATATGTGATAGTATGATTATACAAGTATAATTTTGATACCCTTCCAGTGCTGGTAAGCCATGAATGCGTGTATGAATACAAATAGATATTTTACGACTGGAAATGTATATCAAATGATTTGTTAATATATGAATTATGAAATTGGCAAATGGTTAAAGGAAATGTCACAGTGCCTACTCTATTGTCTTGTTGGTGGATATATAGCATGCCTATAGGGTTACAGTGTAACTGTTACAGTTTGATACCACAGGTGTCCACAGTTTGATACCTTTAGGTATCCACAGTTCGATACCTTCGGGTATCCACAATTTCATATCTTCAGATATCCACAGCACTCGTTATCTACACACATAGAAAATGTGTATATTTAACACAGAAAGGAAACTTAACAGTCATAAATAAGAAATACAACATGACAAGATGAATTATTGGTATTGATGAGCATTTGTATTGGTTGTAATGATGAATTGTAATGATGTGCAATTATATTGATAATTTGTATCAATGAACGTTGAATATCAATATTTGGCTTATAAATGTGCATTTTCGGTATATAGAAAATATGTTGAACCATATTTGCATTATGTATTTTTCTTAAGTATGTCATCATTGTTTACATGAGCATTGAACATCAATATTTGGTTCATGAATGCTTATGGTATATGAGTTGTGATATTTCTGAATGTGTATGCTTGACAGATGGCTGCTGTGAATGATCATCCAAACTAGAAATTTTCCCCACTAAGCTTTTAAGTTTAGCACGGGTGTTAATCTTTGGAGGTCTAAGTCATAGAAGTGAGGTACAGGGAATCTGCAAGGACCAAGATCAATAGATAGAAAAAAAAATATTTTTAGAATGTGTTTTTAGTTACAGATGATTGCATATGTAACAAAAAAGAAAATTGTATGTTTTTCTTTTGGATTATCATGTAAATGTAAAGATGTATTACTAATGTTAAATGATAATGTTAAGAATTGGGAAGTTTTGTAATGTATATAAGTATAACATTAAATAGAATTGTATATCTTGAATGTGTGTACAGGAATTTGGTTACTATGTGTGTGGATGGTTGTAGGATCCATATAGGGGTGTTACATGCAAAGTCTTCATTTAAGTATAGAAGTTGTTGTTTGTTGAAGATCTTAAGGCTTAGTATTTTAGGTGTCCCTATGCACGTGTGTGGTTGAAGTTTATTTCATTTGTAGTGCTCGTATTATTTGGTTTAGGTGTGTTGCGTACCTACGATATTTGTACTTTCTTTGTAATTTTCTCAAATTTATCAAATTAATAAAATCTTTTTTAATTTTTCAAAGAAAAAGTGAGCCCATCTAAATTAGGCTAACTTTTGTTGAACTCATAATTAACGTAAAGCCATTTTAGTCATTCCACAAATTTTCTTCTATCGAATTTTGTCAACCTAATTATGATACCAATATTGGGTTTTATGTGAGCTTGGAGAATTTCCTTCTTCAGTGTTGTTGCTCTGTGTCCCTATTGTCGTGATTCCTTCCATGCGGTGGAGGTTTGCAGACGATGATGTAACCTGTAAACAATAAACCTTCTGGCATCGATGACAACTCTGCTGTATCGAACGTCCTGACAAGTATGATAAGACCTTTGTTTTCCTGACAAGATCTAGTAAGAACTACGCTTATAAGCCCTATTTGACGTTTCTTTATTATCACACTTTGGTTTATTATTATTATTATTCTTATTATCATTATTATTATTATACTATATTTTATTTTCAATTTTTTTTAGTATTAGTAGTTTAGTAGTTTTTTAACTGTTGTAAATATTTTCTTTTGTGTTTTACATCATTTTTTTTCATGTCATATATGCATGTAAGTCTCTCAAAAACAGCATCTCTACTATATAGGGGTAAGACTGCGTACAATTGACCTCCCCAGATCCTGGTTCACTGCAGGATTTCAGACTAAGTGCGATGATGATGATGATGTGAGCTTCGAGAGAATTAAATTAGTTATGAGTTAGATATCTTAACAAGAAAATTTAAAATAATGAATTATAGATCATATCTTTATATATAACTCAAATCATCTTTATATCCAGTTTCAAGGTTAAGTTTCCAACATTTCCCTTAAGAAGTGACTCTATTCATTTAAATCATTTCATTTCATAAAATCATTATTAATTAGATTGAATCTAATGAATGGTAAGTTTTGACCAAGTCTAAGAAAAAGTTGGATCAAGTTAAAGTGAATAGTAACATCTCAATTGAAAATCTTAAGCTAATAAATTATATATGAAATTTTTATATATTAGTCACCTTATTTTTATATCCTTTTACTAGGAAGCAACTCTATTTACAAATTTGCAAGATAACATATTATTAAAATTAGCAGTACAATGAAGTCAAATTATAATTAAAAATTAATGATATAATTCAATTATATATTTTTTAGTTAATTCAAAATATTCGAGGATAACATTTTACAAAATAAGCATGAAATCTTCTTGTTAAAAACTCAATAGAAGTTATAAAATGATTTAAAAAATGGGAGTTTGTATTTGAATATAATAAAATTGGGAGTTTTTCATGTTGATATGTAGGGTGGGCCTTTCCGTTTACTGAAAAATAGAGTTAGTTAGTAACTTGTGGCCCAGTCCCATTAATTAAAAGGAAAAACAAGACGAAAACTTAGGTTAGGGTTTGGTATATAAAACCCTCCAATCCTTCTTTCAACCTCTATTGCCGTCTCCTCCTCCTCCGCCTTGGTAATTCCTCTTTCTGGAATTCGATTCAGTTTTATTTATTCGATTTGAGCTTAATCGGTTGGGCAAGATGCAGAACGAAGAAGGACAAAACATGGATCTCTACATCCCCAGAAAATGGTACTGCCATTTTGTGTTGTTCAATTTCTTTTTTTTTTCTTTCTGTTTACGTGTTTTAAACCTTGTTGGTTTTGGTTATTGCAGTTCTGCGACGAACAGGCTGATCACCGCCAAGGACCATGCATCTGTGCAGATTAATATTGGACATTTGGATGGCAGTGGCCACTACACTGGCCAATTCTCCACTTATGCCCTCTGTGGTTTCGTCCGCGCCCAGGTCCCTTTTTTTTTGCCCCGTTTTCTCATTATGACTTTAACTACTTGATTTGATTTAGTTTTTGTCATATCCTTATTCTATGCTTGTTCTTCTGACCATGAATTGGTGATATTGGTTCCCAAGTTCCAATTTTTCCATTGAGGCTTTTTGGTTTTGTCCGTATCCACTCCTATTGCTACATATTTCTCAACAGAAATGTTTTCTGTAGAAGTTAGGCTTGGATGATTAGCTTCTGCTTATTCAAAGTTTTATATATCTTGTGTAAGGATTCAACATGATGGTGTTTATAACTGTATCCTCTTTCTTCTCTGGCTCTCTCTGTTTTTTTTTTTTTTAATAATCTGTTTAAGATGTGTTGAATGTTTGTATGCTCATCTTGGTCTTGAATTTGCCAGGGTGATGCTGACAGTGCCCTTGACAGGCTCTGGCAAAAGAAGAAAGCTGAACTTCGCCAATGAGAAATTGTGGCAAGCTTGTTAAGGACCTGCTTAAGACATCGTCATTTGTGTAGAGAGAATATCATATCAATTATTCGAATGCTTTTTTCATTTTTGGGAATGGATTATCCTATTGTGGTCAACTTTGCATCTACTTTGACCTTTTTTCTCGTTGGAGCCACCCCCTTTCTGCCACTATAACACCTCCATTTCTATTGCTTTTGAAGTTTTTGAAATTTGGGCTGCTGTAATTTTGCTTTTAGCTTCATAAACCTGCACCGGCCGACTCCTTTCGCAACGAAATATTAGATGAGGTGATACTTGAGAGAATGCATTGGGTTGCTTAAGCTCGGTAAAACAATAAGAGAGCCAACTAAGCGGAGCATTTTGTAGGTTATGCCATTTATTTTGATTCCATTATTTAAGGGGAGACCTGATTATTGGTTTAGCCTTTAGACAGACCAACCAAATCCCAGCTTGTTGAAAATGGGCGAATCGAGGTTTTAACTAGTTTTAGGGATGGCGACGTGATTCGTCTGGTATGTGCTTGAAATGTTAAGCAGAAGTAAATTGAGGGTGTCACTGAGCATGTGCATGAAATTGAAGTTCTTGTTGGTTTGTGTTGATCAAGTTACGCTCAAACATGGGTCTACTATAAGATTTAGGGAATAATTCTTGTTATAAGACTTGGATGAACGATTCATTGGCAGGGTGAAATGCTTAAGAGTAGAGAATATGGCCTTTACCCAAGAAAACTGAGGATTGTAAACTCAAGTCTACTCCGATTTAAAATGGTCTTTACCCGAGTAAACTAAGGATGGTAAACTAAGTCTACTCTGATTTAAAATTAACATGTGGGTTGATTATATTTTGGGTTAAGCTTAAGTTAGAGGTCTGGTCCAGTTTAATCATGTTGTTTTGGCAATACTAGTTAAAATGATATTTTAGTCTACTGGTTTTCTAACGTGTTAAATAAAATAATGTCATTTTTGTCATAGTTTAAAGAACTTACGTAATAAAATAATGTCATTTAACTAAAATGACATAATTCTAGTTTTGGCATGAATTTGATCGGGTTGAGCTCAGACTACAAATGCAAGGAATTAAGTGCTACATCCTTAAAGTAAATAACCACTAGGCTTACAGGTAAAATTCCAATGGATAACTAGAAAATTTAAGTAACCTTTTTTCTATGTTAGAGCAGGCAAACTTGCTTTTTCTTATAGTTAAAGACAAAAAATGTAAATTAGACTTTTAATGTCTTCGTCAAAATATAAGTTTAATTATGACATTTTGACGTGTTTAAAGTAAACTTTAACGTTTATAAAACATTCAAAATAAAACTTGAGTGGACAGAAAAATAAATAAAGTTAAATTTTTATTTATCATGTATCAATTTATCACGAGCAGTGTTTTGAAATCCGAACCGGTCATTGAACCGGAGGCTTTACTGGTCACCGGTTTGACTGGTTCGACCGGTTTAATTACCTGTCGAACCGATGTGACGTCATAATTATGCAATAATTATATTTAATTATATATAATATTAATAATATTAAAAAATACAAAAATATACCAAAAACTAAAAAAATAAAAAATAAAAATTTTATTGAACCAGTGGATCCGACCAATCAATTGAACAGTTTTGACTAGTTCTCATTGGTTCAATTGAGAACCGATTTTTTAGGATTAACCGGACCGGATAACCGACCGGTCACCAATCACCGGTCAAACCAATCGGACAGGCCGGTCTGGTCCGATTTTTAAAACAGAGGGTTTTGGTGTAAAGATTTCAATGATTGCCTAGGACACCGCAAAGAACCACGCACAGTGTTGCAGGACGATGGCAGCGACGGTGGTGACATTGTCAATGAGTATATGTTAGCTCAAGATTTATGTTTAACAATTTTGATGATAACTATATAATATTTCACAACTTAAATTGGATTTACTTCCTTTTATAAGCAATGATATAATTCTTAAAATGAAATAAAATTAAAGAATAATTGATTCCTTCTTATAGGAACCTTCTTTTTAAACTTACCCTTTTGGAAATGATTCCATGACATCTGGAATGATCTTGCTAATTCGAATAATTTACTCCGGAAGCCTTTATATAATGTCTAAATATCGAAGATTTCAGTAGAGATAATATCAAAGATTAAATAACGACTAGTTGAAGAAATTGTCTCTTTAAGGAAGAGCTACTGTATTTGCAAAATACACAAGACACATACACGAGACTTGCAAAATATCTTAGAGCTTTATTATTTCTTGAAAGTTATATCAAACTCTTTGTGTTTTAGAAAGTGATATTACTCTATTAAAAGGCACTGTTAAATCCTTTATACATTTCTTATTGAGAGCTTATGCAAAATATTACTACTATAGAAGGTTGAAGAATCTTGAAAATATATACTTGTGAGCTTTAAGAGGCTCGTTAAATTACTACTTGGCTTTTATAGTGAAAAACTCAAGTTGGATATTTGGGGATTGGACGTAGGCTTCTTTATAAGCCAAACCAATATAAATCTACTATGTCATTTTCTCTCTTTCTTATTTTTAAATTTCCACATTATAAGTTTGTATTTTTAAGAGGCTCTTTCAGTTTTACAATAGATTGCTTTTATTTTTATATCGCAAGAGGATTCTTTCAAAAGTCAGTAGGCTCTTATCGATTAACATGCTTCTTTCTTTTTGAGCTCTAGGAGGCTCCTTTTGAGCAAACAGGCTCTTATCATTTTGAGGGTTAGTAGGCTCCTTTCGATTAATTGGTTCCTTTCTATTTAAGCATTAAAAGGCTCCTTTCTTTTTCAATGTCAACAGTATCCTTTCGAAAGTTTATTGGACTCTTCTATTTATAAATTTATTTTGCTTAGCAGGATCTTATCAATTTGAAAGTATTTTGAAATTTTTTTACGGACAATTCACCACCTCTTCTGTACGTGTGGTGCAACTTTCTTGGTATGTTGTTAGTTGAAAAAGATTGTCGTAAGTGGCTGCTACGTTTTCTATTTGGTCTCTTTGTCTTTGATTAGGCAACTTTATGCAACTGGTTTTTCAATAGGAGGTTCACACAATTTAGGCTATGTATGTGGATTGCACTTTTTTTAACCGTGAGTGGTTAATGAGTTTAGTTTGCAGTTGTGATTTTATCGTGGTAAGTCCGTTAATCAATTGTGTATTTTCTTCATTTCTTCAATGTCAACTTTATTGTGTGTGTGTTCTATTTATGGTGCCTTTTTATTTTGATAAAGAGTGATTTGAGTGACTGCCTTTGATGATTCACGGTTGAAAGTGAGGTGCAAACATCCCAGCAATAGACTACAACAATTTACTTGATGAACAACTTTTAGATCTACCTTAGAAAGTAGAAACAGCTAAATATATTAAGAAGTTGTTCCTTTTTATCTAAAATGTATTCGCTTTTGTTCTTTGTTATCTAGTCACTTGAGTTATTTCATTATTATCTTTTTTTATTTAAAGTTATTGAAAGAAATCCTCTTTTTATGTTAATACGAGTCGGTTGTATTATTGAGTATGAAATTGTTTCACGGGTTATGAAGATGAGGGGTAGTGTCAAGGGTTAAATGATGTCAACTCAGTAAAGCCCTTATAAAACTATTGTTGTTAGTGAAAGTTTTTAAGCTAAGCAAGGGCCCCGTTAACGTAAGTAAAGTGTATCAAATTCTGTTAACAAATTTTTGATTTATGTTTGTGCATTTAATTCTCTATTTTAATTGTGTTAGATTTTGCGAAACTACTACATCCCTTCGGAAACTTTCAAATGGAAAACAAAAAAGCTATCTTGAACTTGATGTTGTGAGTAATTGGTGTTGGATATAATGTTTTTAATCTAAACATATCATAATTATACCTATACTACTTGCAATTATAGTTATATCATTTGTAAGCTATCATAATTGTAATTACCAATTTAAACTTTGGTTAATAGATCATATGTCTTGACTTGGAACATTTAGTTATAATCTTAACTAAAATTAAATTGTGATTATTTCTTTAGCGAATGACTGAATTGAGATGTATATATATGGCAGGTTAAGGGCATAAAGTGAATTGACGTATCGAACACAAGTTGGGGTGAAGATGGAGGATACAGAGATGATGGATATCAACAATGCTAGTAAACCCAAGTTCTAGTAGTTCCATACCCTGGACAAGGCTAAATACATTTATCAAGATCGATTAATAGCATTGTAAATCAAACTTGAATCCATGATGTTTGAATTTCTTGAAAAAAATGATTTATTCCCTCTCTTCTTGTTTCCTTAAGTGTTAGTTTTCTGGTGGTTAGAAACTTTTGTAATATTTCAGTTAACTTAATCCGAAACTACTTCTGTAATATTTTAAAGGGAGAGGGAAAGGGCTTAAGCTTAGGCCCATTTGATTCTTATAGCTTATAGACCCATTAACCATCATACTGGGTTCCTTAATTAGAATCAATATAATATATTACATGAGCCACCTTTAATTAATCTAACAATTTCCCCCTTAGCCCATATGACGATTTGGTGATTCAACATTAAAATTTTAAGTGCACATCTTCGTATTGAATCTATCAAGTCATCCTTACTTGAATTAAGAAGATCAGATCATGGCGGTCACAAGTGATATAATATGATTGCTTCCATATATCACATAAGCAACTTAACTCATTATACTTTAAGTGGGTAATACTGTAGTTGTTATCACACAAAAATAATACTTGTATACATTATAATGTGGATAACAAGTAAATGAGCAAAAACATGACTGTAATTGAATTCATAAGTGTCAACACAATTCGAGCAAAACAATCATATATATATATACATGTCAGAACACTATGCCAACAAGGACTTCTCTATAATGCCTATCCATTCAATATGACCAATAATTGTTTTGCGCAGTAAGCCTTTAGTTAAAAGATCTGTTATCATCATATCTGTACCAATATGCTCAATTGACATTTTATATTTTTGCACTTCTTCTTTGACAGATAAGTACTTCAAATCCATGTGTTTTGCACCCTTTGAATACTTTTCATTCTTAGAAAAGAAAATGACTATAGAGTTGTCACAATAAATTCTTAACGGTTTGGCTATACTGTCGATAATGTCATGACCTAAGATAAGGTTCTGCAACCACAATCTATGAACCGTGGCCTCCAAGCATGCTACAAATTCAGCCTCTATAGTGGAGGTAGCAATGAAGGATTACTTTCCACTTTTCCATGAAACTGCTCCTCCAGCTAATAGGAACACATAACCGAATGTAGATTTTTGTGAGTTTACACAACTGACATAGTCTGAATCCGAGTAACCTATCACTTCCAAATGGTTTGACTTTTTATATATGAGCATATAATCCTTTGTGCCTTGTAAATATCTCAGTACTTTCTTTGCAGCTTTCTAGTAGTCCATGTCAGGATTACTTTGATATTGACCCAACACTCCAACAATAAAACTGATATCTAGCCGAGTGCATAACTAAGCATATATTAAGCTCCCAACTACTAATGTATAAGGAATAAACTCCATTTTCTTATATTCTAAATTGTTCTTTGGACATTGTATTTGACTAAACTTGTCCCCTTTCTGAATTGGAACTATCTACGTAGAGCACTTTTTCATTCTAAATCTCTATAATATTTTCTTGACATACTCTTTCTGAGACAATCCTAACAATCTTTGTGATCTGTCATGGAATAGTTATATTCTTATCACATAGGATGCCTCACTCATATATTTTATTTCAAAATTATTAGAGATGAAGGCTTTTACATCATGTAACATAACAATATCATTCGCAGCAAGAAGCATATTGTCAACATATAAGACTAATATAGTGAATTTGCTCCCACTGACTTTCATATATATACATCGATCAATAGTATTCTCTACAAAACTGTGAGATGTAATGGTATCATTAACTTAAGATACCATTATCGAGAAGCCTGTTTCAGTCCATATATTGATTTTTTTAATTTACACACAAACTTTTCCTTTCCTATGGTTTAAAAACCTTTTGGTTGATCTATGTACACTTCTTCTTCCAAGTCACCATTTAGAAAAGTGGTCTTTACATTCATTTAGTGAAGCTTTAAATCATAATGGGTCACTAGAGCCATAACAATTCTTAAGAAGTCCTTTTTTGAAACTAGAGAGAAGTTCTCTTTATAGTCAATGCCAAACTTTTGAGTGTAATCTTTGGAACAAGTCTAGCTTTATACCTTTCAATGTTACCTTGTGAGTCACGTTTAGTCTTAAAGACACATTTACAACCAACTTACTTTGCACCTTCTGGCAGCTTAACTAATTCTTAGACTTTGTTGTCATCTATTCATTTCAACTCTTCTTTCATAGCATTGGACCATTTTTCAGAATTGTTACATTCCATAGCTTGTTTAAATGAGATTAAATCCTTATTAGTACTCAAGTCACATTTATGTTTAGTGAATAAATTTCATAGTTACTTGAAATAGCTAGTCTTCTTTGTTGTACAGACCTTTGTAATGCTATTTTTTGTGGCATCACTTGATCATTTGTAACTTACGCATCATTAGTTGGTTCTTAATTAATATGTTCACTTTGTGGAGTTGGAATATTAATTTGTTGTGCCGGTATATTGCATATATGTGATGCAACAAGAGGAACAACAATTATGAAAATAACACTTGACGGAAGAGTTTCAACTCGACTGTCTTCAATCTCTACTTTTTGTGGTTCCCCACTCCCACTGATTTGACCATTCTCAATGAATCGACTGGTACTAGACTCAACTATTCTCGTATTATGATTAGGACAATAAAATCTATATCCCTTTAACTTTTTAGGATAGTTGATGAAATAACCACTAACAATTCTCGTATTAAGCTTCTTTTCATGTGAACTGTACATCCTTACTTCTTCCGGACAACCCCAAATGTGAAGGTGTAGTAAACTAGGTTTCCTTCCTGTCCATAGTTTATAAGGTGTCTTAGGAACTGCCTTACTAGGAATACTATTAAGCAGATACGCAGCGGTCTTTAATGTATATGTTAGGATATATATTATATATCTAAGTAATTAGTTTATGCATTCTTTATTAATTGGACATATAAGATATTAATTAGAATGAGATTTAAAAAGAAGTGGTTGTTACACCTATAGTGGTGAAAGAATTCTACACAAAATTGAAGTCTATTCTTTGACAAATTTGTGGTATATCACGTTGGTGATTGAGATATGTATTGCTGAAATTTTGTTGATAGGAGGTAAGGGGAATTTGTTTTGCGTGTTGGTTAAGTGCTCTTGCTGGTGAGTATCATGTATGTCTTCATCTATAGCAGAAGTGAATCTTACATTCGGGGTTTACATACATCATAAGTTAATGCAGTGGGCGTTAATTGAAGATTGAAAAAAGCACAGTTGAAGTGGTGTAGCATAGGTGGATTTAGTGTGGGTTGATAAAAAGTGTAATGGGAGTTAATTGAATTCTGGAAAAGATATATCCAAAGTCGTGCATGTGTTCCATATTGAGATATACAGTGGGTTAACTTCAAAATTCCAAGAGTTATTCTTCTAGGCGTTTGTCTTGTATGGATGATTGCGTGAATTTCTAGGTGTTGGTCTAGCATGGGTGACTACGAGAATTTCTAGGTGTTAGTCTTATTGTGTAGGTGACTGTGTGCTATTATGTGGTGTTGGTCTTATTACGTGGGTCACTGAAGTTGTTCATGTTTTTCAGAAAATACATAAGTGTTTTTATGAGGTTTTTTTGGTGAATATTCACGGTGAATGGAAGAGCAAAAAGTGTTATTAATGAATTCATGACCCAACTCCTTCACCTGAATAATGGTTGACTTGGTGAAGCTCTTACTTGGTGTTTCTACGTGATTATTCAGCTTCTCTTGATTTTGCGATTGTGTAGGAAATTATTTCTTGTCTTTTTGTCTAGTATTTTCTTGATTGATTTATTTTCTGTTCTTGTTTCAAAAGAGTGTTGAGTAAAATCCTCTATCGAGATTATTACGAGGTGGGCGTACTATTGGGTATGAAATTCTTTCACAGGCACTGAGGTTGAGAAATAGTGTCAAACATTGAGCGGTGTCGGCTTAGTAAAGCCTTAGGTAAATCTATTATACTTCGATGAAAGTGATTAAGCTGGGTGAGGGCTCCGCAGATGTAGGCAAAGTGTGTCAAACTGCGTTACCAAATTTTTGGTACTTTTTATTATTTCACTTTTGATTGCTTTTATTTTTGTTTGTGCTAGAGACGTCCACGATAAAATTGGAAAGTTTGCGAAACTACTACCTCTTTCAATTTTTCAGCATGTATCCACAATGATAAAGGTACAATACTATATCTTAACATAATCCTAACTATATCCATAAGAGTACGACTCTGCCTTCAACTACACCATTTTGTTGCAGCGTACCTGGCATTATGTATTGCACACATATGCCTTGACTTTTAAGAAACTTTACAAATGGGCCTAGATATTGTCCACTTTCATCAAATTTTTCATAATATTCACCATCTCTATCAGACCTCACTATCTTTACTTTTCTATCTAACTACCTTTTTACCTCATTAACGAACACCTTCAGAATGTCCACAGACTGAGAATTATGATGTATAAGATAAATATAACTATATTGTGAGAAGTTATTAATAAAAGTAATGAAATATTTTTTGCCGCCTCAAGAAAGAATGTCGAAAGGACTACAGATGTCATTGTGTATTGATTTAAGTAATTCACTACTTCTTGTGATTGGATACTTTGATATATATTTGGTTTGCTTACCTTTAATGCAATCCACACATATATCTCAGTCAGCAAAATCCAATTGAGGTAAGATTTCATTTTTCACTAATCTCTGTACCTTTTCCTTGGATATATGACCTAATCTTTTATGTCACAAAAAAAGCATAACATTCCTTATGTACACTATGTTTATTTCCTATAATGTGGTCAATATGTAACACAGATTCAACAAAATCAACATCAAGATTGAAATCCTACATCACAATAGTACCAGAACCATAATAATACTTGTTTTTATACAATGAGAAAACATTGTTTCCAATCTTAAATTGAAGTCCTACATCATCCAAATTTTCAACAGAAACTAAATTCCTAACACATTCATTATGTTCCCCATAAATAAGAACTTTTCAGTTCCATTTATGGTTTGGATTGAAAGGATTTCTTGTAAAACATGTAACACATGAGTAGTTGCACCAGAATCTAACCATTAGGTATTATTAGGCACTTTAATAAGGTTTGATTCAAAACATACTGAAACATAGTGTGTACCTTTCTTTTCGAATCAAGCCTTTCATTTCAGACAATCCTTCTTAAAGTGACCGGGTTTTTTTATACATAAATGACACTTCTTGTCTTTATGAACTCAATCCTCATTAACCTTGCTGAGAGCCTTGTCTTTATCTTTACCTTTCTTTCTTAGTTTGTTCTTGCTACTACGAAATGTGAAATCAACGAAGTGCTCCTTCATTTTCTTCAATCTCCTTCCTCCTCAACCAACATAGCCTTAATCTCTTGAAGGTTCTATTTTTCTTTAATGGTGTTATAATTCACTTGGAATTGGCCAAATTCTAGAGGAAGTGAGTTGATAATGGACTGTACCAGAAATGACTCACTCACATCCATTCCCATGGGTTTCAGCTTGGCAGCTAGGTTTGAGATATGAGTTATATGATTGTGAATGGGTTGTGACTAGTCAAACTTCTTGGTCATTAGCTTACTCATTAAAGTCCCTAATTATGAACTTGTCAGCTATATCAGATTGTGAGTATTCCTTAAGTTTCAACATGAACTCCTTTGCATTATCCACAACGACTTCTCTCGAGGCTTTAAAGGGCCTGTTCCAGTTAATCGTTTAAAAATCCACGAAAGATGAAGAATGATGGCTATATCTGGAGAAGATGGAAAAAAATATAGCTGATTTTGGTGCGATGGAGGTATCTGAGATGAGAGAAGAGAGAAAAGAGAATCGGGCGATAGAGGCGTTCTGAGAAGAGAGAGGAGAGGAGTGAAGACGATAAGGTTTAGCCTTTTAGGTTGTAACTTGTAATCCGATTATCAAATAACCGGTTCCTAAGAAAACCGGCCAGTTCTCTGATAAACCGGCCGGTTTTGATATTCAAAGGTTATTTATTAAAACCGAACCAAACAGCTGACCGGTTCAGACAAAATTCCAGTCGGACTGCCTGGTCCGGTCCGGTTTTAATAACCTTGGTTCCAACAACTGGAACTGGACACCTACTTGTTTGGTTACCTTATCCCCTAGCTTAATAGACAACACCTGTTGATACCTCTAGGGTATAGGCTCAATAAAAATTTTGTTTGTTTAATTTTCTCAGTTTGGCTTCTTCCATTATTATTATTTTTATAATCTAATTTACTAGCAATTAAATATATGTTATTTTATTATTTAATGCTAATTATTAATAATAATTATGAATTATAAATTATTTAATATATTAATTATTAATAAGAATTATGAATAATTTAA
>JANIHY010000006.1:36341441-36354347 GCA_027479065.1 Erythroxylum brevipes | reverse complement strand
TCAATTAAATCCAAATTTTCCATGAATATTCTCAATAAAATCAAACTATACCATAAATCATAATTCAAAATAACTCATGCTTAATAACTTCAGGAAAACAAAAATTTGGGGTCCAACACCCAGATTCCAACGTTATTTTATGATTTCATCTGGAATTTTTGTTAAATTTATCATTCAAAATTTTGAATAATCTTTTTTAATTATTTCATCAATTAAATGAATTTTGTATTTCTCATCAATTAAATGTAGTTCTCATAATTTCAAGATTTCTATTTAATTAAAGGAAAATATAAATTATTTGATTTTTTCTCAATTTGAGCAAGTTTCAATTAAGACAACCCCCAAACTTGAAAATAAAACATTCTTTTTCTAATTCAAAATATTGTAGTACATCAAGGTACTATACAAATTAGTAATAGTAACTAACTTAAAAATTTTTACGTAAAAATTTATTGTATAGTTTTTTATGCATATTAATAATTGATTTGTAAAAAATTAGAAATTTATCTTATTCATTTTATTATTTTATTTATGTTCTATTATTCATCCATTCAAAATCTCTTTTTATTAATCAATTTTAATTTGTATCATCAATTAAATTAATTTCTTATATTATATATAATTTTTTTCATTTCCTATCCTTCATAAATGAATTTAATTTCGTCTTATTCATTTTAACATTTTATGTACATTTTACATATTCATTCACTAAAGATCTCTTTTTATTAATAAATTGTAATTTGTTTCTTTAGTTAAATGAATTTCTCATATTATATATTTTAATTAAATAAAATGTCCAACATAAACTTTATCATTTGCAAAACGTTTAACTTAAATCTCAAACAAAAAATATTAACAAAGTTATGTTTTCATCTGTTATGTGCCACATCGATGCTAAAATGACATAAATTTATTATTTTTATTAGTCATATAGGTTCTATTACCCAAACTTATATTAACCCAAGTTATCTAGTTTAGTCCATTTTAACCTAAATAATCTAACTTCCCTAATTAACCTATTTATTAATTAATAAAACCCCAATTACTAGGAAATTCTTAAATTGATTATTAATCCTCCTCTCTTCTTTATCATGTTCATCGTGGAGACAACACCTTAAAGATTAGATATTTGCCTTCAGCCTCTTAACAACCACATTGGTTTCTTCCTCAAGCACTACCTTATACAATGTTGCTCACAAACTTTTCCTAAAACCTCCATCAATGCCTTAATAAAACCTTCCTAATCGAAACTATAAATCCTCTCTTTAGATAACATTAGCTTGTCCCTTCCTCTTCTCGTCTCTTGCTTGTCCAAGGAAAAATAAATACACACAAAACCTTAAAACTACCCACGTCTTTGTCTGAGTCTATCTAAGCATATTTGAAAAAAAAAAAGAGAACAGAGAGAGAAAATGGTCAATAAGATTGGAAAAAGTAGCACTAAAAGCAAGCCGAGAAGTGGTGGGAAGCAATGGAGGTTATGGATGTTCAGGAGTTGAAACTCAAAGAGGTGTGGTGATGGTGATAGAGCTTTTGAAAGTCTATTTTTAAGTGGAAGAGGCAAAAGTTGCAACATTCGTTGATTGATTATTAATGTTTAAGATTATTTGTATTTTTTAGGTCATTGTCTTAACAGTCAATCTATGTTTCTATGTTTATATAATCTAAAAGGTGTAGATCTTGTTTGGTGGACTATAGTTACTATTTTTATCCTATAAACAATAGTTCAATTATAGGTGATTTCTCATGTTTTCTTCCTTATTTGTTACTAAGACTTTATCCTTTGTTTCTCCTTATTTAACAATTGTTTTATGACCAATTTGGTTCGCATTTTGTAAGGATATTTATGTATAGTGTAGTTCTGTTCATGAATTAGAGGTTGCCTTTGATTCAAAAGGGTTTCCATGTAAAGTATTAGTGTCTATTGTGTATATGATCTACCTTAGTTATATTTATTTTTCACATATTATACATATTACAACATCATTAATTGCTATATTTTGCTTGTTTCTCGTATATTTAAGTAGAAAAGGAAGTTTTATTGAGTATTTTATTTCGTTATATGTTTTGATCTTCTATATAATGATGTTTTATTCCCAACATTGTGGTATCAAAAATTGTGGCTAAATATTTTTAATAATTATATTTAAATAATGGAGAAAAAATATTAAAAATGTTATATTAGAAATGTTATGTCTTTAAATGGTACAAATTACCATAAGTAAAAGAGGTAAGATGAAAAATCTTGTATTTGTGAAAAAAAGATGCATTTCTCCATGTTTGCTACTTATAAGCCATAGTTTATAGTAAATGAGGATTGAGAATTTCACAATCAACAAATTAGTGGCTATATTAGGAAATAGGTATAAGACAATATTCTTAATCGCGTTATTAATATGAAAAATGGTAGAAGTTTATAGAATAAGTTCGAGGCAATTTATACTTCGAAGATAGGTAATAATAAGTTATTCTTACTTAAGTAATTGATTAATTCGAGTTAAAATGAGAGAATTCCTACTTTCAATCATTTAAATGATTTATGGGGTGTCCTTGATCACAATTAAATGGATATAAAATTTGAAGATGAGATATAAAGGCTTTAGTTGCTCAGTATTTCACTAGATTATTGTAAAAAAATTTTGCTTCTTAGACATGTTATGCTTTTAGTCTTGTGATGACTATTGAATATGTTTAAAATAGTGTTTTAAATGAAGAGTTGAGAAAAAGATCTTAGGCTCATCTTTATCCTCGTCATAGTTAGATGTTTTAGTCACCAAAGATAAGGGAGGAGTAAATTCAAAGGTTAGAAGGATAAAGAGAGAAAAGTATAATCAAATCAAGATAAAAGGACAAGAACTTTGTTTGTGATCATTATAATAAAGCAAGTTACATAAAGAAGCACTATTTCAATTGGAAAAAAGGAGATGAGATAGAAAAACAAGGACGATAACAATGAACCATATTGTAAATATCATGAGACTAGATGGGTTATAGATATTGATGCTTTATATCATATCATACTAAGGAAGAAGTTCTTCGCTTAGTATACTCTTAGTGATTTTGGAGTAATAAAGATAGGCAATATGGTGGCAAGATTATGGTGGTTAACATTACAAGAAAAATGTCATTTAGCAACAGATATTACCGACAAAAAACTTGAACATTTTGTTGACAAGACAATTTAGCGATTACATTTACCAACGGACCAAGGCGTCATAGAAACAATTGTAGGTAATAATTTCTAACAAATAACAGAATTCCTGTCGGTAAATGTACCGATGGACAATTTATGTAATCGTCGGTGAACATACCAACGATTATTTATGCTATCGACTGTCAATAAATTTTCGACAGTCAAAATTTGTCTGTCGCAGATTTATAGAAGTTATTGGTTATTCTCTCGGTAAGTTTATTACAACATTATTGATGGTTATGTTTATTCTGTCTGTGAGTATACCGATGGTTATTCTGCATCAAATCTTATCGGTAAAGTTAGTGACGGAATTGGTTATTCTGTCTATTACTTACTGTCAATATTACCAACAGTTTGTTATTTTTTGTCTCTAAATAGAATTAATTTTACTGACACTCTTTTATTTTTTGGTCAGCAAATTAACAAAAAAATACAGTTCGTTATTTTTTGTCGATACGTAGAATTAATTTTACTAACACACTTTTTTTTTTGGTCAGTAAATTAACAAAATTTAAAAATATCTCATCATTAAATTTTATTTATTGATCTTGTGGTTGATGCATAATTTAAACAGTTATGAATTATTTTTGCATAATATTTTGATTTGTTTATACATTTAATTTGTTTAAACATAAAGTTAATTGATGATATAAAGTTAAAATTATCTTAATTGATAATAAAAACATTAAATTGTACATAATAAGTATTTGTAATTCAAATGAAATTACTACAAGTACAATATTGACTTGGTGACTGCGGATGCTCTGATTACTGTAATGAGGTGCTACCCCTCCCATTTAACTCATCCATCAATAAATATTTATAATGTAATAATATTTACCTAATTAATGTATAAAAAAATAAAAATAAAAATAAAAAATATTTTTTATTGTACCTCAAACTCCTAATAATAAAATTCTTTTGTAGCCTGAGAGATATTATAAAGCTTATAGGGTTTATAATCTTGCTTCTAAATCTGTCGGAGAATCTAATCATGTCAACTTTGATGATGGTTCTTAACCAAATAGAAGTAATGATATTGATAATGAAACCAAATCAGCACCCTTAGTTGATAGTGTAGATGTGTCACCATCAGATGCTCCTCTAGAAAAAGTAGAAGATATTCCTGAAAAAGTTAGTCTAAAGAAGGACTAGAAATATAAATCTTCTCACCCACAAAATCTGATTATAGGAGAACTTCAGAAGGTGTGAGAATTAGGTCTAAATTCAAAAGAGAAGCAAATATAGCTTTTATTTCTGAAATAGAGCCTAAGAAAATTGATGAAGCTCTTTAAGATGAAGCATGGATTTTAGCCATAAAAGAGAAGCTGAACTAGTTTACTAGGAATAAAGTTTAGTCTTTAGTTCTCAGACCCTCCAAAAAGTCTATCATAGGAACTAGATGGGTTTTTAAAAATAAATTAGATGAGTTAGGTAGAGTGAGTCGTAACAAAGCTAGATTAGTAGCTCAAGGCTATAGTTAACAAGAAGGAATAGACTATAATGAAACTTATGCTCTTGTAGCTAGATTAGAAGCTATTAAGATATTGCTTGCATATGTTGTTTGTCATAATATAAAATTGTTTCAAATGGATGTGAAAAGTGCCTTTGTGAATGGTTTTATAGATGAAGAGGTTTATGTAAAGTAACCTCCTAGTTTTGAAGATTCTAAGAAACCAGATTATGTCTATAGACTTCATAAAGCTTTGTATGGTTTGAAACAAGCTCCTCGAGCTTCGTATGATCTTCTAAGTTCCTTTTTGATTGAAAATGATTTTAGTAGAGGACATGTAGATAAGACTTTATTTAGAAAATGTATTAAAAATGAGTTCATCATAGTACAAATATATGTTGATGATATTATCTTTGGTGCAACGTCTAAAAAGCGATGTTCCAGTTTTGAGAATTTGATGAAAAGTGAATTTGAAATGAGCATGATGGGTGAATTAATTTTTTTTGGTTTACAAATTAAGCAAACCAAAAAAAAGATATTTATTCATCAACAAAAATATCAAATAACTGTTGGTTAAATATGGAATGGAAAAAGTGAAACCTATGTCTACTCCTATGCACCATTCAAACCTTTTATCTAAGGATGAAACAGGTAAGAAGGTTGATCAAACTCTTTTTAGAGGTATTATTAGTTCTTTACTTTACCTTACAGCAAGCAGACCTGATATTCTGTTTAGTGTCTGTTTGTGTGCTAGATTTCAAGCAGATCCTAGAGAATCTCACTATATTATTGTTAAAAGAATTATGAGATATCTATTAGGTTCTACTGATCTTTGTTTAATGTATGAGAAAGGTAAAGATTTCGGGTTAATTGGCTACTGTGATGCTGATTACGTTGGAGACATGATTAATAGGAAAAGTACAAATGGAGGCTGTCACTTTCTTGCCTATAATCTAGTTTCCTGGTCAAGTAAGAGACAAAGTTCAATTGCTCTATCTACTGCAGAAGTTGAATATATGTCAGCTGCAAGCTATTGCTCACAGACGTTATATATCAGTTAGAAGATTATTCAATACAAGAAGAATAGATCCCAATTTACTGTGACAACACAAATGCTATCAACCTATCAAAGAATCCAATACAACACTTGAGGTTAAAGCATATCGAAATTAGACATCATTTCCTCCAAGAATATGTACACAAGGGAGTCGTCAGTCTACAATTTGTTGAGACAAATCATCAATGGGCAGATGTCTTCACTAAGCCTTTGAATGAAGAAAAATTCAAAGAAATAAGACGAAACTTGAATATGATTGTGTCGAGTGACCAATTGTCTGACACGTCATGACCCAGATGATTTTCTTAAGTAAAGAAGATAAAAAGTCGTAAGGTTTCAAGGAAATGGTAATGGTAAGCTACAGACGGTAAGTTTTTAAGAAAAGGAGGGAAATCTTCTCAAAGGTTTTAGAATATCACCTATTTTAGAATATTCTTGAAATACTCTAAAATCAACTTTTGCAGAACTCTTAACAAAACATTTCATTACTCTATTCTTGATATCAAGTTCTTTTTGTTTACATTCTCATCTTCAGATACTAACCTCATTACTTTGAGTAAGATACATTTTTGTTTAGTTTCTATGGTCTACAGATTACAAATGGGGCAATCTATGATTTATGGAAGACATGTTGATTTCGACTCTTTGAAGAAGAACCAGATGGATATTGAACCAGAAATTGATGCAGTGGGATGGAAAATTTTCTTTCAGGTTCGTGAAATAGTCTATCTGAATAAAGTATATGAGTTATGGAAGAATGCAAAAGTAGTAGACAAAACCTTAGTATCAATGGTGGATAGATTGTCGGTTATTGTAACAATGGAGTTAATCGAGAAGGTTAGTGAATGTCTATGTGTTAGAGCAGAGGTGTCTCATAACACAAGATGGATGACTAAAAGCAGTGTAGAGAAAGCACATATCAATCGACAACTCTATGGAAGTAGTGACTTAAAGGACAAGAAGGTGTCAACTCTTGTTCCGAAGGCTAAGGTTCTACATGCGCTACTCTTTCATTGTGTTCTACCAAAAACAGGTTCAAAGAACGTTGTTATGATAATAGATGAACAATGCTTGTTTCATCTACTCAATCATTAGCCTATAAATCTTCCACACTTAATTTTAAGGTATATGATGAAGTCGAAGAGAGACTCTAATGCCTTACTATATGGTATGCTCCTAACAAGAATCCTTAGAGATTCTGGAATACTTCTTGACAGAGGAAATAGAATGAAGATGAATATAAAAAGCATCATTAATGCTTCAACTATCAGTAGAATAGGTTTGAAGTCTCAAGAAAAGGAGGATACGAATTCTATGGAAAAAGTAAGGATTGAGGGGGAGTGTATTGTCAGACGTAGCTTGAATGAAAGAGTTACACCCACAAGGAAGACAAAACCCCAATCCATAGAGAGAATGTCTATAAAAGAAAAGAAGAATAAATTGTTAGAGGTATCAATTAAAGCTAAGACGATTTCATAAAGAAAAGAGAGCCAGGTGAAGCAGTCTGTAAAACAAGTGTCATTGAAAAGAAAGGAGGAGACACTTTATTTCGAGAAATCCAAACAATCCGAAAGGTCACCAAGATTGTTAACCTTGCGTCAACAAGAGGAGAAAAGAGGGAAAGGATTGACTCTTGGTGAAGATTCTGAAAAGACTGAGAAAGCAATACAGGTGACTAGATCTTTGGTCTCAATTTTGCAAGAACAACCAGCAAAATCTACTAAAGAAACTGAAATTAAGAGGAAGTTGGTGGTTGAAAAGAAGAAACCTCAATAACATCCTCCTCCTAGACTAGTAGAAGAAAGTAAAAAGATGAAGACCAGTCAGAAAAAGAATAATTCAACTGGTGTTCAACAAAAGGCAAAGTCATTTGAACACAGATGTAGATCTCATAGTCCTTCTCAACCTATCAGAAAAGGGGATTTGAAAATGAAGGTGATTGAAGAATCAGTACCTGTGAGAAGCAGAAGCTCGATTATTATAAGAGAACCTGTGAAAAGGTTGGTCAAGGTACAAGTTGAACCAATACTGATCAATAATCGATCAATACATCTTCTAAATCATGAAGAAAGAAGATTATATGGTATTCTGAGAGATGAAAAGTCAGAACCATATCCATTGAAGATGTCCAAGGATCGATATACTAGTTACCCAGTGACAAATAGAACATTTATCAAGATTGTACCAGATATACAACCAAGAGCTTCAAACATTGTACGCAATAAAGACAAAGGGAAACAAAAGATGTACCCTGAAGCAAATACAGGTGATCTTACAGAGGATCAGATACAGGCAACAATGAGAAACATAGATGAGGCATGCAATGCAGCTCAATCAAAAGGAATCTATGTTTCACATCACATTTCAAAAGAATCAGGAAGTCAGTGTGGCCGCTCTACCACAGATGCAACCTTTCAGGTAGTTGGAAGAGTGACAAAAGGACAGTACAAAACTATCAGGGTTGAAGGTATTAGTTTCAACATAGAGACTTTTGTGTATCTAATCATTCACTTTAGACCTTTGAGTTTTATATCCTCAATTAAAGATGTCCTACACCTTGGAAAACCAATTCCAAAACTACCTAGACCTGATGACCTTGATCTCCCTGAAGGAAAACAATCTTTCAAACCTCCTGTTATTAAAATTATCGAATTAGATGTTTACCTTTAGAAATATTTATTGCTACAAACTTCCATCCACCAAGAACACCTCGACAAGAGTCTACTATTGTTCTGGATGAAGTTGGTCACACAAGACAGTGGAGTCAGGAAGCCTTAGTTAAGGAGATTGAAGAAATTCATACTAAGGTTGATGATCTGAATGAGTCAGTAGGTGATCTACATGAGGAAGTAGCTTATCTACAAGTTTCTATTGAAGAAGACCTCAAGTTGATCCGAACTGATATGCAAAAAAATGTTTTCTGAAATCATGAAACATCTCCGATAAAGTTTTTGATTAATAACAAATAGGGGGAGAAGAGTAGAAACAAAAGAAAGATAGCAAATGGAGGAGACCAATAAAAAGAAAAGAAGATAGGACTACAAGCTTACTTTCATACGTGTATTGTATATATGCATGTGTATATCTTTTGTTGTCTTCTTATTCGTTATATAGATAATATTCGTTTATTCATTTTTATCTTTCTAAAATTATGATTATTTGTTATCATAAAAAAGGGGAAGATTGTTAAATCAAAAAGACTTCATGTTTATTAATTTTGGTGATAATCAAATAATAATAATGTTAGAAATAAATGAACTATTTTGATAAGTGTGTTAAGTGTGTAGAAAAACACAGAAGAAATTGAAAACATAGAAGAAGCGTAAAATACAGAAGAAGAACAAAACACAGAAGAAGTCGTAAAAATACAGAAGAAGCGAAAACACAAAAGAAATGAAAAATATAAAAGAAGTTAAAAACACAGACGATACAAAAATGAAGACACTCTAGTACGTCGATAGTTAGTCAGTTGGAGTTAGTTACAAAACTTAATTGAATAACGGTTTCTACAAGAAACAAGAAGCAGTTATCAAGAAGCAAGAAG
Source organism: Erythroxylum brevipes (assembly GCA_027479065.1). Taxonomy (NCBI): domain Eukaryota; kingdom Viridiplantae; phylum Streptophyta; class Magnoliopsida; order Malpighiales; family Erythroxylaceae; genus Erythroxylum; species Erythroxylum brevipes. The sequence goes on along the minus strand of JANIHY010000006.1, from coordinate 36,345,100 downwards.
CAGTTATCAAGAATCAAAGAAGCAGTTGGAGACTTAGGCTATAAATACTAGTCGTAGTAGAGGACTGAACAATCTTTTAGCTTTCAAGTTATTGCTTACAAAAATTCTGTATTCAAAGTGCAATACAAGAGAGCAAACTCAACTGTAACAAAGAGCTCACAATTTATTTCTAGTGAGAGAAAGAAAAGGCTAAGAGCCTGGAGAGTCTAAGATAGCAGAAAGAATACTTTGTGCAAGAGATCTGAAGAGGCTCAGGAAGGGAAGAAAAAATACTTGTAAATTTGACGAAGTATAGTGAAATCTTAGAAGAACTTTGAGAACTAGACGTAGCCCAAGGTTTGGGATAAACCAGTATAAAAATTGTAGCGTCTATCTTCTAACCTTTAACTTTTAATTTCTCTTGTTCTTAAACAGGTATATAGAAGTTATTTATGATTTGTATACATAGTTATTTTTGTATAACAGTGTTGGTATTATTTTAACAGTTGATTTTTTAAAATAAGAAATATCAAAGTTTTTGTATTCACGAAAAGATTACACAATTCACCCCCCCTTCTTGTGTATTTCGTATATTGTACGTGAATTCTATATTAACGTGTGATTTACTTCACTTAATGCACGAAATGTTGAACCTCTTGACAGTTCAATAAGATGTAATCATGGGTAGCCTTAATTTCTTCCTCTGTTAACATTCATGTTGTTGAACATCCATATGTTCATTTAGGATATGTGAAAATGGATACATTACCATGAGCATCACTCGTTCCTCTCTTATCATCATTACGAGGAACTTTTCTTTCTCTTGTGTGAATATGTGGCTCAAAATAATGTGAACAAAGTATACTAGCTTCCATCATTAAATAAGTATTACATATCGAACCTTCAACTCTAGCTCATTTTTGACATTTTTCTTTAAGTGATACAAATACCTATATTAGCGAATATGGTTATTACAATTTAGTTGTTAAAACATGTTATTACTTCAATTACAATATTTTTTTGATGAATTACCTCTCAAACGGATACATCCATAGATATTAAACTGGACCGACTATTTTTGCCTTATGCACTAAATGCACAGGTAGATGCTCCATACAGTCAAAGAATCTTAGAAAAAAAATCTCTTCTATCTTGCACAAAATTACTAGAATTTCCTTTTCTAGTTTTTCTATTTCAACCAACTTGATTTCAAATGATGTTAAACTTTTGAAAAACAAACTTAATTCTATGATTACTTCCCAAACCTTATTCGGTAGTAACTCCAAAAAAGCAATTGGAATTAGCCTTTGCATAAACACTTGAAAATCATGACTTTTCATCCTAAATAATTTGTACTTCCTCAAGTCCACACACTTTGTCAAGTTTAAAATATAACCATTGGAAAACTTTGGACTTTTCAACCATTCACACAGTATTTCCTTTTATTTTTTTCCAAAGTGTAACACTCTTTCATATATTTACCAATACGAAGATCTTTATGTAACTCATTTCTTCTATTAAAAAGTTGTCAATCAGCTTGTGATTTTGCATTGTCTTTTTTTCTCCCTTCAATATTCATTATGTTATTGAACAAATTGTCAAAAATATTTTTTTCAATATGCATCACATCTAGATTATGATGTATCAAATTAGTTTTTCAATATGGAAAATCCCAAAAGATGCTTCATTTTCTCCATCCAAAGTTTTTACTAATGCTTGTATTAACTTCATCAGTTTCAAATTCTGTAAATTTTAGCAAGCCTAATTCCTCAATCTCCTGCAAAATCTCTTCACCAACTTTTTACCATCCTAATCTTAATGAACTTTTGTTTATTATGTCTAAATGGATGATCTAGAGGAAGAAATTTCCTGTGGTTGTCAAACTAACATGTTTTACCCTGTTTGGAAGATAAAACGCATTAGAATCATTGCCGCAATAAGGACAAGCCAATTTTCCTTTTGCGCTCCATCCAAACAAGAGGGTATTTGCCAGAAAATCACTAATGGTCTACATCAAAGCTACTATTAACACAAAATTTTGTTTCAAAGACACATTATATGTCTTAACACTAAATTCCTAAAGATGTTGCAATTCAGATATTAATGGTTGTAAGAATACAACAATTTTATGCTTTGGATTTGTAGGCCCTGGCTTAATCACGGTCAAGAACATTGTTGGGCCCCGTTTCCGAAGCCTAACTATCAAACCGTAGACGAAAACATAAGCGGACTTCCAAGCTCTATAACCCTAATCGATAAACAGAAAAATTTCCATTTGCATGACATACAAGCCACAAAGGCGAGCCCACACAACGAAATCACAAAATCACAAAGGACTTCTTCATAATGGTAGCTCTTAGTCTTTAGTTTATTTAGAAACAAGAACCACCTCAATCGGAGCCTTATGGCTCAAGATATGCTTAAGAATCAAAGTAGGTTCATGGCTCAATCATGCTCTCAAAATTTACTCATAGCCTCAGGAATCACCTCAATCGGAGGTCGGACGAAGGAGTTACAGGCAAACGAATCCGATATGTTCATTTCCTGATTCCTACTGAACATACTTTGGCGCAAACATCATAACTCTCACTATAGATGTCGGATTGACTTTGTTCTTAGACGGTTAGAAAGTACACATCTAGGGCTACAACTTTTATGAAGACCAAAATTTTAAATTCGGTCGTTATGGGGGCCGAATTACACGGACTGTGTAAAAATCACACAGCCCGTGTAACCTTCGGGTGGAAAATGCCTCCTGCGCCCAGATTTACCCGGCCCGTGTAAATCTACACGGGCAGACTGTGTAACTTTTGGGTGAAATGAATTTTTCACCCCCAAGCCCCCTTCAAAGGTTCCTAAACCCCCTCATAACATTCCCTTACCTCAAACCATTCTCCAACACCACAAAAACCACTACCAATCCATTAAAAGACATCCAACATCATTGAATCTCATCTCCAAAGGATTCATCTTCAATCCTAACACCATATATACTCAAAATCTCCCCAATTTGAACCCTTCAAATGCAACCCAACCTCATAACCATTCAAATACTAATCTAACACAATCAACAATTGGAAATCCTCAACACTTACAATATACACAATCAACATATTCAAACTTTGATAAATACACAATCATACAAAAAGGAAACCTTTCAAGGTCTCATTTCCCTTCCAAATCAACTGAAGTTCATACAAAGCTTTCATTTATAGCTTTAACTACATATCGACATTTCATCAATGCTTTAACACAAGTACAAAATACATTTGATGCTTAATGTTCAATATGCTACCAAAGCTATCCAAAATCTAACTACTAACTTAATGCAAAAGCTAACTCTCTCGCAATTGATCCAAATGCCTTGCAAGGATTTATCGGTCTTCTTGATCTGCACCTGAGGAGTGGGGAAAAATGGGTTGAGCTTCACAGCTCAGTGGCTAAAATATTTATAGCCATTGGCATTGAACCACACAGTCAACCATATTGCTATATATATACATACATTCATGTAGGCATATTCATCAACATGAAAATTTAACATTTGCAATTCACAATTCAATTCCAACTCCATAATTCATAACATCATCACATAATACATATTTGAATGCAATTCAATCCAAAGCATAGCTTAGCACATTAAGATGCAAATGCACAATCAAATGGCTCGAGGGTTCCGT
>JANIHY010000006.1:36325150-36338653 GCA_027479065.1 Erythroxylum brevipes | reverse complement strand
TTATATGTAAAATATTTAAAAATTATTGTTATTTCAAATTAATTGTCATTATTATTTATTATTAAAATTTTTTAAAGTATGGTTGATATAAACAGTAAACTAGTAAAGTATACAATACAGTTGTATAATATATCAATACGGACTATTTTATAATTTTTAAAAAATTTAGGGACTATTTGATAAATTTAAAAAATATCCCGAAACGGTACCCGATACCGACCAGTACCAGTACAATATTGTTCCAGAGCCCAATCCGATACTGAGTCCGGTACAGTATTCATAACATTGGATTGAGTAGCCTAAAATTAGTTAATTATTTTTGCCGATACCGTAGATGGTTACTGTTTGGAGCCCAGCAAAATCTTCCTCATTTGACGGCCAGACATAATACGAGTATAGGAATAAAAGTCAGAGACAGCCTTGGTAAACTCTCGTTCGCTCTGGTGGCCAAGGCTGTGGAGCATAGTCTCATTGCACAAAACGAGAAGCAATCAGTGTAAATCCATATGCGAGGATTCAGTTACTTCAAAACGAGGAGCAGTCGGTCTAAACCAACGTTTTTCCCAATTCAAATCCAACAAGTTTAAATTTATCACTTAAAATGGAATTAGGACCTGTGGCCTAAATTTCCATCTTGCAGAAATAGCAGAATCTAGGTAAAAGTTTCATAAGTAACCCAAATTAAAGTATGACGAATACAGACCAGAGCAGCTTAAATTAACTCAACTCCTTTAATGGTGGCTATATGCTATTCTTCAGCTTCTCTATTATGATCGTTCGGAGTGGTTGGAAAGAATATCAATGCTAACTTGTATATACGGAGAACTTTTAGGTGTATATCTGACGAGGAGGTTGAAACAGTAAGATACCTACGGAGGCAAGCTAGAAGTTCTCCTTGTGGAAATCAAACTTAGTCGTAGTTTTCCTGGAAAAGTCTTGAGCCAAATGTCTTAGTTCTCCCGTCGGTCCAGGCGCACCGCAATAGAAAACTCCTGTAAGGACAAAAGCTCAAACCAGCAAAAGCTACAAAATCTAATGAAAATATTCCTTTTGAGAAATGGGAAGCAAAAAAATGAACTTACCAACTCTTTGGTCAGGGTGATTAACGGTTACATGCTTGAAAACTTTACGCCAATTAGGTCTAGCAAAATGCGTCTTTACAGGCGTATCAGAGACTATATCCACACCATTTTTGGCATGTTGAAGAGATTGAAGCATGGCAACCAAAGCTGATCGAGCATCTCCTTCTTCATAAACACTAGTGCAGTAATTATGGAGCTCAATAACTCTGTCTTCATCATAATCGGCAACTTGGTTCATTACACCCTTGAACCATTCAAATGAACCTTGCTCGCGGGTGACCCAGTAAAAGTAGGCTTGTTTAGTGACAAAAGGCTTTCTCTTATTTCTCTTAATGCCACTCTCTACTGTGCCTTTCTCCTTATCTTTTTGCTGCCTTATGTTGTTAAGCACATCCTTGACTATGCTAATTAAGGGGGTGGCCCCAATTCCAAGTCCAACAAGGAGAAGAACATCATACTTTCTGTAGTCTTGTGCTGGTGCTCCATACGGCCCATCTATCAAGAGCCTTGGTAACCTGATAATCTTCAGAGTCATTACTTCCACAATAATTTTTGATTCGTTAGTGTTAACATTATTGCTTTTCGTATTCATTTCTCAGGAGAGATTTTTCAGGAAATTTCCCATCCTAACAATTCCAAGACTCATCTTCCGCTTATGAAAAGAGAGAAAAAGTTGAGATGTTACCTAGGCTTGCTGCTGCTGTTTCCCATATCAGCTCTAAGAAGGCCACTTTGATTAGTTGATGCAGGTGTACATACCTTCACCATTGGTCAGTTCAAGTTTTTCAATAAAAACTTACGATTTACGAACTTAGAAGCTTTGCAAGATTTTTTCAACTGTCATGCTTATACCTGGGAGAAAACAGCTTTTAGTTGGGATGTCCAGTCACCTAATGTCCTAATATGTAAGCTCAAATAGTCATCACTTGGAGCTGAAGTAATAGAAAATGGATGCCTGTAGAACAAATTCATCGATTACTCAAAATTGTGGTTATTTTCCAATCATAATAGCAATTGATATCATACCATGCTATTAATCTGAAATATGATAAGATTACCATTGAAATGCAGAAACAGCCGAGCAATTTACGAAAATATATTGGCCGCTAGTGTATCTGAATCCTTGAGGTTTGGACATATGCAAGGCCAAAACATTTCCAGGGTAAACTGCAACCTGAAATTTCACGAATTGCTTATCACTTTATCAGAAGATAAAAAAGGTCAATTGCTTGAAAATAATACAAGCAAGCAAAACCTTGTATTTACCTTCAGAATTCGCACTGCTTTATAGCCTGATCGAAATGCTCTAATTAAACGTTCACATGCGTATAATAAAATTGGGATAGCAAGATACATCCATGTCTGTTGATAGAGAGAAAAGGCAAAGCAATAGCAGTCAGCATTTGAAACAAAAAGTGAACATACAATCTTTGCCTTGCAACTGTAATGATTATTCAAGTTGAAGGGAGTTACCGTCTTCTTGTACCATTTCTTGGAGAGGTAAAGATAGTAACCGTGGACAATAAACAGGGCATAGACAATAACAAACAAGTGATGGGAGTACCAGAAGGCATTGAATCCCGTAAGCTTCCTGAGGGGTTTAGGGAGGTTTAGCCTATTTCGGCGGAACCACGGCTGAGCCAGTATGAAGGCTATACCCATAAGCACCACCATTACCACACCTGTCCAACCTTCCGTTCCTTTCACAAACCACCAGTAGTTGTTAGGCCTGTCTTCGCCAAAGAATGGCTTCATCGGCTCGTACTCTTCATCTGTGGCATGTAATAGCCTAGGGAAGTCACACGTTAAATGTGCACCTGCATGCAGCCCTACACCAATGGCAATTCCAAGTGCAATTACCTATAAATTAAGAATCTAAGTTAGTTCCTAGATAAAATATGTACAGTAGAAGAATCACATATATGTATATATATATATATATATTAAAGAAAAGGTATAACTTAGGAATTGGACCATATATTACGTTATGTACCTTGTGAAAATTGACGTTATCATCAAAAGGAACAGCGACACCTAACTTGGTCTTGCTTCTAAGCCAAGTAATGGTATTTCTACAGACAGGTAAGAGAATTAACGCCATGTTGAACTTCAGTGTCTCAGCTGCACCCTTAGCTGTGGTTACGCAGTAGCCCATTACGTCGAACACTGCTCTGTGCTTATACTGAATAAATTTCCACGCGAACAATCCAGCACAGATTGTTAGCCATAAAGCCAGGACCCAGATCCTCTTCCAATTGTCCTGGACGAAGTAAGCTAGACACCGACTGCACCTCTTGATGGGGTTGTGATCTTTCGTTGGCACAAGCTTTTGGCTTAGCATTTGGCTCAAAATGCGACTGTCTGTTGCCAGGTTTGTTGATTGGCTTGGAGCTTGAAGAAGCAATGTTTCCAAATTGTGCAACTGCAAAAAAATTTACGGTAAATTCTATTTTTATAAATCCTTTAATCCACAAGCCTTTTTCTCTAACATAAATCCTAGTAATGTTATACTGTAGCTCTAGACACTTGGGAGTTATATTGTAGACCTCAATGAATCCAAGGTTATCAGGGTCCAGTTCTTCCATGATCAGAGCGGCGTACTCCTCGGCCCGTTGTTGGATCTTCGACAACTTATTAGCAGAAGCACTTAAAGCAATAATCTGAAAGATTAGACAACTTATTAATAAATTTATTATCAGACACATATTGATATATATGTAAATTACCTCTTTCACCTCCTCCTGGGTTATACGTCCATCCGCATTCTTGTCCACCCTGTAATTATTGTTTTTACTATTAATGGTGAGTTGAACATTGTTCTAGGATTATAATTATAAATTACATCGATCGTAATCATCATCATTATAATAAATGTCTTACATATCAAAGAAGGTCTGCAGCCTAGCATCAAAGCTCTGATCAGTAATTTGTTCCCAGAATTCCTGCAGTTCTCCCTTGCTTATAGACCCTGATGTTATTCCTCTCCTACGTGCCAAAGCATCGAAAAATCGGCCTGCAAATTCGCTTGATTCTTTCATCCCTGTTCACATAATCAAAACAAAATTCTATCAACTTTTGTCACCAGGAGTAACCATGTTGTTGATTTCCGACCAAGAACAGTAAAAAAAGTTAGTGTGGTTACCTATGCATTGGGCAAAGCGTGTTTTGGGAAGTGAGCCATTAACAGCCAATTCGTCAAACCTTGCGTCAACCTCCCACCAACCTTCGCTTCCCACATTTTTGGTCATGAACTTTAACCCTTTAAGGGCACCAGTAGTGCCAGACTTGCTCCTATCAACCTTGTCCTTGTCAAACTTTTTAGATGTCATTCTCTTTAGTTCCTGTGAAACTTGTCTCAATCGAAAAGACAGTTGTGATCCAAGTGAACGGTGATGTCTTTTCTCCAACTGGCTGGCCAGAAGCGTTGTCTCCGAATCTCCTCCTTTGATGTCTTGCACTGAGACTGAGTCGTCTCTGACGTTCAGAGTGATCTCCACATACTCTTCTTCCTTGAATCTTGCACTTCTTTTATTACTGTTTCCGATGCCTGTCACTAGTGGACCGCTTAATGGACCACTGTAGCTAATTCTCGTGCTCTTATTGCTTTCTTTCTCCGACAAGCAGTCATTGTTTTCTTCAATCTCCATTTTTGAGCAAATTTTCTCGTACTCTTTCCTCTTTCTGAGCAAATTTTCTTCAAACTTTGATTGTCCTTCTGAAATGAAGATCGGGGGTGAGGACATAAGATAGTACTGGTGGTAATTAGAAGTCTTTGTTAAGAATCATAACAGGGCGTTACTAATGTTTTATTGATATTGGGCAAACTAAAAAAAAAGAGTACTAATTTTGACTCTTTTTTATTTTTTATAAGTGTCTTTTATAAAAAATAAAATGAAGTAAAATAGAGAACAATATCTGTACTTGCTTAATTTCGGGCTGATCATAAAATCTAGTCCTGACACCATGTTATTGACAATATGTATGTTCCACATAGCTCTGTCAAGCATCGACATTGAAGAGCACATTGACTCTCTTGAAATGTGATTTCATAAAACTGAAGTTGCCAGGACCCAAGAAGCTAGTTATCAGAAGGAAAAAAAAAAACTCTCTGAATTGGAAAATGGGATAATGCTACAAATTCTTTCATAATTAACAGAAACAACGTCACAGTTCAGATGATGAAAAATTAACGCACAACAAAATTGATCATAGAACTCATACCTGAAGTTCCAGATAAATGATTAAGCTTAAATTTGTAAGGTAATATTTAAGAAGAAAAGAAGATCAGGAGTCTGCCTCGGAGAAGAATGGGTAGAGCATGCACTATATATTCACGGGGATTGGCTGGATCAGGAGATTATTTTATAGTAAATCTAGGGGCGGATTTTGAGTTGTTTCACGTGTTAGTTAATGCAGTGGTTAGGTCTTCATATCTTCAATAGTCAATGTTTGAAAAGATTACCGATCCGAATTATGTCAAACGAGAAGCAAATGTCCAAAACACTTTAACCAACGCGTAGAAAATTTTGTCAAACTTACCTTGGCGGCATGTCCATGGTTAGTAGATAATGAAATGGAACATTCTTTCCGGATCATTCCGATGTAGAAATGTGAAACAAATCATTCTGGTACATTACCACTCCCTTTTATAGCTTTTATTATTACTTGCAACCTGAATTCTTTCAGCTAATTATATTGGCCTATTTGCTGAGGAATACTTCATGTTTTCAAACTCTCACGCTGCTATGTTTTCTCTAAATTTCAAACTTAGATCTGACTTTCCTTCTGCACCAACTTAGTCTCCGTAGCTATTGGCTAGTCAATGATTATTTACCCCATTTAAACCCTTGTTGATTATTTAAGAAATCTTTTGCTTGTAAATATCGACTATCAAGAAACAAATGTCTGGTGTATTATTAAGTTTCATAATGTCATGAAGATGTTCACGTGCAAGTCAACGGAATGTGGCTCATTCAAAGGACTGATCTGAAAATTAAGTTGAGAAACAAAGAATCTTTACTCAGCTGGTTTCAACGCTTTCTCATGTATAATATAACATGGTTTCAACTCTTTGTTTTACCCCATAGAGTAAGATTTTGTACGGTAACTTCATTTGCAAAAACAGCTCGATAAGCTTTACTAAACCTAAAAAAATTCTCAAAATTTTCCAATAATTTGGATTAACACAATATATACTGAGGAAGGAAACGTTTTGTCTTTGTAAAGATGATGGAGGGGAAAACACGAGGCAAAGGACTCCGGAGAAAGGGAAGATCAATGGACAGAGCTACATAGTACATACGCGTTGGTTGACTGAGTCGCTGCTGTTGTTTTGTGGAATGGGATTTGCAAGTCAATGCGGCCGGTAGGTGGCAAAGCAAACCACTGAAATGCCAAACAAACCAGCAGCTTTTACCAGTGCATCCGTGGTTATTCCATTTTATATAGAAACTTTGATATTAGTTGAGTTTTTTGTTTTTCTAAATAATCAATGAAATTACAAAACAACCTATCTATCTCTTGCTCTTTGCAGTCTTCTTTATGGACCAGTTTCATCTCCATTCTTCATTTTCCAAAAGGTTTTGGAGGTAAACCATTCACTGTAAGTCTAAAGCATTGTAAGGTGCAAAAGAACACAAAAAGATAGGAACAAGTAAACATTTGGAATTCATGTATTTGCATGTGTTCTTTTGCTTTATAACTATCAGGTGATTAATCTCAAATATGTTTGATTCTCTTTGGTACTATCAGAAGTGATCTTGAAAAAATTCAAACAATGTGATCATATATATGTTCAACTTCTATAGGGAATTTCTTGTAGATAACTCACCTTCTAATAATGGTGTATTGACCTTTGTTTAACATCAAGCAACTTTTATCTATCTACGTAATCATTGGCTTGCATTTTCCAAAATGTTTATTCAAGCTCTATAAGAACTTCCAACTCTTTATATAATTGAAAGGTTAATGTTATAAATCTCTCCATTTTCTTAACTTCCCTTTCCATCTTCTTTATTGTATAACTCTATCTAGACTATTAAAGAATATTCTTAATTATGTCATTTCCAAAAATCCCTAAAATCATGGTAAAACGGATCTATAAACTTTGTCCCATTCATAGCTATAAATCTTTCTAGAAGTAAAGAATTGTCCATGATCTTGCTTAGAACACGTTTCATAAGCTAATTATTATAATATGACACAAGTTTTATGATTCCTATTGAATTTACATAATCCTCCCTTAATTTGCACCTCCTCTTATCACTCAAGTAATTTCATAAGTTATCTTAGAAATCAAGCTCATAAATTCAAAGGCCAAAAATTTAATTTTCACCTTGATAGTCTTTATAATGCCCTTCCCTGAATGCTTCTCTAGACTGGCAGGATTTCTTAGACTGCACTCCCTTGAACTATAATCATTTGTCTCTTGTTGATTAACCTAGATCCCTACAAATGCTAATAATCCTTTAAATGCACTAAGCTTTGTGAAATCATGTGAAATGTTTCACTTAACACTAGGAAGATCATGTAGGTCTCTGTTGAGCATCTCTTTTAACCCCCTCTATAAAAACCGCGATCTACTCATAAATAGGCTGATATATGATAAATAGACTTTATTTTTAACATGATTTTTAAAGCATTATGCTTATGTTTTGATATCTTTAAAGGATTTGATATTCAAAATGAGCTATAATTTGTGCCAAGTTTTGTTTGTCTTTTTTAATGAAAAAAAGTGAAATTAGAGAAGAATAAATTCGATTTAAGGTGACTTTGAAATAAGTGAAAAGGACTCATGAGCATGGTGGAACACGACACTGCGATACTAATCATATTCTATCACATCCCATTTTATTTCTCTTAGAAATCTATCTTTAAGGAACATGACACATATGTAGTCCATTATTAAGGATGTATCCCACAAAAGGACATTATGTTTCTCCTTGCTCGACCAACATGCTCCCGTGTTTTAACCCATGATCAGCAACATAGTAAATATATGTTTTTGTGTTTAGGCGTATGTTAGCAATGGTGATTTTACATGAAATTTATAGAATATAGTGAAAAGCAACATCATATAAACATGACCTTATTTTAGGATCATGTTCAACAATAAAAATTATGATTTGAATTATTAAAAGAAGAGGCGGCAAGAAAGAAGGGGGCTCTTTATCTATAGAGGACTTTGAAAGAAAAAAGAATTAATTAGAAGCCGAGGATAATAGCTAGAGATCAAGAAAACACAAAATCTTAGAAGAGGATCAATGATTTAAAAAAGATTCATCAAGAATTTAAAATTCAAGATTTTGGATAATGACTTCTTTTTCTTTTGCTTTTTCTTGTTTTCATATTGTTCTTTCTTATTTAATCATGAACTAATTGGGATATAGACTTAGGTGTGATGGCCCTTAGGATATGATGGTTTAAATTGATTTTTTGATTTAATGAAATATTTAGTTTTCTTAAGATTTATCCATGTTCTTATATTAATTGAATTGAAGGAACGAAAGTTAAAAGTTCATTTATTATATTCATATATTGAGAATGGGTGACATAAAAAACGACATCGTTTTGTCAAACTCGTGGGTTGGGTCACTGGTCACCCAACCCGTGGGTTAGGCCGAGCTAAGCTAAGAGCAGCCCAAGTTCGGGCCCGACCAATTAACGTCCTTACTTAAAGTCATCTTGATCTACTTGAGTACTTTAACTAAGCTTTGATATCAGATGTTAGCAATTATAATTGCCTAAGATAAACTAATTAACAAAATAGTCACTCAAAATTTTATTACACTATACAATTCTTCGGAGTTGGGCACCTTACAAAGTTTTCACATCTTTTTTACACTCACTTTTCTTTTATTTTCTTTTTAAAATGCATGTAATGACCATATAATCATATTTATTGAGAAGCAAAGTTGATAATAACCAACTATAATGCCAGCTTCTATAAAGTTGTCTAAAGGAGTTAAAAAACAGTTTAACTTAATATTTTTATCACGTCAAATATTACACTTTACAACTGATAATCTAGAATTATGTATTAAACCATGTTTAATTTCAACTCTGATTTGGGTCCGGTCAAAAGATGTTGAAGGAGTTTTAGGCTAAAGTATCCAAACATTGATTAGGCTTCTGTCACTTGGGCCGATCCAAAATTTCTGCGAGTGTTGTTTTGAGGAATCTGATAGGAGGTGAGGTTTAACTGGACTAGGGTTTAGACAATTGCGATGAGTATTGCCTCTCGAACAAATGAACCAGTTTCTGGTACGTGCGCTTTCTTCACATCACAAACAAGTTTTTTTTTTTTTCCTCTTGGAAACAATTGCTGTTATCATTTTACCTCCTTTGATGACTAGAAAAGGGTTTCAGCTGCATGCGCTAGAAGTTCTGTCTTGCGAATTGTGTCAATTGCTGCCACTGGATCGACAGTTTTGTGTTTATGCAGCGACTCTGATTTCAGTAAGATTCTCCCCCTTCTCTCTCAATTCTCGTTGGTGAAAAGTTGGAATTAAGTTTCGGGGTACATTAAATGATGGTGTTTGTGAATGTGGTTGTCACCCAACTTTGACGACGGCTTGAAGTTGGCAATTCATTTCTGTACATAATTTGACACCCGACTGAAGTCCGGTTCGTTTGAAGTTAACAATTCTCGATTCAATGCTTTAGGTGGAAGCATATCTTTTTCAATTCCTGCACAATTGCGCCAACCACCCTCACTGCCATGGAAAATGTCAAGTGACTTGGTCCCTCCGTTTAATTTACTGGATGGGTGCCCATTCGGTATCTTGTTTTATTTTAGAAAATACTTTTATCTACTGGACTTTCTTTTTATTTTTTTGAAGTAATGAATTTGAACTTTACAATTTCTAGGGACTCTTTCATTGTTCTCGTGTAGAGTTAGCCCAATTTCATCACATGACTTTGGGAAATTAAGTTCTGGGGTCGACGGGGATGGTTCAAAACCAAGCTGTGGATGTCTTGGCAGAGACAGTCTTGCCAATGCTGCTGCTAGTGTCGGTCCCGCTGTTGTCAATATATCAGTTCCACTGGGTATAGCTTTTAAAAATCTTAAGTTTTTTTTTTAATTTTTAAAAATGTTACATTACATGCATAACTAATCCAAATTTTGATCAAGGGGTTGTTTCCAATTCACTTTTATAGGTTTCTATAGCATTGCTGCTGTAAAGAGTGTGGGATCTGGAACTATTGTTGATTCTGATGGTACTATCTTAACATGTGCTCATGTTGTGGCTAACTTTCAAGGAACAAGACCTTTATCCAAAGGGAAGGTTAGTGATCAAGCCACAATGAGCATATTAATTATTCTGTTTGAGTGTCATCTTTCAGGGTAATTTGCACGAAGCTCTAATAAAAATTACTATGTATTGATTGGATCATCCATCTAAAGTCCTAGAAGTTTCCACTTGTTTATAGCCAAGTATTTTGGCAACTGGTTTGTCTGTGTGAAGTGTTTACTGGTCTTGAATATTTCTTATTACTTAATGTGGTGTTCCTAATTTGAGGAATGGATTTACCCTTATTATTGAGAAGCATGTGCAATCTTATGATCCAAAATTGAGCCTTCCCCACTACTTAATAAACTACTTCAATCAGGTTGATGTTACTTTGCAAGATGGTCGGACATTTGAAGGTACACTGGTCAATGCAGATTTGCATTCTGACATTGCTATTGTGAAGATCAAGTCAAAAACTCCATTGCCAACAGCTAAACTTGGTTCTTCAAGTAAACTTCGCCCTGGGGACTGGGTGATAGCTATGGGCTGTCCACTTTCCCTTCAAAATACTGTAACGGCTGGGATTGTAAGGTAATATTAGCAATAACAAATATAATGGTTGGTGTTTAGTTGTCTGTGGTTAATTAATGTAATCATTTTACAATTTTCCTATGTACTTTTGGCTAATGTTCTTGTCATGGATATTGGTAATTTTTATCATAATATATTCTGTCTTAAATGGCCGGGTAATTATTTGTGATGCTTTTTGAATTTGTTTTCCCTTCCTTCTGCATAGCTGTGTCGATAGGAAAAGCCGTGACTTGGGTCTTGGAGGATTGGGGAGAGAGTTTTTACAGATAGATTGTGCAATAAATGAGGTAGACTCTCCTTCATTGTGGAAAAGTCATCACTACTTTGGATATGGCATCCATATTTCAGTGCACAACAGTGTTTGGTTGATGTGCATTTGTTTTCCTGTATTTGTGGTATAGGGAAATTCAGGTGGACCACTTGTCAATGTTGATGGTGAAATTGTTGGCATCAACATCATGAAAGTATTGGCTGCAGATGGGTTGGGCTTTGCAGTACCTATTGATTCAGTTGCCAAAATAATAGAGCAGTTTAAGAAGACTGGGTAAGTATATTTTGAGTTTTGAAAATGAAGTCAGACGCATACAATACAAATATTTTCTGCTGATTGTGCAGTAGACATTCTTAGGTAGTTAAATGCTAAGAGGGTTTAGTCGAGTTGAAAAAAGAAAAGCATGCTTAAGAGAAGATCAAAATAACCTTGGTATTTTGATTTGATGGACGTTACCTGATAGGCATTTGAGGGCAATAGTGATGGCCAAATTGTGGATTTCGTTCAATATCTTAGTCGCTGGAGTTTTCTCTGAAGTTATTTTTGTTCAGGAGAGTTGTACGGCCGTGGCTTGGGTTGAGAATGATTGAGCTTAACGAGAAAATCATTGCTCAATTGAGAGAAAGAGACGCTGAATTCCCCAATGTTGACAGAGGTGTACTTGTGCCTATGGTAGGCCTTTTCTAAGTGACCCTTGTTTACTCGTCTTGTATGCATGTTTTATAATGAGTCCGTTTGATGTTTGATGTTTAAATGCAGGTAACTCCGGGTTCTCCTGCTGATCGTGCTGGGTTTATTTCTGGTGATGTGGTCATCAAGTTTGACGGGAAGCCTGTCAAAAGCATCGACGAGGTAAGTGTCCGTGTTTGCATGAGATTGATGTGCATATTTATTTATTTGAAGGACGGGGTGGATGGAGTTTCCAGCTCTCAAGCATTCAGGCTTGCAAGTGAAATAATCAACTCGCCAATTCCATTTCTTATTTAGATCATAGAAATCATGGGGGATAGAGTTGGAGAGCGTATGAATGTGGATGTGAAAAGATCATATGATACTCGAGTGAGTTTGATCGTTATTCCAGAGGAGATGGGGATGCATCCTGACATGTAACACCTGGTTTTTGTGAGTTTAAGAGCACTGAATTTGGGAGATGGGGATGCATCCTGACATGTAACACCTGGTTTTTGTAAGTTTAACGCTGCGTTTGGTTGCAGTCTCCAGTGGCTGCAGACAGAATAGAACAGGACAGAACAGAACAGACCCTGGAGGCAGAATGGTGTTTGGTTGTAGTTGACAGAACAGAGAAAACTGTTCTGTCTTATGGGCAGAATGTGTTTGGTTGCAGGGGGACAGTAAACAAATATAATGCAAATGACGAATATGCCCCTGGTCCTTAATATGATTAGAAATATATAATTCATTGATATTTTTATTATGAATGGTTTGTATTAGCTTAAAAAATAACTTGGAATAATAATAACAATTTTAAATTAATCACGATGCTCATTAATAATAATTTTATGATTATTTTAATAACAAAAATAATAATAACGAAACATAAATAAGTTAAAAAAAATTTTAATAACCATTCCTGCAATATTCACAATATTCTCACTCAATTCACCACAAATTTGGATTAAAAACATAAGATTTTGTAACCAAAATCAAGATATGAATGTAAGCAAAATTCAACAAAATTAGGCATAACAGTTGTCAAAACCCTAAAAATTAATTATGATCTCTAACTTCTTGTATAGTCATAGAATCAAGTTGAATCTTCAGAGAACTAAATACTAGTTTTGATTAATTAAGTAATTAACAAAAATTAACAAGGAATTAAAATAAATCAACTAAATATAAAAGAGAGAAATTTAAGAGTATTTAACTTTGATTCAAGGGAAAGATCTCATCTAATTGTAACTTTGATCATTGATCTAAAAAGAACAATTGTTACAATTAAAGCAGTTAGTCCAAAACATATTTGGATAGTCATGATAAATCTTAAATTTTCCTAAATTAATTGATTTAAACCTAGCATCCAAACCAAAACTTATCATCAATTGATTGGGTATGATAACATTTCGTACCAATTAAATGATAGTAATAAGCATAGTTAAAAAGACTAAACCTTAAATTAAATAATTAAGATAGTTACAATTATTGAACTTAGTTTTCTTATTTATCATAAGTTAACTATGCATTTTCATAAATATTCTGTAGCGCCCCCTCATCGTAGGGTACACATCGGGAAACTCGAAGGTCACACCGACACGTAACCCACGATGAAGATTCACTACCAGAAAATTTTCGCTAAAATCCATATGGC
>JANIHY010000006.1:36198742-36214097 GCA_027479065.1 Erythroxylum brevipes | reverse complement strand
TCTTCCTCTGTTGCCACCATGCTCGCTGCATAACGAGAAAGCTGTGTGAACTTCAGCTCATACTCGCTCACACTCATATCCCTCTGCATCAGATTCAGAAATTCCCTGGCCTTCTCCTGCACATAGACCCTGGATAGGTACTTCTTCCTAAACATTTCTACAAAATCCCTCCATGTCAGCACCGAAGGAACAATCTGACTGTGAGGCACTGATTCCCACCAATGCAGTGCGTCACCTTGCAACAAACTGACCGCATAATCTAGCTTGTCCTCATCTAAGCATCTCATCTGAACTAGGACCCTCTCGGTCCTCTTCAACCAAGCTTCTGCTTCTTCTGGATTTGTAGTCCCACTGAAATCCACAGCCCCAAACTTCCGGAGCTTATCATACTGTCCACACCTGTCCACTGGAGCTTGCATTGGGACCTGAGAACTCTGACCCATGGCATACGTAAAAGCCTGTGCAAAGGCTTGGAAGAAACCCGGATCCATGGGAGTTCCCTGAGGCATAGGAGGAGGCACTTCTTGTGGCAAACTAGGTGCCACTGAGATCGGAACAGAATGTGTCTCTTTCGTAACTAAACATGCTCATTCTAATGTCATCTGCTGCTGTGCTTTGCATTCCTCTGTGTATCTGAAAAGGCAAAAACGAGAGAAATGAAAGTGACAAATACGAACCCTTTAATAATGACAACATAATACTTGAGACAAACCCAAGATGCTAACATGAGAATCTTCTATGTCGAGGTCATTTTGTAGCTGCCAAGCAAGATCCTCATCCCAACTAGTGTCTGCAAGCTCATCCTCAATATGAGCCTTTGCCCCAGCTTTGGCGTTTTCCCATTCGGCTAGAGTTAAGTATTGGTGCTCTTCCAGTTTATCTTTCCCCCTATGTTTTCGACCCCTGTATTGTTGACCACCTTGATTTGGCTGAGTCATTTTCTGTAGTAATTTCTGAGCAGCTGCTTGATTTTGAACAGGGGCTGCTTCAGCCACTTTCAGAATGGACAAAAATGCCAAGTTTAAGAAATAATTTGAGCTCATAAGCAAAAAAAATAACCAAGTTGATTTTGTTACAGAACGGGTGAAAAATAGTTCTATTGTCATGTCATCTCCGGACTACAGGGAAATTTTGTCAATTATATCACCTTTTTCTATTTTTCTTTTTATCTCCATGAAATAGTTATATCTACCACCTAAGGAACAAGGACAGACTATCAAACAATATCAAGTTGTGAATATGGCCGGAGATAACTCTCACCTTCCCTTGGTCTTGCTTCAGAGGTACTTGGCTGTTCTTTAGCACATTCTGCATGGGAATCTGTTTTCGTCTTATCTTCTATTCCACCTGCTTTCTCTTGCTTATCAACTGGCCTGAACTCAATTTTTGCAGCGGGACCAGCAGCTGTAGACCCTGTGAAATCTGTACACCCTAGGTTGCAATAAGATTTGATATTCCTTTCCGAAACTGAGAAAAAGTTCAACTAGGGTTGACAAAAGAGTGCAAGACTGAAAATTTTGATCTAGCCTTATACAAAAAAGGGATAAAAGAGGGACAAGAAACAGAAGGGAAGTGTTTGAGCAGATAATTCTCACAAAATTAAGCATCAGATTGGAAAATACTGCAGTTTGAAAATTGCAAGGGAAATATTCACTGCAACGCATGCAAAGGACTAAGACACACTAATCCAATATTCAGGTAGAGATAAACATATGCTATTGAATTATCCATTTCCTTTATGAAAACTGAAAGAAACATTTAAATGGACACTTCCTCCTCAACAGAAATTAAAATAACTGAGAAATAGTTTTTGTCTTGATTATTGCTACAGAAATAAGATTATAAAATGAGCTAGAGCCAGTTCTGAAATGCCATCTTTTTGGGGACAGTTGTATCACATTCTGAAAAATAATGTTGTTAATTGAAACTAAACACTGCCATAGTGTTAGAAGGAAAATAACTCGCACAAACAAATAAAATTTAGTCCAGCATCTAGGCTCAAGTTGCAACTCATTTGTGTTAACATAAGTTATCAAATCACAAGAACAAAGATCACTAACCAGAAAGTTTTTTTTGCTTAGAAGATGTTCCAATTTGCAACTTCTCAAATGGAGGAGGACCACCGCTACCATTTTCTAGTGATAGCATTACAGAGGAACGAGATAAACCTGAACACTTTTGATTCATTTGCCACTCTTGGTAAAGTGTTTGTACAACACCTCCAATCAGAGTTATGACTTTGGGCTTCAAACATAATATTCCGCTGTGAATTGGAACTTTATTTTCCAGACGGACCTTCCATACACACAAACAAATAAATAAGCATACAACAAAGGATGTTAAAACAATGACTCTGGAGGTTAAAACAATGACTCGGGACGTAATTATTCCCCACAAAAACAAAACAGTTAGCCCAATCTAGAAATGACTATGCAGGGTTAATGAGTCCTGTTTGTTCATGCACACGGCAATAGGCTAATAAGGTTGCTTTGTCCTTCCTAGTAAGCATCCAGTAAATGGAAGAAAAGCCATGTCATAAAACATAGTAATTGAAGAAAGCAAAGGTTAATAAGTTATACCTTGGAGCCAGGAACAATGTCACTAGGAATCGAGGGCAAATGAGAGTACTCAATCGCAGTTATCTCGCTATGGCCATCAGTTAGGGACAATTTTAGGAGGCGTCGCTTGTTGTTAGAGTCTGAAAATCCCTCCATGCTACTTACAGAAATATCTTTCACTGCAGATACCTATTGGAAATATGACAAAGAAAACGAAGACATAAATTTGGAATTTGACAGAGTGCTAGAAATCTTCTTTGCAGAAATATGAAACCTGAAGAATTATGGGGCCTTGAAGATGAGAGGTCTTGCGTAGAAGAACCGGATCGGGTAGAGACTTGCTTCCGATGGATTTAAGGTCCATGTTGAGCAACTCGGACTCCACGGAATCCGCCAGCGCAACGGTGTTACCGTCGTCATTAGATAAAGCCCAGTGTAAGAAGATTAAGGCATTAACCTGGTTGATGTCGCCGAGAAACCAGCCCCTGGCTCGTAGGGTTTCTACTACCGCCGTTGTAGGAGCTTCGCCCTTGGACTCCTCTGCCTCCATTTTGATTGCGAACTTTCGTCAAACATTGAACAGGCCAAGGGTAATATTTTAAATATTATCCTCAAATTATCATTTCAAAAATTATATACTTATTATTGTTTTGAAAAATTAAAAAGAATTTCATTAATTAGTGGATGCTCTTGTACAATCAATAGAAATAAGCTACCTCTCATATACACAATTTAAACTTGTCCCTCCTTTATTCTCCGGGTATATTTAGTTGGGTGATTATTAATCAATATTTAGTTGGGTGATTATTAAGATTACGTTTACTAATCAATATTTAGTTGGGTGATTATTAAGATTACGTTTACTTAGATTTAAAGTTTTTAATGAAATTAAATGAAATGAAATGATTTTTAATAGAATGAAATATAAATGAATATCATATTAGAAAATTGTTGTTCGAGAGGTATGAAAAGATTCATAATGTAATATAGTAAAATATTGCTTGAAAGAATGTTTATATATAGTGAAATGTTGTTTATCATTTTACATTCTATCCTAAACTTTTCAAATCATAAATTTTTCATTTTTACTGTTTAGGATAGAATAAGATGTAAGATGTCTCTTTCATTCCATTCCATTATAAACTCTTCTATCAAACAATAAAATAATATTAAATGGATGTAATATTAGAATTGTTGTTTGAAAGGGATGGAAAGATTTATAATGTAATATAATGAAATATTGTTTGAAAGAAAAGTTTATAATATAAATATAGTGAAAAATTATTTATCATTTTATATTCTATCATAAATCTTCCAAATCGAAAGTTTTTTATTTTTATTATTTAGGATGAAATGAGATGAAAGAAGAGTGTTTCATAATACATCTTATTCTATCCTAAATAGTAAAAATAAGAAATCTCTTATTGAAATGATAAATAACTTTTTATTATATTATATTAAGAACTTTTCTTCTAAAACAACATTCCACTATATTACATTATGAATCCTTCTATCCCTAACAAAGAATAATTTTCTAATATTATATTTATTTATATTTTATTCCATTCTAAATTATTCTATTCCATTAAAAACTTTACGTCTAATCAAATAAAACCTAAGAGTTAAGACCATTCACTCTAAGAATTCCTTCGAGATTATAAGAAAAGACAGCTTATGAAGACTTATGTAATCTGTCTTTATTCCTCCGAAAGGCTTCATTTCTCCCTTTACATTTTGGAAATTCCATAGATATTTATATTGCATCGTGCAGGAGCGACTAGTGCTTAGGAGCGAAAATAAGTTCTTGCTTTCCTTCCCGCTAATCTGGTAGAAGTTCCAAGCATATGATCTGCTCTTCCATTCTTTCAAAAATGACATACAATATTGATTGTACAGTATGATCCCGATTTTGAAATCTTATATTATTTCTCTCTGTCCATCTCTCTCGTGTGGTAATGGCCAATGCTAATGGGTGAATTCTCCAAAAAGGATTAGAAGCATGAGAATTGATTAACCAATTGACAGCATTAAGAATAGAGGACTTGTACTTTCCTTTGATTTTTCGCACAAAAATTTTTTCATTAATTTTTCAATGGTCTAAATGAGATTTTTAGACAGAGGGAAATGTGAGCACCAATATTTGTGAAGTGCACAAATGATAGATTTGATTAGACAAAATTGCTGTAACGACCCCTGTGTTATACGAAAGTTGCTAATTAAACCCTGAGATATAAAATATTACTCTATTAATCTTATGTTTTCAATTTTGCTGCAAAAAAAAACCCTTAACCGTGTGTTGTTAAGGGACTGTGAGTTAATAAAATTTCAACTCAGGTTTTTTTTGCTAATTTTTATATGTCAAGGTTTTTTTAGCAACTTTTGAATAACACAGAATTATTAAGGCAATAAATTCCCTAAACTTCCACGTTCTAGACTTCTTGTATTCACGTTCTAGACTTTTGTCTCGTAATTTCCTAACTTTCAATCCACTTAGTAATGTCTTTACTAAATGTGTTCCACCAGTTTTTCAACTTCCACATTCTAGATTTCTACAAATTCAACCATTTGACATTTCTTCTCATGTTCGTTAGTTAAACATTTATTGAGCTTGCCTTTTAGGACATACGGACTAATTTATTTTAAGCTATTAACAATGAGTAAATAAAAATGATTAAAATTTGACTAATCATAAATCTATTATGAATAATATTTTAAAATATCATAAATTTTAATCCTTTAAAAATATTAGTAAATATAAAAAATACTGTGATAATATATTATAAATTTATAAAAATACAAAATACTATTTAAATCCATGGAAACAAGCCGTGCAAAGGTGGACAACACGTCTAAGAAAGCTGGCTCATATGCAAAGGTGATTGAATTGTGAAAGCTTCGCAACTGTCCACACGCATTAATGTTACGGTCAAAGAAGCATATCTTCCAAGCCTTATAGAATGAATGGGAACAGTACAGTAGGATTAGGGTTCAAATTTCAGCAACTGAAGGAGTGGGTCGCCTTGTTGAGAAGCTGGTTGAGATCAGACCGTGATTTACCCTTTTATTATTCTCCTTTATTATTCTGTCGGATCAGGATATGGGAGCGCCTGAAGTGGGCGATTCTACCTTTTCGGGACAAGAATGAATGAACATACTATCGCAATCTTAAGCCCGTATGACGTAGCTCAGTTGATTTCGAAGGGCAGATTTACAACAAGAAATACATAATTAAATATTAGAGGGGAGTCGGTGGCTGGTCCATAACGTACAAATGTCAGTTAAATCTTTACCTTTGACAAATGACAATAGATTCAGAGTCGTTATGATGATAGGAAACTTAATATTTTATAATAAGAAACAGCGTATTTGAAGGATAAGATAAGAAGTAACATAACATGGGTATGACCACGCAAAGCTGCCTACCTACAAAGCATTGAAGACGCGGCCCTGAAAGTTTTTGCCTTCATCAACATTTATTTTAGCACATTTGATCACTCAACTTGTAGCAGAAACAACACAACTATTCATCCCTAGAGCGGCAGAGAGGAAGAGCACCCAACAATCGCCAAAGCAACATCAGCAACATAGTTGGTATCGAGAGAGAAAATGCAAGAAGACCATCGCAACAACAGCCACCACCACACTAACCATTTCCATCGAAACAGCCACCATCCCCCCATTAATCACCACCTTCACCGCTTTCTTCCCAAGCGTATAATCCTTGTCCGCCACGGTGAGTCTCAGGGGAACCTTGACACCGCCGCATACACCACCATCCCTGACAACAAAATCCCGCTAACCCCACTTGGTTTAGCTCAGGCTCGTGAAGCAGGGGCCCAGTTGCTCAACCTTGCCTCTGAAAATGGAACATGTGTCAAGAACTGGCGAGTGTACTTTTACGTGTCGCCTTACGAACGCACCCGATCCACGCTTAGAGAGATCGGTCGGTCTTTTGAGAGGGAGAGGATCGTTGGGGTTAGAGAGGAATGTAGGGTACGAGAACAGGATTTCGGCAACTTTCAGGTTGAAGAGCGCATGAGGGTCATCAAAAGGACCAGAGAGAGGTTTGGAAGGTTCTTCTATCGGTTCCCTGAAGGTGAATCTGCTGCAGATGTATTTGATCGCGTTTCAAGTACGTTTCTCTTTCCAATCCTTTTTCTTTTGTGCATTTCTTGTTTCCTAGGGGTAAAAGTTGAATCAGTGAAGTGATTGGAGCTGAAGAAAAGAAAGAAATGGAAATGGGATCTTATGAAAACCTAAAGATTGTAAATTGTCGTTATTAGTTTCTTCTTTCCTTATTGGGCTTTGAAATTACTTCATTCTATTATACTTCAGTCTTTTTGGCGTCTTATAATTGTTTTGTATATGGGATTCTTGTAGATAAGACAGAAATTGATTCAGTTACAATATCGTTGAGGGTAGCATGGTGTTTCTGTAGTTGTATAGTTAGCTAAAGCGTAAAATAAATTATCCAAATTAGTTTTTTGTTTTAAAGTACCAACTGTTGGGATATCTGTTGATATTGTTTGTGTAAATTAACAATAGAACTCAAACATCCAGGTTGTGTACTCGACTTAAAAAGTCCTTCTAGTTCTTTCTAGACTTTAATGTGCAAGGGATTAGGAAATGGAGCAGTTTAGAAGTGATTTTTGGGTTGAGAAAGTCTCAACAAAATGATCTTGTAAAGATTCATTCTGTATGCTCCCAAGTCTGTTTTGCATTTTGGAAGCCTAACCACATTTGATTTAAACATCCCCACCTTGTTCTATTTTTATTTAAGCCCAGTTTTTGACAAATTTGACTGTATATCACTACAATTCAATGGTAGATGTGTGTTGCTCAAATTGGAATTAAAATTCTTTCTTTTTCTATTGCTCTTGTCTATTTATGAGATGCTGAACAAACATTTCTACTTAATATTGTTTCTGCATAATATGCCCCTATACTTGGTCTGGTTACAAGCGATTGATGAAACTTATGTTGTTGATGTGTCAAAGGAGACATTTGATGAGAAGCAGCTCACTGGTAGGAATATTTGTTTCTACCAGAACTCACCTTCTGGATGAATCTATGAACTGTGTGGTGCTCTATTGCTCCCTGTTGCTTTTGTTGATTAGGATCTCTTCTTTTTCCTTGTATGGAATTTGTGATAATGTATCAGTTAGCAAGAACATAAAATAAAGTATCCAAATTAGCTCTCTGCATCAAAGTAGCAATGTTAACTCTGGACATATTGATATTGTGTGTGTAAATTAACAATAGAACTAAAAAATTTAAGCGTAAGTCCTCCTAGTCCTTTTTCCTTGCAAAATTATTTTAGCATCGGGACTTCAATGAATTGAGCTCTTAAAAGCTTCCTGGGCATATTTTACAGAGCGCTTGTAGATGAAGCAATCACTGCTTTTGAAATTTTATGCCACTTGTCTTTCTAGAATTTGATGTGCAAGGTACCATGAAATGGAACCATTTAGAAAGTTGTGATTTTTAGGGTTGGGAAAGTCTCAAACAAAAAATGAACTTGAAAAGATTGAATTTTGTTTCATTATATATGCTCCCAAATCTGTTCTTATATGCTTTGTTTTAAAGCCTAGCCACATTCAAACATACTACCGTGTTTTATGTTGTTTTCAGCCCAACTCTGACAATTTTATATTGACATACTATCTGGAAGTAAAATAGCTCTAAGCAAATGAACTTGGTGATGTTAACAATTTGGGGTCTTTCTATATGATTTTGAAACTGGAATTTGTGGTTTTATGCAAGTGATTAGCATTTGGATTACAATATACTCTTGTTTATAATGTGTTGCACTGCAATTCAATAGTAGATGTGTGTTGCTCATTTTGGAGTCAAAATTCTCTCTTCTCACATTGCTTGTGAACAAACATTTCTGCTTAAAATTGTTCCCATTGGTACTTGATGTGGATACAAATGATTGATGAGACTGATGTTGATGTGAGTTGTCAAAAGAGAAGTAGCTCACGGGTATTCTGGGTGAGTCCATGTTGTATGGTGCTCTATTGCTTCTTGTTGCTTTTCTTGATTAGGATCTCTATTTTACACTGTATGGAATTTGGTTGACAATGTATCCACGTCACTCTTATAGTCACTAGACTTTATTGTTTTCCCAAGTGAAAGCTGAACTCGCAGGATACGAGTCTCAACCAATTCCTTTGATATTGGACTTGTGTTGAAATTCTTCCTTTTGCTTTGTAATGGTACAATGAATCAGTTTGCAGTATTTGGTTGTGGTTATTGCTGTAATGGACATACATTAAGATGTTCTACAGGAAAATGCCATGAACTACATCTCTGAAGAATAGCTTAATAACTAAATGAATCTCTTTGGAGCTGTGCTTGATAAGAGCTGTGCTTTGGCAGATTTTCTGGAATCTCTTTGGAGGGACATAGATATGAACAGGCTTCATCAGGACCCTTCCCACGATGTGAATCTGATTATCATATCCCATGGGCTAACTTGTCGTGTGTTCCTCATGAAGTGGTTCAAGTGGACAGTTGAACAATTTGAGCACCTGAATAATCCAGGGAACTGTGAGATTCGGGTGATGCAGTTGGGCCAAGGGGGAGATTACAGTTTAGCGATTCATCACACGGAGGAAGAAATGCAAGAATGGGGTCTATCGCCTGAAATGATTGCTGATCAGAAGTGGCGGGCAAATGCAAAAAAGGGTCAATGGAATGAAAGTTGTCCTTGGTACCTTGATGCATTTTTTGATCATCTAAAGGACGGAGAAAATGAAAGCGAGGTCAAAGATAATGATTCTTCCACTATGTGAATAGGCTACCCATAACCCGGAACTGCAATTCTTTCAATTCATTGTCATAAATGTAATTTGTTCACGATATCATATTCGAGGTTCTTGTATCATAACATTCATTTAAGTATATAGTCTTTTCTTGATTTCTGTTTTTCGTTTGATTACAAAGATAAATCAGTAAATTAGGGACCCAAAAAATATAAAAGAGAGAGATTGATCGGCCATCAGGGAACACTTGTGGCAAAGAAATGATAGTATCCCTCAACCATAAACATTTAATTTAAGAGCTTCAGGTAGCGAAGCAAGTTGAATAAAGGGAAACTCCAATGAGTATGCATGATATGCTAGCCAGTAGTAGTTAGTGGTTTCTTTTGCTGCTACTGCAGAGGGCATTCAGGTTAGAATTTGATGGTTCTAGTTGGGAATGGTAAATATAAACCCTGGTTGAGGCTGTTGCATCATTAACTCGGATTGTATTGTGAAGCCAGACATCAGCCATCATCCTAAAAACATGCCCAAAGTATTGTTTACGCATTGTAAGACAATTGAAGAGAATATGAGGGATTGATCATCTCTTGGAAAATTTCAGGCCTGCTGCAGCAGATCAAATGGAATGTAAAGCTCAGAGATTTCGCAAAATCTGGCTTTATTGATATAAAAATTCCATGGATTTTTATTTCCCTATTTTGGACTGTGCTGGAACAACAGGACCTTCATCAGATGATCCTTATCAATAAAAAAGAAAAAAGCCCTTGATTTTTTATTGGTATTTTTCCCAACTAGCTCTTTGAATTGGTGACGATTGCTTGAAACAGGTATGACCGTCCCCCTACCATCAATCTGTTGTTTGAGAGGAGCAATGGTCAAAAATAGCGAAAGTTATATCCATAATGTCAAGTGAATCAAAATATGTTCTCTTATCTCACTACTAACTAGCTGCTGCCGTTCTTTTTTCTGCTGGGATTAACCATACCAGAAAGTTTACAAAGCGTCAAGGAGAGAAGGATTGATATGCAAGAAAACTTGTGGCACGTAACAGTTTATACCTGATGCTGCTAGAATACGAATGTGGCAAAGACGTGAACATTGCAAAAAGCAGTAAGGGAGTTCATATCAAGACATCACCACACGAATATAAATAGAGAGAAGCTCTATGTCTCTTGTCAATTTTTCAGACAAACATTCGGTGACGCACAGGGTGCAAGTGTTTCTGAAGGTAAGATCTATTTATGGTGCCAAGGGGGCTGCTCAAAATAGAGCGAACAAGTAATTCTGCAATTGTTTGTCTCAGTGTGCAGTGGTCGAAACTTTTCCAACATATAATTTATGTTTACGATCCTGCACGTTGATCACCAATGATAATCCTCTTTACAATGAAACAGGGGAAGAAAAGAAATTTCCTTAATATTCAGTATTCCACTCTGAGAAATGAATTCCAATGAGACTGAACCCGTAACATTCAATGGGAATTGGATACATTATTCCATGTCAAAATCTGCAGATATCAAGCAATAAACCAAAGATAAACACTTTGGGTCAAAGCAGTGAAGCCAGTTGGAGACAATTATGAACCTACACCATCAGGTCAAGTACATGCTATCCAAGACGGCAAATCCAGCTGCAACTCCTCCTTCATCTGAGGAAGATACCTTTGTTCGCATCAAGTACCCACATTGGTCATTAATAATAACCTTATCCTTGCTCCTGCATAATATAGTGTTGTTTCAAGCTGAATTATATCTGACAAAGTGATGTTTCAAGCACTGCTCTTTGGGAAGCCCAAGGTCTCTTCCTTCTTTTTTAGACATCAAAAATCAAATGAAGCAAACCATTCTTTCCCAGCACACCCCCTTAACTTCATTTTGTAAGGAATTGAACATTAACACTGAAATTCATATCCTTAAATGCAGAAGTTTTTATGTACCTCAAATAAGCACTATATACTCCAAGTTCTGATATGGCATGCTCTTTATGACAAATGCCATCACGTACTAAGAAGGCAGGAGAAACTGATGGAAAAATCCTTTGCATGAGGATGTAAGCTGCACTATCTTCAGTTCCTTCCTTTTGCAGTCTAAGAAGCTTTTCCTTCACATCATGACCATAGATATTGTTACCTGAAGAAGAAAATCAACAGTTGAGAAAAAACAGGCGATGTCATAGAACTAAAATCCAAAAGATTATCAATTTTGACAAATTCAGGACCTCCACCCTCTCTTTGAGGCTTCAAGACAAAATGTTCAGGTTTCTCAATAGCTGTTGTAACAATCTCTGAATTATCCAAACTCCACAAGCCTGCAAAGCACTTCCTCAGCTTTGCTATTTCCTCTTTGTTCTCAAGAAACCTATAAGAAAAGGAGTTTCTTAACAACTGCTTGCTCATTACGATCAAAGGATTCTATTATAACCAAGCACATGAACAAGCAATTAGAATCACGGACTTTTCTCATTCAGGTTTGGACATTCAGGAGATAATTGTATTTTCATTTCTCTAAAAAATCTAAAAATATTCTATAGCAAAAAGTAATAGTGGCGTTCTGCCAGGTATGTCACAGTTAATAGCCCCAAAAGTGCATTATTAAGTCACTAATAGTGGACTACATTTGGGCTGCCAATAAACATCACTTGGAAATGTAACCAAGAAATTGAAAAGTATAAAGTTGACAATTATTAGGAGCAAGTTGTAGTCCCTAGAATACATGAAGCTGACAGTTTTAAGAAACAAGTCTGAAAATATTCACCACCTCTCAAGAACATTGGGTTTAGCAAGCTCTTGTTGAATCTTCTTGGTCCCTGCTAAATGATAAGATATGGATGGACATTTGATGGCTGATGATTGCTCTAAAAGCAGCCTAGCTCTCCATTCCTGCCAATGAATATAAGTAGGAAACATATAACACTCACATACTTGGGAAAAGTCTTCTTTTGATGCAAGATATTTGCATCAAAGGTAAACTTAATCTTAGACCTATGTTATTATCTAACGTGTAAGAGTGAGTGAATAGGTTGTGTTAAACCTAATTCACCATATATCATGTTAATATATACCAAAGATGCAAAGTTATTTGATAAACTGCCTTATACTCTTCCTCAAATTGAAGCATATTTTATCAATAATTTACCAAGTTTCATTGTCATGCATATTCTTTCCCTCATGCATATCAACAATTTCCCCAAGTGTTAATGCTGCTTTCCACCTTCGATCTTCCCACGCATCACAAATGTTAGGTGTTAGACAAGTGACTGTAACTGTGGAAAAACAAATTCATTTTAGGATTTTCATATCTTTTTAATATTTCCTATTTAATTAGAATATCTTATGATCATGAGATCTCATTATTTTTGTTTCTGTTTTAGTTGTTAAGATAATATGTAAATAATTGATCCTCTTATACATTTCTAAGCAAGCAATGCAGAAAATATTCTCTCAAACCTCAAATTGTCATGGTATTAGAGCTGTAAGGTCTTGAATTCCTAGGAAAAATCAATCTGATCATCTTTCATTGTCGACAGTCTTGAGATTATAATCAACCTTCATTGCTGGTTTTTTTTTTCTTTAAGCAATCAGCCTTAATTGCCTAGAGATCATTTTTCTTTTCTGCGGACATATCAAACAGTAGTAGAAATAACCACTAAAACGCAGTCAAGGGAGAATTTTCAATA
The DNA here is from genome assembly GCA_027479065.1 of Erythroxylum brevipes. NCBI lineage: Eukaryota > Viridiplantae > Streptophyta > Magnoliopsida > Malpighiales > Erythroxylaceae > Erythroxylum > Erythroxylum brevipes. The sequence goes on along the minus strand of JANIHY010000006.1, from coordinate 36,201,097 downwards.
TCAACATCTCAATGGATTGCAAAACATCCAGGCAGTATACAAGCTGAATAGAAAACATTAACTTAATGGTCTTAACTCATTTGCGCCATACTAAAAGGGAAAGGGACAATCAATCGTCTCACAGGTGCGAAGCTAATACTAAAGGTCCTCGATTTGAAGTATGGGATAAAGATTCCATGATTATGGCGTGATATTGACACATGTATGTTCCTGGCTACAACCAAGGACACCTGAGATGCACTCCAACAGCTGGATCACAAGGCTAGGGATGCAACTCAAGTGAATGAGCCAAGATAAAGACTGACCGCAAAACAAGGGAGTTAGATGGTTACCAAATATTCTAATCAGTTGAAATCTTGTAGCAAGAGCTTGACCACTACAAGGTTTTAAAAACTAAATGACCTCAATAGGCAGCTATTTTAAAAGGCCTTATTGAGCAAGATAGTCTTTCTTGGTTGGACTTAATCTGGAATTTGAACAAGTCAGAATCCAGATTCTTGATGAACATGAAGTTCCATGTTTTAATGAGGTTGTGGCCTTAGTTTGTGGAGAAGAAAGGAGAAGACAGCTGATGCTCAAACCACTCAACACAAACAACTCTGCCATGGTGGCTAATTGTGGCAATAATTCAGCAACATGTTGTGAAAAGCCTAGAACCGTGATAACTTATGGTGAACTTGCCTTAAGAAGGCACGAAATACCCGTGAAAAGTGTTGGAAACTTTATAGAAAACCTCCAAGCCAAGGGTGGGGACTGAGAGGAGATAAATCAAGAAAAGTTGGTCAAGCCTAAGTCACTAAAGTCCAACAAAATGAAGGAACACCTCAAGAGTTAGGCAGTCTTAACCAAGGAGAGGTTTAGAAGGTAATATGTATTATTGGCAACCTCGACAAACCTTCCGGTACTTGTTCTTTGGTTATATTCAGGCGAGTTTACACTCTCTATTACACTAAATGTCTCAGGAACAACTTTTGCCAACTTTCAGATTATGGATTTAGGAGCTATTATGACCCACTCACCAAACCCTTTTTTTTATATATCCCACATGTCAAGTAGTAGGAAAATGGCTACAATTGATAATTCATTGACCACCATTTAGGACCTATTAACCATATGACCCACTCACCAAACCCTTCTTTTTAATATATTCCACATGTCCAAGTAGTAGGAAAATAGATACAATTGATAATTCATTGACCACCGTATCAAGCATAGGGGACGTAAAGATCAATCCATTACTAACCTAAAATGAAGTTCTTCACGTTGCTCAATTATCCAAGAACCTGATCTCTATCAACAAACTAACTCGAGAATTGAGTTGCTAAGTTATTTTTTATCGTAATTATTGTAAATTTCGGGACAAGGATCCAAGGAGGACGATTGGACATACTAGAGTACAAGACATCCTTTACTACCTTGAAGAATTAAACTTATCAAGTAAGATTAAATGCGGTTTATCTCACTCCTTTCTTTCATAATCTTTTCCATTCGATAAAAAGAAAATCTGGCTCCATCATCACCGACTTAGACATCCATCTCCAAGTGTCATTAAAATTCTACTTCCTCTTAGTTTAAAGGTCTATATGTTAATGATTTTCATTGTGAAGTGTGTCAGTGTGCCAAACACAAACCTGTATCAAAGAAGTTCTATTCATTTTTATCTCATTCATAGTGACATTTGGGATCCTTCTCCTATTCCTAATATTTCTAGGGGCAAATGATTTGTTTTCTTCATTGATGATGTCAGTTGGATATCTTTATTCAATCACAAATCTAATGTCAGTATTGTCCTCCCAAAGTTTTGTTCCATGATTAAAAATCATTTTGGAATCAACATCGAAAGGTTTAGGTTTGACCATGCTAGAGAATATTTCAATCAAGTCCTAATTCCATACTTCCAAAAAGAAGGAATTGTATTAGTCATCCTATGTTGAAATCCCACAACAAAATGGAATACAAAAAAAGGAAAAATGGTTACCTCCTTGAATCAGCCTAAGCCTTCCTTTAAAAAAATTTATCCCCAAGGCTTTGTTTGGTTGAGGTGTTGGTAATGAAACGGAATAGAACGTAACACACTTCTATTGTTTGGTCGAGAGTTTCATAATAGAATGGAACGGAATAGGATAGAAGCGGAAAGTTTCATATTACTTCTATTCCATCCTAAACGATGAAATTAAGAAACTTCCGTTTCAAAAGGTTTAGGATGGAACGTAAACTAATAAATATATACTACCTAATATAACGTCAATAATTTTTCTTATCAATGAAAAATATAAAATATATTAAAAATTATTCTTTAATTGTTTGTATATATTTCTAAATAAATAAATTATTTTAAATATAAATCACATATAA
>JANIHY010000006.1:36175660-36189379 GCA_027479065.1 Erythroxylum brevipes | reverse complement strand
TATATGTATATAAGATATTATAATTCCTCGAGAAAAAACATAAATACGTTAACGATTCCATTGAATTTTTGCTCATCCTTTCCCACCCCAGTAGCTGGAAGATACATTCCATATGTGCCTTTTAATTTGACGTTCAGAAGATTAAAATTTTGGAATCTCAGGTTTAGTTGTTTGTGTGTATATGCTAATGATTTTTGGATTGAAGCATGACCAAGAATTTGGTGAGAAATTTATTGTGTTGAAGTTGAAGGATCAGTCTAACAAGTTACCTTGAAGAACAAGGAAATGGGCCTCTATGATTCGTCCTTCCCTAATAAGTTAACCAAAGAATTTGATTTTCCACCTAAGTTAGAACCCTCCTTGAGAATTGATCGTAATGGATTTGGCTCGTCTTCTTGTTCAAATGAGCTGATTTTTTCGAACGATTTCTTCCCTTTCAGCTTCTTCTTCCTTGTATCTATCTTCTCTACACTATCATTGATGCTAACAGCTTTCTTTAAAGTTCTTGATTGAGCTGCAACTGACACATTTCCTTCCTCACCATGGATCTTGATATCAGTGCCTTCAACTGCGGAGAGGCTGTGACAGTTACTGTCTTCATCTTTGCTAACAGAACTAAGAGAGGCAAAAGGGTCTTCGGAGGGCGATTTTGGCTTAGCATCATGCGACATAGGATGCGCAGGATGGCCTAAGGTTACTGTCTTGAAAGCATGTGTCGATAGGCTTCTGGCAATGAAGTTGTAAAACCTATTGCAAATGCTCAAGGATTGGTTTTGGTGCTCCATATGTTCCATTTCGTGATCCTTAATGATTTAAAATACCAACTTATGGCAACTTGGTAGAGAAGTTGCTTTTCTTGCAAGTTGAGGCAAAATGGAAAACAAGGAGAAGTTTTCAGCAATACATGCTTTTCTTTTTACCAACTCCTAAGACATAGGCTTCTGTCAAGTAATAATGATTCTGTTTTGAAACCTAAGATTCCATAACCACATCAAATGCTTTGTTCCAATTTATTCAGTTCTAACTATGTTCTATTAAATCTCATTCATACATTCATGTGGAGTCTACATAAATGTGTGAATGAAATTTAATGAAACATAATAAGAACACCATAACTAGAACAGAAGATCTAATCCCTTCAATAAAGAATGTGAATAGCTCGAGCGGTCTATATTGCAGTAGAAAAGGACAAATTAAATGCTGCAAGGGGCAACCCGACTACTTCATTGACAAATTAAATGCAAAAATGACAAGATGAACCCAAAAGCTTATCCAACATCCTTCAACTTCTGTCATGTAGTGATACGTCCACTGAAACATCAGTTCATTGGTTATGGTCCATGAACAGACAAATGAACATCATCTGTCAATTAACTAGATACACCTGAAATCTTCTTTAGCTTACAAAATCGTATTAAGAACGATCAACCAACAATAGCATGGCAAAGAATGATCAACCAACAATAGCATGGCAAAATTCATTCTTATTGCTGATTAACAATTACACAGGAATTCGCCCACAGAGACGCCAGAAAGCCCCAGCTTGAAACAGGGATTTCTCAAATACCCAGATGTCACGGACAAGGACCTGGAGAGTTTTGATAGAGATTAAGATATAATTTGAAGCACTTGGTAAACGTCAAGTTGGTGAAGTTATATACACATAATATGCTGGAAAAGAGGAAAAATAATTTCCTTCAAAATTTAAAGGAAGTTATAATATATTATTTCTAATTAAGATTAAGACACTTTGTGCATCGCATATACGTCGAAAGACTTGATTAATAACTACAATGAAATGGAGGAAGGTATAACATCCTCCAAGAGTTCTGCGTGACTCTCAAGCTTTATTTTTTTCCAAATATCAGATAGAGTTACATCTAAAATCCACCACCTGCACAAAATACAAAGAAGAAAGGCAATGTATGGTTGAAAACTTTCTTATGTTATTTGTAACGACATTCCTTAGGAGGACAAGTCTAAGTACATGCATGGCAACGCAAAATTTGATTGCACAATCCAGAAAAGGTATGCTAACTGATCTTACCTCCTTATTTTTATCTCCAGCAACAACAGTGCCTTTAGTATCATATGCTTCAAACTTCTGATAAAGAATAAATCACCCCACAAAGTGAACCAGTTATTATCAATGCATTCTCTAGATTAAAGCAGCATCTCAGTAACAAGACCAGATGGAAAATAAAACCTTTAGAACTATCTTCAAAGTGGCCTTACCTGCTTTGTTAGGAACTCAAGTGTTAACTGTATGAAAACTTTACTTAGGTCATTTCGATCAACACCAATCTAGAACGACAAATGAAAAGAAAAAGTATATAACAAGTTGCCGTCGGAAGTTAAAGACATGAGCTTGGGGTATCAAACACCCTTCCAACCTTTGAAAGTTAAAGTAAAAGCAAAATGTATAATGTGGTAACTGTCTCCAAAGCCTAATACATAATTCTTCCATGTTGTATATCAAAGTTGTGCACAACACTTACTAGTCGAGCCCGTAAAGTTCGAATTTTAACAACAGGTTCTAGCATTTCCCAATAAACTTTATGCCACATTGACTCTCTTTGCTTAATTTGATTCTTCAGTTCCTGCCAATCGGATCACCAAAGGATGAATCAAGAGAAAATGTAGCAGATTCGAATCTAATAATGCAATTATTCCAAGTAGAAGGATAACAGAGACAACAAATAAAACAAAGAGAAAATACAGAAAACATTTTCTCTGTCACTGCTTTCCTTATTGTTGTTTTGTCACCGTTCGCCACTAGTGTGTTTATCTGGAAACAAAGCTCAAGAATTAGGGACAGATGTACGTATAAAACTAAGCAATTACATTAATAAATACAGTTACCACATTTAGTCAAAACAAGGAGCAGCACACCTCCTTATATAACTCAATAGCTTCTTGGTAGAATTGATGTTTTGAGTATCCAGTTTTTCTTAACTTAGCAATGGCATAAGCATTTTTCATCTGAACAAATAACAGACATTATATCATTTTGACATTGAGATACACAAAAAAGAACAGCAACCATATCTGGCTAGAGTATTGGCATGACATCCAATTAGTAGATTAATTAGGATAAATAAATCCTAACACAATGATAAGACTGTCACCTCTAGAATAATATCTTCTTTTGTTCTCTTCCACCCATTCTTGGTGAACCATCTGATAAGTTAATAAAAGCATAGAAATACTGTTTAAATTGCTTACAGGAGTAGCAGAGAGAGCAACTACAATCTATTAAAAAATTCACATTACCTCAAAAGGTCAAACTTTCAAGATCAATAGCGAGCAAAAAGCACAATCATAGATCAGTAAAGCTCATTACCCTACGCATGATATATGTAACAGAACCAGTAAAAGGAATCCTTATTGGGGAGTAAGTTAAGAATCTTCCTCCCAGGGCATAAATCATCTTGACAAATCCATTCTAGATAGTCTAAGAATGAACTTTAATTCAAAAGTGACTGTCTAGCACCAATCTTCATTTCCTCTAGGTACAATTGTTTGTCTTCCTGAATAAATTGTTAACCTAAGATGGAAAGTCCATTTAAAAATGGTTGTTTGACAATAGAAGAAACTTGTAGATGAAGATGAAACTTGAAAGTTGTTTGACAATAGAAGAAAATTGTAGATGAAGATGAAATTTGAATGTTGTTTGACAATAGAAGAAAATTTTAGATGAAGATGAAATTTTAAAGTTGTTTGACAATAGAAGAAAATTATAGATGAAGATGAAATTTGAAAACAAGGAAAGCCGGAGCAGTCCATCAGATTTGTGAAACATATGTATATATTAAAAATGCGCTTCAGTTCTTTTATTCAAGACCCAAATGAAGCAATATTTAATACAACTTTTGCAACGAGAAAAGGGTCTTGGAGCAATATTTCTTTGTCTAAGGATAGCTCCTTGAGGACTACTAAAGGAAAGCTCTGCATACTAACCTTAAGGAATCAAATAAATTGAATTAATTAAATTATCTAAAACAACAGGCCTAGAGAAGACACCAAAACTCCAAATCTAACCTCTTCCAAAATGGAATTCGTTCGCGAGGTGAATAAGGTTCATAAATGAATCCAGGACTAGAAATGGAAACTTTAGCAGCCCCCTGCAAAAAGATTCAACAAGCATAAGATCAAGTAATACTTCAGTCTTGGTGTCTTTGAAAAGCTTTAGATCCTGATACAAGATGGAAACAATCTCTAACACGATAAAATAATGGCCAAAACTAAAATTTCTAAACAAGAGGGGGTGGTGGAAGAAAGAAGGAACGTTTCAAAAGGTCTCAATTTTCAATCATATTCTAGAGATAAGTGCAAATAGTATTTTCAACAAAGTAAAAGACAACACAGAAGATACTCTAATGAAGAGAAAATGGAGAATCATAGTAGGAAAAAAAAAAAAAGAGTTAAGCCGTATAGATTTGTCTCATATAAGGATGGTAATGTCCATAGATCATGGAGGTTTATGATTTGGCAAGTGGAGATCTTCAAAGAAGAGAAAATATACCTAAATTAAAGTATAATGTGCAACGCATGTTTTATCTCCACCGAGGCAAACACAAAGGATACCCTGATGAGAAGATTGGAGAATCACAATTAGAGAGAAAGAGAGAGAGTTAACCCTGAGAGATTTGCCTCATGCAAAGTGTGGATAAGGTCCTTAGACCATGGACCTTTATGATTTGGCACATGGAGATCTTCAAAGAAGAGAAAATATAACTAAATGTATAGTGTGCAAAGCATTTCTACTCCACCAAGGCATTTCCGACGGTAAGATCTTCAAAGTTGGCGCCTGTTTTGTTGAGATACTAAACAGCTGTAAATAAATTATACTAAGATATAGATAGGCTATATATAGAGAAGATAGAATAAGTTTAAAATCCCTTAAATTAAGGGATTACATTAGATAGCTTTCGATAACTTTTCAGATTTAAATTCCTACTTGTAATGTCCTATATATGGCTCTATACTTCCTATTCAATATATGAGAATATAGGAAAATCCTTTCCCACATGGTATCAAAGTCGTAGGGCTTCTTTTTGAGCAGCCTTCATTGTTGCACAACCGAAACCCTATTTTTTGGTTCTTCTCTTGTGTGTTCCATCCTTCATCACTGCATTCCTCCTTACCTCTCTTGTGTGATTCTTATTAGGGTAGCCTTAATTGCTGCAGTATCTTCTACTTCACTACAATATCTTCTTCTTAATCATGTCAACCTCTCAAACCTCTGTCTCCACCAGATCTAACTCTCCATAAGCATTCGGCACTATTCAGAAAATTGGAGATTTACAAAATATTCGAGGCTTCCTATAGGTTTAATGAGAAGAACTATCTCAAATGATCTCAATTGGTCCGTACATACCTTAAGGGCAAAGGGAGACTTAGTCACTTTCTTGGAATAGGACTGACTAAGGATAACCCAATGTTTGAAGCATGAGATGAGGAGGATTCCATGATAATGTCCTAGCTATGGGAGTTTATGGATCCCATGATCAATGACACATGCATGTTTTTTGTCGCTGCAACGGAGATTTGGGACTACATTCGTCACACATACTTGAAGGCTCGTGATACTGTTCAAGTGTATGAGATCAAGATCAAAACTACAGCTACTAAGCAAGGAGATAAATCTGTCACAAAATATGCAAACTTGCTGTAGAATTTGTGGCAAGAACTCAAACATTATCAAGTTTTTGAGATGAAATGCCTTGAGGATGCTGTCATCTTGAAGAACTTCATTGAAAAAGACCGTGTGTATAATTTGTTGGCTGGATTGAATGCTAAATTTGATCAGGTCAGGATCCAAATCCTTAGAAAGGAGGACACTCCATCTTTAGAAGAGACAATCTCATTGATTCGAGCAGAAGAAAGTCGAAGGAGTGTTATGCTTAAATCACAAACCATAGACAGGTCAACCTTATTAGCAAAAACCGATCATCAGAACAAAGGAAAAAGTGATCTATCTAAGCATTCTGGTAGAGAAAACCAAGGGAAGGAGAATAAGGACAACATCTGGTGCACCCACTAGAAGAAACTGAAGCACACAAAGAAAACATGTTGGAAAATACATAGTAAACACCAAGCCGAGAATGGGGAAACCGTGGGGGACAACAAAAGTCCTAGGCACATATGGTAGATCAGCCAAAGTTGAGGAAAATTCAGGAACAATAGAATTAAACAGTGAAGAAATTGAGAAGCTTGTTGGAGACTATTGAAAAACCTTCTAAGACTTGTTCTTTGGCTCTTTCAGGTAAACCTTTACTCCCTATTTGCATGAATGCCTCAGAAAATCTTCATACCAATTCTTGGATAATAGACTCGGGTGTCACAGGCCATATGACACCCACATCTGAACTCTTTCACACTTATTCCCCATGCCCAGATAACAAAAAGATTTTAGTGGCCAATGGCTCTCTAGTTACTATTGCAGGTTTTGGAAATATACACCACACCTACCTTATTCTAAAAAGGGTTCTCCATATTCCAAAACTGTCGGCTAGCCTACTTTCTATTCAAAAGCTTACCCATGATCTTAAATGTTATGCTACTCCTACTTTCTTTCCTTCTCACTGTGTTTTTCAGGATTAGGTCTCGGGGAGGAGGATTGGACTTGCTAAGGAAAGGGTTGGCTTCTACCTACTTGAATTTCCTCAAAGAGTTAGGAGCAACCTATCTTTTTTATTTTTCAGTTCCTCAAATAAAGATACCGTTTGGCTGTATCATCTATGCCTAAGTCATTCATCTGTTAAAGTTTTAAAGGTCACATTTGCTCATTTGTTTGAAGGATTAGATATTTCTGAATTTCATTGTGATGTTTGTGAATTTGCAACAAATACTCGAGTATCTTTTCCATTAGCAATAAAAGAAGCTCTCATCGTTTTCATTTGATTCATAGTGACATATGGGGTCCCTCTACTATACCTAATGTTTTTGGGGCTCGTTGGTTTGTATCCTTAATTGATGATTACACTCGGGTAACATGACTCTTTCTTCTTAAACAAAAATCTTATTTTAGCCTTGTTATACCTAATTTTCACTCTATGATTCAAAACCAATTTGGGGTTAAAATAAAAAGCTTTAGGATAGACAATGCTAAAAACTACTTCAACCAGACTTTGTCACCTTTCTTTCAATCACAGGGCATTATCCATGATTCATCATGTGTTAAGACACCTTAACAAAACAGGTTGTAGAAAGAAAAAATGGGCACTTACTCAATACCACCCAAGCCTTACTCTTTCAAGGGAATGTCCCTAAATCCTAATTGGGAGAGGCAGTTCTTACAACCACATACATGATAAATAGACTTCCATCACGTATGTTAGACAACAAAAGTTCCATAGAAATTCTTAATAGCTTCTGCCCACACTTTAGAACCTCAAATGGCCTCACACCTAGGGTATTTGGATGCACCGCCTTTATTCATGTTCATAACCAATAGAGACAAACTAGACCCCCGACCCATCAAATGTGTCTTCCTCGGTTACTCACCTACTCAATAGAGATACGGGTGTTACAATCCGTCATCTAGGAAATTTTATATCTCTACAGATGTCACCTTCACAAAAAATACGCCTTTGATGTCACCTTCACAGAAAATACACCTTTTTTTTCTCCAAGTCCTCTCTTTAAGGGGAGATTTCAATGATGGAAGATAGAACTTATGAGTCCTTCGAACCACTTAAAACCCTTGACCTTCCTCCTGCTCCCACTCGTATTGTTGAAACAATCGAATCCTCTAAACCAATTACATCTGAGTTCCCCAATTCTACTACTAAACCTGTGTCATCACATGTCCCAACCAGCGTTACTCAGGTGCATTCAAGGAGAAAGGCCATTCCAAAACTGACACAGATCCAAGAATCCAACTCAAACTCTGGAAATGAAATCATGGTAAGATCTGACTCACCTTTACACACAATTTTTTGGAACTATTGCTATTAGGAAAGGAACTAGAGAATGCACTAAACGACCGCTTTATCCTCTATCTCACTATGTTTCTTTTATGCGCCTATCACTAGCCTACAAAAAATTCATTGTGAGTTTAAATATCATTACTATCCCTAACACCGTTTCTGAGGCGTTGACAAAATGGGAATGGAGGATGCTATGAGCTAGGAGATGAATGCATTGGAAAAGAATAGAACATGGAAGATTGTTGATAAATAGAAAGGGAAAAACATTATTGACTGTAAGTGGATTTTCACACCCAAATATAAGGTTGATGGATCTCTTGACATATATAAAGCTAGATTGGTGGCCAAAGGATACACTCAGACCTATAGTATTGATTATCAAGGGACTTTTGCCCCAGTTGCAAAGATGAACACTGTGAGAATTTTGTTATCATTGGTTGCCCACTTTAACTGGCAGCTTCTACAATATGATGTTAAGAATGCATTTCTCCATGGAGACTTAGATGAAGAAATCTATATGAACATCCCACCAGGATTTGAGGGAGACACGAGTAACAAAGTTTGCAAGTTGATGAAGGCCCTTTATGGGTTAAAACAATCTCCTAAAGCTTGGTTTGGGAGATTTGCAAAAGTCATGAGGGAGTCTGGGTATAAACAAAGCCAAGGTGATCACACTCTTTTCATTAAACATTCGGCTACAGGGAGAGTTACTACACTTATAGTCTATGTGGATGATATCATAGTGACCGGAAATGATGAGAAAGAGAAGCATGAATTGAGGCAGAGACTAGTAAAAGAGTTTGAGATAAAAGAACTTGAGAAATTAAGGTACTTCCTCGATATTGAGGTGGCATATTCCACACAAGGGATTTTTATATCTCAATAGAAGTATGTGACTGATTTGTTGGCAGAAACAGGGAAGATTGGATGTAAGCTAGTCTCTACACCAACGGATCCAAACCACAAGTTGGGAGAAGCTAAAGAATAACCCGTTGTTGATAAAAGGATGTATCAAAGACTAGTTGGTAGACTCGTATATCTTACTCACACTCGGCCAGACATAGCATACTCGATAAATATGATTAGTCAATTCATGCATGATCCAAGAGCGCCTCATTTTCAAGTTGCTTATAGGGTGCTACATTGCTTGAAAGGCAATCCGAAAAAAGGAATTTTGTTCAAGAAAAACAATACTCTTCCTCTAGAAGCTTACACCGATGCTGACTATATAGGTTCCATAGTAGATAGAAGATCAACTCCAAGGCTCTGTTCGTTTCTTGGAGGAAATTTTGGTAACGTGGAGGAGCAAGAAGCAAAATGTGGTGGCAAGATAATCTGGAGAATCAAAATTTAGGGCTATTGCTCAAGGATTGTGTGAATTACTCTAGCTGAAGATTATTCTAGATGACTTGAGAGTCAAATGGGACGGCCCTATGAAACTTTATTGTGACAATAAGTTAGCCATCAATACTGCTCATAATCCTAAACAATACAGTAGGACAGAGCATACTGAGATTAATAGACATTTCATTAAAAAAAATTGGAAGAAGGGTTAGTGTGTATGTCCTATGTTCCATCAAAACATCAAGTAGCTGATGTTTTAACAAAGGGCTGAACAATAAAAGTTTTCTTCATCTTGTATACAATTGGGAATGGAAGACATCTATTCCTCAGCATAAGGGGGAGTGTCGAGATACTAAACAACTGTAAATAGATTATATTGAGATACATATACGCTATAAATATATAAGATAGAATAAGTTTGAAATCCCTTAAATTAAGGGATTACATTAGATAGCTTTAGATAACTTTCCATATTTAAATTCCTACTTGTAATGTCCTATATATGGCTGTATTCTGCTATTCAATATATGAGAAATAGAAAAATTCTTTCCCATATGGTATCAAAGTCGTAGGGCTTCTTTTTCTGGGATTTGTCCTTTGAGCAGCCTTCATTGCTGCACTACCGAAACTGTTAGGAACCTCTAACTTAATAAGCTAGAGACTAGTATATTATTGATAGAACCAGTGGTAACACTAGTATTACAAGAGGATCCGAAGATCACTCACTAACCAGAGCAATGGCTGCTCCTCAGGGAAAGAATTCCTTCTTTCTCTGTCACAATATTCTTCTCACTTCCCGAATACCTCCTCTCTCTCTGCCCCCTTCTATTTATCCTAGCTGCCCCTAGTACATTCGATTGCCCTCCCATTCTAACTAACTCTGACATTATTCCCTTCATTCCCCACGGCCTTCTCTTTCTACTCTGCGTGAATACCATCCTAGCCCCTGTCCTACCTTCTAGAACAATTCTCTCCCTCACCCTCGTAGATCCTAACAGAAACCCTTTTTTTTTTTTTTTCTCTTGTGTGTTCCAGCCTTCATCGCTGCATTCCTCCTTACCTCTCTTGTGTGATTCTCATTAGGATAGCCTTAATTGCTGCAGTATCTTCTTCTTAATCATGTCAACCTCTCAAACCTCTTGTCTCCACTAGATCTTACCCTCCAGAAGAATTCGACACCATTCAGAAACTTGGAGATTTACAAAATATTCGAGCTTCCGTTAGGCTTAATGGGAAGAACTATCTCAAATGGTCTGGTCTCAATTTGTCCGTACATACCTCAAGGGCAAAGGGAGACTTAGTCATCTTCTTGGAACAGGACCGACTAAGGATAACCCAATGTTTGAAACATGGGATGAGGAGGATTCCATGATAATGTCCTGGCTATGTGATTCTATGGATCCCATGATCAGTGACACTTGCATGTTTTTGTCATTGTAAAGGAGATTTGGAGCTACATTCGTCGCACATGCTCGAAGGCTCGTGATGTTGCACAAGTGTACGAGATCAAGATCAAAACTGCAGCTGCTAAGCAAGGAGATAAATCTGTCACAGAATATGCAAACTTGCTGTAGAATTTGTGGCAAGAGCTCGATCATTGTCGAGTTTTTGAGATGAAATGCCCTAAGGATGCTGTCATCTTGAAGAACTTTATTGAAAAAGACCGTGTGTATGATTTTTTGGCTGGGCTGAATGCTGAATTTGACCAGGTCAGGATCCAAATCCTTGGAAAAGAGGACAATCTGTCTCTAGAAGAGACAATCTTATTGATTCGAGCAGAAGAAATTCGAAGGAGTGTTATGCTTGAACTACAAACCATGGACGGGTTAGCCTTATTAGCAAAAACTGATCATCAGGACAAAGGAAAAACTGATCTATCTAAGCATTCTGGTAGAGAAAACCATGCGAAGGAGAATAAGGACAACCTCTGGTGCACCCACTGCAAGAAACCGAGGCATACAAAGGAGACATGTTGGATAATAGACGGCAAACCACCAATTCAAGAATGGGGAAACCGTGGGGGACAACAGAGGTCCCAAGCATATATGGTAGATCAGCCCAAAGTTGAGGAAATTCAGGAACAATGGAATTAAACAGTGAAGAAATTGAGAGGCTGAGAAGCTTGTTGGGCACTATTGAAAAACCTTCTAAGACTTGTTATTTGGTTCTTTCAGGCAAACCTTTACTCCCTATTTGCATGAATGCCTCATAAAATCTTCATACCAATTCTTGGATAATAGACTCGGGTGTCACAGACCATATGATGCCCACATCTCAACTCTTTCACACTTATACCCCATGCCCAATTAACAAAAAGATTGTAGTGGCCAATGGCTCTCTAATTACTATTGCTGGTTTCCGAGATATACACATCACACCTACCCTTATTCTAAAAAGGGTTCTCCATATTCCAAAATTGTCGACTAGCCTACTTTCTATTCAAAAGATTACCTATGACCTTAAATGTTATGTTACTTTCTTTCCTTCTCGTTGTGTTTTTTAGGATCTGGTCTCGAGAAGAGTATTGGACTTGCTAAGGAAAGGGGTGGCCTCTACCTACTTGAATTGCCTCAAAGAGTTCGGAGCAACCTATCTTTGTCATTTCTCATTTCCTCAAATAAAGATACCATTTGGCTGTATCATCTACGCCTAGGTCATCCATCTTTTAAAGTTTTAAAGGTCATGTTTCCTCATTTGTTTCAAGGATTAGATATTTCTAAATTTCATTGTGATATTTGTGAATTTGCAAACCATACTCGAGTATCTTTTCCTATTAGCAATAAAAGAAGCTCTCATCGTTTTCATTTGATTTATAGTGACATATGGGGTCTCTCTACTATAGCTAATGTTTTTGGGGCTCGTTGGTTTGTATCCTTGATTGATGATTGCACTCGGGTAACATGGCTCTTTCTTCTTAAACAAAAATCTGATGTTAGCCTTGTTATACCTAATTTTCACTCTATGATTCAAAACCAATTTGGGGTTAAAATAAAAAGCTTTAGGACAGAAGATGCCAGAAACTACTTCAACCAGACTTTGTCACCTTTCTTTCAATCACAGGGCATTATCTATGATCCATCATGTGTTTAACACAAATCAATAAAACGGGGTAGCAGAAAGGAAAAATGGGCACTTACTCAACACCACCCGAGTCTTACTCTTTCAAGGGAATGTCCCTAAATCCTATTGGGGAGAGGTAGTTCTCATAGCCACAAATATGATAAATAGACTTCCATCACGTGTGTTAGACAACTAAAGTCCCATAGAAATTCTTAATAGCTTCTACCCACACTTCAGAACCTCAAATGGCCTCACAACTAGGGTATTTGGATGCACCGCCTTTGTTCATATTCATAACCAGCATAGAGACAAACTAGACCCCCGAGCCATCAAATGTGTTTTCCTCGATTACTCACCTACTCAAAAGGGATACAACTGTTACAATCCGTCGTCTAGGAAATTTTATATCTCTATAGATGTCACCTTCACAGAAAATACACTTTTTTCTCCAAGTCCTCTCTTCAGGGGGAGATTTCAATGATGGAAGATAGCATTTATGAGTCCTTCGAACCACTTAAAACCCTTGACTTGCTCGTATTGTTGAAACAACCGAGCCCTTTGAACTAATTACATTTGAGTTCCCCAATTTTACTATTGAACTTGTGTCATCACATGTCCCAACCAACGTTACTTAGGTGTATTCAAGGGGAAAGGCCGTTCTAGAACTGACACAGGTCTAAGAATAACATCATAGTGATTGGAAATGATGAGAAAGAGAAGCATGAATTGAAGCAGAGATTAGTAAAAGAGTTTGAGACAAAAGAACTTGGAAAACTAAGGTATTTACTCGGTATTGAGGTGGCATATTCCACACAAGGGATTTTTATATCTCAACAAAAGTATGTGACTGATTTGTTGGTAGAAACAGGGAAGATTGGGTATAAGCCAATCTCTACACCAATGGATCCAAACCACAAGTTGGGAGAAGCTAAAGAAGAACTATTTGTTGATAAAAGGATGTCTCAAAGATTGGTTGGAAGACTCATTTATTGCTCACTCTCGGCCAGACATAGCATACTCGGTATGCATGATCAGTCAATTCATGCATAATCCAAGAGAGCCTCATCTTCAAGCAGCTTATAGGGTGCTACATTACTTGAAAGGCAATCAAGGAAAAGGAATTTTGTTCAAGAAAAACAATACTCTTGCTGTAGAAGCTTACACCGATGCTGACTATGCAGGTTCCATGGTGGATAGAAGATCAACTACGGGGTATTGTACATTTCTTGGAGGAAATTCGGTAACAGGGAAGAGCAAGAAGCAGAATATGGTGGCAAGGTGATAGGAGCACTGTAATGTAACGGTGGTAAAAGTGTAAACTGATTTAATAGCAGAAATGAAGAGAGGAATCGAGGGATTGTATTGAATTAGCTTATGAGAA
>JANIHY010000006.1:35813179-35825454 GCA_027479065.1 Erythroxylum brevipes | reverse complement strand
GTCAAGACATTAGTTTTGCATGTTTTTGTAATAGGGTTATTTTGGATTTTTGGTCCTTGGTTTTGTACCGTGGCTTGAAAATGCCACTTCTGTTTTGGTTATTGGAGTATGAGATTGAAGTATGGATATGTATAAGAATGATGAATTTATGTAGGGAATTGAGTTGTGTATGATTATGGCATTGGATTATGTAAGTAAATTCTAGTTAGTATATATATGAATGTGTATGTGATTGAGATATAAATGTGATGATTATATGGGTTCCGGACGGGAGGTCCGAGGATATTGCTTTATGATTAAGATTATTGAAGTGTTTTAGAAATAGGATTGTGTTTGTGTATGCTGAGATCCCGGATGGAGGGTCCGGTGGATTTTGATGATTGAGTGTTTGTTTGGGAACTTTAGAAGTGTTTATTTACCATTTGCAGGTTTTGGGTTAGGTTAAATGCAGCCGTTATGCTACCGAAATTTTGGTAAAATGGGTATAAAAATGAGATTTGGGATTTATACGAATGTATAAGAAACTGTTTAAGAATTGAGATTTGCACGAGGAATAGTTTCCTAGAAAGGGAAAACAATATGGTTTTGATTAGTATGAGATTTGATTCAAGATGAATAAGATGAGAAAAGGATTGAAAAATAAGAAAAGGAAAAGAAAAAAAAATTCATACCGGATTCGAATAGTTTAGTCTAGGTTTCCAACGCGGTAAGTTTTCTATGCTTTGTTTTTTTTCAACGGATGTTGGAATTTGTCCAGTTCGATGGATCCATTTGTTTGTTTGCTTCGATTCGATTCGGATTCGTTTTCGTCAACCGATATTGTATTCGCCATTTGATTCGATTCTGTTTTGCTTTCATTTTATGCTTCGCTTTAATTTCCGTTATTCGCTTTGCTTTTGATTTTTTGTATTCGCATTCGGTCTCCGATTTCGATTTGGCTTTTGAGAAAATTTTGCTTCGAATTCCTTCATTTTTTTTCATTTTCGTTCTTCGTTTTCAGGTTGGGATCCGGTCTCCGGATGGGGTCCCAACAAGATCTCATAAGCTGTAGACATAAGTTGTTTAAAGTTAACATGTAGATGCTTACTAAGGGTAGTAAGTACATTGGATTGACCTACTATGAGACAATCATATGGATACTATATTTCAGTGTCAATGATAGTCTGTTCATAGCAATAGTGAGGGTATCCTTTGACTTGAGGTGCTCAGGGTTAGATACTAATCTTATGTCTTGACTCCATTCATCGGTTCCTTTTAGGGGTTACTCATAAGGTGGTGATCAGGTACAACTTGAGGTATTCAGAGGTAATTGAGCATCCGATAAAGGATTCACCACTCCTGATAGAATGAGGTGATAACCAAGGTCTCTTGTTAGGGAAATTATTCATGAGTCTTTGGACAAAGCAGATATGTGTCATGAAAAGAGCCTTCAATGATACATAAAGTAATGAGATCCTTAGGACAAAATCTAATATCACCTAGACTAGATGTGACATAGTCAGTCTAGTAGGAGTTGACACTTTGATCATACTTTGAACTAAGTAGGGTATAGATGGTAAAAGGATGAATTACATGGCAACATTGCATATAGAAGGGTTTGTAGTCAAACCGCTAACTTTTTAGTCAATTGGGGGTCATGACTAAGTACCACTCTTGACTTACTTGAATTAAGTATTAATTCAAATGGCCAACATAACCAGGAACCTAATGAGTCACACATATAGGAGATCCGAAGGATGAGCAAAATGGTCTTGAATGGTGATTCAAGATATGATAGAGTGTTTTGGGATTGTATCGCGATATAATAGTGGTAGAAAAGGTTACATAAAATAGATTAGAAACAAGTGTTATTGGCAGCCAATTTGGCCATTAACTTCCCAAACTTCCATTAATGCATGCTATTTATAGTTATTAACTTCCCATAGCATCCATTAATGCATGTTATTTATGATCATTAACTTCCCATAACTCTCCATTAGTGATGGTGTTATTGAAGGCCAATGGTGCAGAAAATAGAGATGATTTTCGTGCATCTTGTGTAAGACACAAGTGAAAGAAATGTTCTTTCTTACACGCACACTCTTTTTCTCTCTAACTCTCACAAGAGTTCTTGTCTTTTTTAGACAAAGAAAGATTTCTAGCCATCTCCTAATGAGGTTTCATCCTTCTATCTTCATATGGACTTTCATTTGAGATGGTTTATATTGATCATTGTGGCTTATGACAACCTAATGCAGAAAAAATTAAAGAATGTAGATCATTGCCTGGACTCAAGACTATTGTTCATGAAGATGAAACAATAGTTCAACCTTTTGACACCCAAGAAGTTCATAGGTCAGGTTGGATATGTCATGTTCCCAAGCGATACGGATTTCTCATAAATGAACTTAATGACGTATAGTTCATAGAAGATCATGGGCCTACTACCCATCAAGAGGTTCTAAAGAGTTCATAATTTGACAAATGGCTTTAAGCTATGAAACTCGAAATGGATTCCATGTATGAAAACCAAGTATGAACTTTGGTTGACCCACCCGAAGGGATAAAACCCATAGGGTGCAAATGGTTTCAAGAAGAATACTAACATGGAGGGTAATGTAGTTACCCATAAAGCTAAGCTTGTAGCTAAAGGTTATAGTCAAAGGCAATGCGTTGACTATGAGGAAATGTTTAGCCTAATAGTTATGCTTAAATCCATTAGGATACTCCTAGCCATTGCCTCTCATTATGATTATGAGATATGACTTGGATCAAAGACGACTTTCCTTAATGGAAACATATCCATGAATGGAGAAAAGTTATGTAAGCTTTAGAAATCGATTTATGAATTAAAGCAAGCATCCAGGAGTTGGAATATCTGATTTGATGAGATAATAAAAGAGTTTGGTTTTTCACAAAATCTGGATGAGTTATGTGTGTATAAGAAGGTTATTGAAAGTCCAATCGTGTTCCTTGTACTATATGTAGATGACATATTACTAATAGGAAATGATGACCCTGCTTTGCAATCAGTCAAAATTTGGTTAGCTAAGAATTTTTCTATGAAACATCTTAGAAAGCAACTTATATTTTGGGGATGAGGACCTATAGAGATAGATCTAAGAGGTTGCTTGGTCTTTTTCACTCTACATGCATAGATAAGCTGCCAAAGAGGTTTACTATGGAGCAGCCTAAGGCATGTTATCTTCCCATGGTACATGGGATTACAGTCTCTAAATTTATATATCCAAAGACACAAGATGAGAGGACTCACATGAGTTTGATTCCTTATGATTTGGCTATAGGACCAATCATGTATGCTATGTTACGCACTAGACCCGATGCATCGTATGCTTTAAGTGTTACAAGTAGATACCATTCGGACCCTGGTGAGGGTCATTGGGTGGCTGTTAAGAATATCCTTAAGTACTTGAGAAGAACTAAGGATGTATTCTTGGTATATGGAGAAGGTGATCTTGTGGTAAGCGGGGTTACTAATGGCGGTTTCCAATCTGATAAGGATGACTCTATATCCCATTCTAGATATGTATTCACACTAAATAGTGGTATAGTTAATTGGAAAAGTTTCAAATAAGAGATGACAGTAGATTTGAAGACAAAGGCAGAGTACACTGCAGTTTTAGAAGTGGCAATGGAAGCAGATTGGATCAAGAAGTTCATCATGGAAATCGGTGTGGTTCTGAGCATCGTTGACCTAATGTAGTTGTATTGTGACAACAACAGGGCTATAGTGCAGGCGAAGGAACCAAGGTCTCATCAGAAGTCCAAACATGTACTAAGGTGCTACCATTTGATTAGAGAGATCATTAGAAGAAATGATGTCAAAATAGAGAGAGTTCCCACCGATCAAAATATAGTTGATCCATTGACTAAGCCTATTTCCCAAAAGAGTTTTGTGTCACACGTACATGCCTATGGTAGTATATATTAAGGTGATTGGTTTTAGTACAAGTGGCAATTTATTAGAGAAGTGCTCTAAAGGCAATCAGCTTGAGCATTTATTATACAAATCATTTTATGGTTAATAAAGGAATTTTCATTATTATGATATTTATACATTTATTGATTTGATGTTAATCTTAAACTAATTTAATGAAGTCTTTGATACAAACATAGTATGGAAGAAATTATGATGAGATCATTATAATGAGATTCCTATCAATTGCAATTATATTAGTATCTAAACTTTCCTTAGTCATAGGATTAATGAGATGAGATATCATTAATCCAGATAGATTAGTACATGTTATACTCTTTGATTAGATCAAGCAGTAGACCTCATAAGCTGTTGACCGTGCACTATAACGCTAGTTAAAATAAAATAATTAGACTACTACTGTAGTAGTGGTGAGTCTAGGTTGATCCTATGGAGAGTATGTGTAAAGTTTATGAAATGAAAGTAACTGGTGTTTAGATTTAACGGAGGGTTTTGGATTTTTTTTAAAGAAGAAAATAAAATGAAACTAATTAATAAAAACAAATTAAAAAAACATATGAAAAATGATAAAAGTGGGGAATTGGGTAAGGACCCAGTTCTTTGGTTTAATCTTGGCCTACACCCTAACTAAACATATTTAATTGATTTATTGTTCTTTAACCTCTCCTAGCAACTATTAATCGCGAGTTAATAATTAACCCGAGTTTTCTCTTAGGTTTTATTTAATCAAGATACGATCGTTAATTAAACCTAACCACCAAATAACCTAGGATATAATCTCTAGATTTATTTAGGCAATAGTATTACGAATTAGGAAAACTGATTAATCAAGGCAATAATCACATACGATGCATCATTTAACCTAATTCATATTATCTCTAATGATTATGAATCATTAGATGCTACACATGAATTTCAACATAATAATTACAAATTATATCGAAATTCTAGCAATTGGTTTGCAATTAAACGATTTAATGAACGAATTAAAATCATCTGTTCACAATACCTAATGGGTCATACATAAATAACTAAACATTAACAAAAATCTGATTATCCATACACAATACCCAAATCAATTAGCATAGGATAACACAATCAATTTCTAATGAGAGAGAGAAATAACAAATCAATAAAATAAATACTCAACCCCGCGTTGTTGGTGTCGGTGTCACCTCTGAACTGGCATTAGGACGTCTAGCTTACCATGAATCTCTCCCAAAAATTTGCTTCTACCCCCATTTAGTGTCGTTAACTGAAACCCCCTTCAGCTCTCTTTAATGTGCCTCCCTCTCTTGTTTTGCACGTAGCTCTCTTCTCTATCTCTCACTATTCACTGATGTGAAAAATAAAGATGGTGGTCCATCTCTACCATTCACGTCTCTATAACCTCACTACACTACCCTCCTATCTCACAAGCTCCTCGTCTGCATTAAATGCAAACCTCTCATGCAGCTCTCTTTTACGTTGTAGCTCAATATGACGATTTAATTGGGTTGTTCATAGCCATTGTTCACATTTTCCTTAAACCCAAGCATGAAACGCAAGCATATGTGTTGTTGCGTTGAACGTAAATTGCAGATGTATGTGTTGCATTGAACGCATACGCTTACGTTCAACGCAAAATGCATATGTATGCATTGCGTTTAACACAAACTTTTCCCAGTTATCAATGCGCTACATTTTGTTCATCTGTTGCTCCTCCTCCTTATGCATTGTCATTTTCTTCCTTCCCATGTTATGTCATGTTCTCCTTCAGCTGCTATTCATTTTGCTCATATTTGTGTCGTTTTGCATTTTATGCTCCTTGGACGTCGCCATCTAGCTCCTTACTGTGCTGTAGTTTCACTCCTTGCTTGTCCACCTTTCATCATCTAGCCATCACTCCATTAAATTCATATTCAACCATGCAAAAACATGCACCATAAGTGTTGATTTCGAGCAACCCTCTTCTATAGGTTTTATGCTTTATCCCATTCCTTTATTATTTATCTCCTCTTCTCTTGCTCCAATTTTCTTCTTCTTGTTCTATGAAAATGAGTGAAAATTAATCTTCAAAAAATGGCCCAAATTTCGTGCTTTCGACTCACTTTAACTTTTTTACTTCTGAATTGTACCTAAAATCACATATGAGTCAAAGTGAGCATCTTAAGCAATTTCATGTCAATAATCGCTAAGTGTTATGGAATAATTTCATAATTAATTAAGCACCTATCAATTTCTCCTATACTTAGCTTTTGTTCGTCTTTGGGCAAAATATTAAAATTAAGCTCAAAGACCTTAAAACATTGACTCATTTCCCAAATGTTCCAAGAATATTTTCCCAATGTCGCTACATCTGATCCTCCATTTCGATTGTATTTCCTGTTTATTTTTAGTTTTATCATTTTATCGAATTGGATTGAATAGTTGATGATAAGATCTTGAATGATGAGGATGTTCTAAACTCACATTCAGAGTTTTATGTTTGAACTAATGAGATCTTATTGTTTTTATGGTTATTGGATTTGTTGTGGCTTAATTTTGCGAGTGCATAATTCGATAATAATCTGAGAGGGTGAATCGAATGAAAAATAATTAAATTGGGCTAACAAGAGTTATGTGATTTAATAGAAATTAGAATTAAATCAAATTGGCAGATTGTGCAAAGAGAGATCTTGCATAGTTTTCTGATAGTTTATTAGAAAATTTCAGAACTAATTAGGGTTTTGGATAGGTTGTTAATTGAGAGATAGCAACTTTGATAATCTGATTAGGGTTTATGATTTAGGTTTAATAGTTATAACTCAAGAGAGAGTAATCAACCCTAAGATCATCTAAAACTAACAATTTGGTAATTCATAATCAGTTAGGTTAACATTAGGGATAGATAAAATTCTCTTTCTCTCAATTGGTAATTTCCTTAGGTTGATTCTTGGGTGTGTGTTGAAACTGCTGAATAATTAATATTCTCGTGCTCAATTCTTAATTCTATTGATTGAATTAAAATTCTCGTTTTTAGTTTCATACATTTTGAATTTTTGTGATTTGTTTTTGGTCTTAGATTTTAGGATTAGATTATCCCTCTTCGTGAGATCAACACTTTAAGTACTACACTAACGAACCATACACTTGCAAATTTGCAAGGGTTATTAATTAAAACTTACACACTTCAAACACTCGATCAATGTGGAAATCCTGGTTAGTAGCTAGGTGTCTCCCGTGTAGTGTTCTATCGCCATCTCTGCCATGAAGCCATTGGTTGAGCAGTTAGTGTTGGAGACGGCAACAAATGTGGAATCCAATAGAGGTGGCACATGGAAGGAGATCAGTCATCACTCATGGAGAAAAAGTTTGGCTTTAAACTCTACAAAGGTACTGTCAATGTTGCAATTTTCTAGTATCATGATAAATAACTAGAATTCTGCAGGTATTTTGTTTAAGGTTAAGAGAACAAAGTCATAATCTAAGATCGAGTCTCCAATTGTAGTGACTTCTTCAACAATAGTGGACATGATGTTGAGGTAGTAAAAGGTGGTGCTAGAATCCTTTTTGAGAGTGTGAAGCTTTCGATGGTGGAAAGATACTTATGATGTGGATTGTAGCATGAAGCGGTGTTCAAGTCCTACCTAAAGATTATGAGTCATGGTATGTCTGATTACAAGTCGTGCAGTTGAGCTAGAGAGTGATCCAGTGAGAATGTAGTAAACCAGTGCGTCAATTTTCTTCCATTTGTTGTGAACAGTAGATTGGATATCTAGTTTTTCTCTCAGAGGTGAAATGCTCTCATCAACATATCCAATAAGATATGAGGTAATAAGAATAGCTTGTATTTGGATTCTCCATACCAAGTAGTTTGTAGAACTAGCGATGTAGTTAAAAAATTTGTGATTTGGTTGAATGGCAATATAGGTAGACTATTTTTTGACATGTTTTTAGTTGTGAAATTCCTCTCATGTTGTTTTGTTTTGTTTATGTTGTATTGATTTTGCTGATGTTTGGTTGAGATTCTAGGATTGAAAAAGTCTGCTAAATAGAGGCTCTGATGTGTTTCTAGATGAGTATTGATGATTTGGTTTCTATAGCTGTAGTGGATTACTTTGAATTGATTTATGTGTTGATTTCTCTGGATCGGTATATTGTGGTTTGACTAAGAAAACATAGCCAGATGTTAAAAAAATGGGAGTAGGCTTTGATACCTTGAAAGAACAAAGTAATACGAGGAAGAATGATGCATGTTATATTTTTATTAACTGAGGAATGTTCCTTAATATACAAATTTGTGATAAGTAGATAAGGATAAATAAAATAAATGATATAATAAATAAATGATACAACATACTTGATTAAAGCATATGAAAAATAATGATAAATTATACTATATACTGTGGTTGAGATGCTCTGTATCTATTTTATGCTAGACTAACATACTAAACAAACTCTACAAAATTCGTACTTCACTTTTGTTGGGAAACTAGGTTGAGATCCGATCCCGACTATAGCGGAATATTTACAAAACTTTTTCGTGATTTTTGATTACCCGAAAATCAAGATCTATTTAATCCTATAAAATGATTAACATGAATCATAGTAAAGCGGAAATTTAATTCGTACCTTATTTTGAAACTTAATCCTTATCTTGTTGTATCTCTCGAATCGTTTCCGAAACTAATACATCTTAACCACTGTAGCCGCACAAGTATCCAACCTCTAACGGTATCCACAGAACATGTTGAGAGAACTCTGTAACTCTTATAGAGATGGCTAAGCATGAAGTGCTAGTTCCATAGAGCTTAAACTTATTTATAATAAGTTTTGGATGTTTTAGTAATTTAATTTAAATTAAAATTAGCAATAAATCTAATTAAATACCAATTATGCCTATATAAAATTCAATATCTTTTATTGATCCTTATTTATTAAATATCTCATATTTAATCATAAATTTTATCAAACTTTACAATCAAGTCCAACTTGATTAAATTAACTTTGCTCTCTTCAACCTATTTTATATGTGAGACTCATTAGTGTTGGATACCCCACCCTTGAGAGTCACGAGCTTGATGTCCTAAGTGACATCTGGACATGTGTCCTGTAAGGGTGGCGTGCCCCCACCAGGAAGACTTACTTTTATTATTTCCGAGCAGATATTGATCTTAATCATTTTGCACAGCCTTGGGACAATTAGCATAACTATCATTAGGATTATCGGGTTAAGATCCTCTTAGGACGATTTCAAAGAAGATTTGGAGACCTACAACTTTGAGGAAGACCCTGAGGTCGGATTCTATCCTCTATAGAGGGTTGGAAATGGAACAAAAGATAGGGGGAGGTGAAAGACAGAAGAAGCAAAATACAGACGAAGCAAAACACAGAAGAAGATGACATCATCACAGAAGAAACACAGAAGGTCATTATGAGGAAGGGTGAAATGGACTTTTTAGACTCATTAAGGACATAATTGGAATAAGCATTGTCTTGCTTATAAATAAAGGAGGAACAATGAATGAGAAGATTCTGGAAAAGCAAAATGTGTGGATGAGAAAAGAGATAAGGGAGAGAAAACAGGAAAAAAAAAGAATGAAAGAGATAAAGAAGAGAAAACAAGCTAGGGTTTTAATTCCCTTAGCCTTCAAGAGAGATTTTGAGGTTGTTCAAGAAGAGAAAAAGGTAGAGGAAGATAAAAGCTTTCTTTTGAGCATAAGGATCCCTTCATTTGGTGAAGAATGAAGGTAAGATCAATTTTTAAACTTTTGGGAGAAAATATTTGGGTTTAAGTATTTTGAAACCAATTTTAGTGATTGTGCTTTAAGGGATTTTCAATTGAAAACCCTATTAAGTGGGATTTTATTATTGTATAAAGGGATCAAGAGAGACAAGAGGAACAAGAGAAGAAACATTTTGAGCAAGTATAGTCTTTAAGCAAGGAAATCAAGGTGGGTACATGTTTATAATATAAATAAGCTACTACTGCTTTCTTTAAATTAAAGAAGTTTTCTGATTTCATTTGCATCATAAGTGCTGCATTATTGTTTATGAATGACTTGTGAAATATGTTATATGTTTGTTACATGATTTGAGTAATATTTTGAAAAAGATGCATGTTTATGAAATCATGTTTTCAAGAATGGTTTTCAAGATATACATCAAGTATATGATAAGCCAGTTTTCAAGAAAAGTGCCATTTTGGGCAACAAGTTTACAAGATTTTGAAATCTATATGTTATGTGGGTTTGTGGTAGTCCATCAAGAGCCGTCACGTGCACGTTAACTCAAGTTAAAGGCTTCTCCCGCCTGCCTGCTAGTGGCATGGAGCTCCCTCAAGGAGTCCCTCAAGAATTTATGACTACATAGGACCATTTCGATGAAAATGTGTAGTGCGTCATGTTTTGGACTTACCCAAACCATTCTGATGTGATTATGTGCTCATGATATGTTCGATCAAGTTTGATGCATTCATGTTTTGCAACTTATGAATGTTGGCTGAAAGCCTAAGAAACATGTATTTTATAAATTCAATGAAAGTTTTCTAAGACAAGTGAACTGTTTTCAAGGTTTTTGCTTATCTTTTTATTATAAACTGTTTTTCACGAGCTTTCAAGCTCACCCCCTCTTTATCCCATCCTCAGGTTATAGCTAGAAGATCAAGTGTTCGAGAGCCTAAAGGAATTGTTTCTTTTGCTATTTTGTAGTTCTTGACTTTTGTAATTTGAGATTTCGGACTATGTTTGAGGCTATTGAAATGGGAATGATGAAATTAGTTGTAAGTATTGTATTAAAGAGTGATGAAGGAAAAAAATTGAGAGTCTTATGATTTCCGCAAGAAGAGGAATCGATGATGTTCAAGGAAATTCCATAGGATCAAGCTCACGCTCAGCATCCGAAGTTGGGCTCCGGATATGGTACCCAACATTTGTGGTATCAGTTCAAGAGTTGGGTTCCGAATTTGAGACCTAATACAAAGTAAGAATAATATAAAGTAAAAGTATGCATTTACAATAAGTGAATTTTATTTGAATTGTTTCTTTTACATATTTCAAAAATTCTAAGAATTTTTCACATGTATACAATAAAAACTATATACATCATAAATATGAAATATATAAATTTTAAAAATATTTATTAAATACATTGAAATTATGTTAAACTAATATGTTTAGTTATATAACCTATAGTCACTTTGCATAAGTCTAATTACATACATTCTTATTTATATCTTTACTATTCATTAAATAAGTATGTGACAATTTTATCAAATTTCTTTCTGTGTATAGGTAATTATTATTTTATATAGGAAAATTTTAAAATATTTTTTTAAAATTAAAATTCTAATTGGTATTTTAGTTATTGGCTGATAGCTACTAGTATCAATTGAAAGAGTCGGTACTAACCTATACCAAAGTTTGGTATAGTTTCATGTGTTGGTTTATACTCTAAATTTAATTGGTTAATTGTAGTTTAGTTTAGTGTATTTATGTGTTATCCCTAAATTGTTTCTTTAATTTAGATGGATATTGATAGAGCATAGAAAAGACTACCATATGTTATATTTATTTTTTGTAAAGGAAGTAGTTGATCTCATAGATTAAAGTATAAAGATATTTAAACAAATGTGTTGACGTTTATTAGAGAACAAATTCACTAAACTGACACTATATGAGAATTTTATGTGGAACATTACTTGTATATCTATAAAAATTTTCATTGTAATGATTGTATAAGTGATCATTTGATATGAGATCTCTAAAGTATCTGATAAAGATTACTATGTTTTAACACTACTTATAACCTATTCTAGTCAATAATAGCTCAATTGATAGTCATTGTATATAACATGAACTATATGTAGCTAATTGAGTAATCAATATAAGATCATCACCTTTAAGTGAATAGGGAGAATGCTCCATTATTCTTGATTAGTATTGGTTCGAGAAATATTTGGTCAGAGTGGAATGATATTTGAAAATAATTTTTAAATTTCATTAGTTGAATTAATGGTAGAGAATTATTTTCAAAATATCTTCAATTGAATCAATTGTTAATGGTAGAGAATTAATACAATTGAACTCAAATAAAGTTGATACTAATTCTATGTTCATTGTTTAATCGAAACATTGTATGGTAAAATGATTAAATTACACCGAAAAACATGTATGAAAAGGTTAATCAAACTCACTTTTATATTCTTAAATATTTGTGTGGTCATGATGCATTGCTAAATGTTAATATTGATATATGGATATAAATTAAATAATTATAAAATTAAAGATGAATTAAATTAGTTAAATTTATTTAATCCTAAATACAATTTAGGATTGTGATTTATATCCATTGCAATATATTTAGGAACCTAATAGGT
>JANIHY010000006.1:35488627-35501128 GCA_027479065.1 Erythroxylum brevipes | reverse complement strand
TGATTTATTTATTTACATGCATTTTTTCTTATATGTGTATTTATTTACTTATTTTATTCTTTTATTTTTTCATTTTTATTGTATTATTTATTTTATTACTTATATTTATATTTATATTTTATTTTTATTATTTTATGTCTATTTTATCATTTTTAAAAAAGTATATATATGTATATATATATATAGATTATCGAAAATACTCTATCTACTAATTAGCGATAAGATTGCGTATTATTGAATCTCTCTAAATTTTGTGTATCGGTGAAACTTTCACTAAATTATTGTTGTTATTATTATAGGTAGAAGATATGAATAAGGTTTTAAATATCGTAGCATTTAGCATTTGTTTCAATGAACGATATAAAAATATATATTGAATAAAATGAATTATATATGATGATAAATGTAATTTCAATCCAAAGAAAAAAAGATAAGGATGATTTATTTTTAGTCGGAAAATAACAAGTGCCACTAATTCATGCGCGATTGTGTTGTAATACAAGTATTTTTTTCACACTCTCTTCAAGTTAAACACACACAATTGTTGGTTTTCTCTTCCAAATTCCAATCCAAGCATCATTCCAAATGGTAAATACTTTGCATATATGATGGGAAAGAATGCTTCATGTGCATGTGCTAAATATATATATTAAAAAAAAACGCGTAATCTAATCTAAGGCCAAAAAAGAATCTCCCAGTGACACAGGCACAGGCACAGGCACACACTTGATACACAGCACAGGAAGAAGAAAGATCCGCAGGAAAAGCTACCTCTGAAATGGCATGGCCTTCTCATACCATCTCTTCTTCAACTCCTTCGCTGCTCTCTCTTTAACCCTCTTCTCCACCACTTTCCTTTTCTCTTATTCCTCATTTCAACCCAACCCATCTCCCCAAATCCCCAAAAGGTCACTCATTTCACACCCCCAAGTTGTCCCTCTCACTTGCTCTTCTCTTGATCCCACCAATGGCCTCATCAACTATCTTTCACTTCATTTTTGCCTTTTCAAGGCCAACTCTTTCCTCTCCATTCCTTGCCTTTTATTGTTCATTCTTCTCCACTTCTATGTCCTCATCAAAACTGCCCAATGTCATTTCTCTGTTGTCACTACAAAGCTCACCAATCACTTAAACCTCTCTCCAAGCATGGGTGGTGTCACCCTTTTAGCTCTTGGCAATGGAGCTCCAGATGTTTTCGCTTCTCTTGCTGCGGTTCGCTCTGGGCAGTATAGGACTGGGTTTGGGGCTATCTTGTCTGCTGGGACTTTTGTCTCTGCCCTTGTTGTTGGATTTGTTGCCATATATGCTGCGCCGTTTAATGTGGATCCGGGGTCTTTTGTCAGAGATGTTGGCTTTTATCTTGTTGGGGCTATGTTTTTGTTTTATGTGTATTTGAGTGGGGAGATATCTTTTTGGCAGGCTATTGGATTTGTCGGATTCTATGTGTTCTTTGTTGGTTTCGTATTTTGGATGGATTGGGGAACTGCTGCTGGCGATGGTGAAGATAAAGTGAAGGATGTGAGAGATTCAAGAGAAATGGATTGTGAAAAAGGTAGTGAATTTCTTGTCGATAAGGGGGAGGTTTCTGGGTGTTTCAGAATGGGTTATGAAAAGGTAACAATTGTGTTATGTGATTATATTTTCCTTGGAAGCCCGTGCAATTTTGAGATAAAGTTGCCTTTTCCCTTCACATGAGCCCATGCAATTTTGAGATAAAGTTGCCTTTTCCCTTCACATGTTCCTCCTCCACTCTTTGAAAGCATTTTAACTGAATGTTATAGTGTGATCTGGGTGTGGTTTTGTATATGGTCAATTCAGGTATATTAACTGAATGTTCGTCTCAATGGTTTGTTGAATTTAGAATGCACTCAGTGTTACTTGTCTGTTTCTTCCAACACAACCTTTAGGATTTATACTGAGGGAGCCTTAAATGACTTTATGTCCTTCGGATGGCATTGTCTCTCCTGCGGAACGGGCAAGTTGTAATAGGAAAAAAAAAAGTAGGATCTTCAATTTTGCTTGATCTCTGAGTATTCAAATGCGTTGCTTTGTGCTTCTCTATCATTAATTAACTCGATATTGCCTCATAAGTCTATAATCATTCAGCACTCGTTACTAAATGCTTAGCCTTGTCGCAAATGACTTGTTAGTAGACTGAATTGTTGTGTGGATGAACATAAGAGAACGGGACAGTGATCTGCTTCATTATGTATATATCAGTTTTCTTCTCTTGTACGTAATTGAAATGCTGTCTATATTTCTTTAGTTATGCATTTTCTATCTGAATTTGTTTTCCTCAAATATTAAAATGTAAAGCAATTAGCTACTTAACGTTTACAATCAAATAGATATAAGGATATGTGAAAACTTGATTGTGTTTCAGTATCTTGCTCAAATTGGTTTTATTCTTAATGCTTATAAATGATAGACTATTAAGATTAAGCATTCGAACTGTTAGTGTTGCTGCAAATCAATTGAACTGAAGGTTAAGGTTGAGCTTTGGGGTTTTACATCCCAACCCAAAGAAAGGAATATTTACAATCACTGGACTGCCATGTACCTTTTTCTCTCAGTGGATAAGTAAACTTAATATTGGATTTTTCAAATGTGTGCTGTTTCTTGATCTTGCTGGGGCGGAAAAACTGGATCATGTACTAAAATCCTCTAGGATTTTAGATGCTCGGGACATTTGAAATGCTGCCAAAACATGTGGACTTGGCTTATACTTAAAACTCTTGATTTAGGTGATGTAGTGAAAGTAATAAAGCCTGTTCAGATAAGAAACGGAAATCAACAAGGCAAAAGCATGTTTTAACAGAGAGTAATTTGTGTATTTTTTAAGGCCATTTTTGTATTTGTTATAGCAAAGGGCATGCTTTACTGATTCTTATTTTTGTCATGCATGCAGGTATCAAAAGTGTGGAAACTCCCTATCTCATTTCTTCTAAAGCTCACAATTCCACAACCATCACCCTCAGAATGGAACAGGTTCTATTTATCTGTTAATATCGCTCTCTGTCCTCTGGCCTTGTTATACACTTGCAATTCATTCATGCCGCTGGATCATCCAATAATATTCCTCCTTCCGAACACTTATTTGCCACTTTGGTTTGTAATTCTACTGGCAAGCACCTCTCTGGCAGTTCTTCACTTTATTCTGGAAAAGGAACCCCCAAAAACTGAGCAAATAATAGTAGTGCTTCTGGCATTTGTAATGAGTGTCTTTTGGATATCCACTGTTGCCGGAGAACTGCTAAACTGCCTCCAAGCACTGGGAATAGTTCTTGAGGTGCATCCATCCCTACTTGGGCTCACAGTGCTTGCATGGGGAAATTCAGTTGGTGATCTTGTTGCTGATGTTGCAGTAGCCAAAGCAGGCCAGCCAGCAATGGCTATGGCTGGGTGCTTTGCTGGACCAATGTTTAACATGCTTGTGGGTCTTGGGTCTGCTTTGGTGATGCAAACCGCTCATATTTATCCCAAAGCTTATGAACTCAATTTCCATATTGGAATTGTAATTGCATTCGTGTTCTTGCTTCTGAGCCTAATGGGGTCTCTGCTAGTTATTACGTGGTCCAGATTTCGGGTGCCTAGGTTCTGGGGCTTCTGCCTTGTGGGTCTTTATGTCTTTTTAATGGTACTTAGCATAGCTATTGCTGAGTTTTCTAGCTGATTGTTCAGTGATAGGAAACCAACTAATATGTTGCGATTATAGCTACATTCTTTATTACAGCTGATAATATAACTTCAAGGGTAGATACTATAAAGATGTACGAGGGAAAAAAATAGCCAGGGTGGAGTGTTTTATTTGCAATATGAAGATAGACACGTTACTACACTTTCTGGGGTTGGTTATCAGTCTTTTCCCAATTCCATTGTGTTTTGATTAGCACCAAGAAGCAAATATAAGATCCACCAGATCAAATATCTTAGTTCATCTATATGTAATGTGGCACCTCATTTCTTCCTATTTTGGCAAATCTTGTTGCTATTATTTGTGCACCGTTTTCTTTTTTTTTTTTTTGCTTTTATGCTACTTGCCAACTTTATGAAATAATCAGCTAAAGAGGTCCTTTTTGTGGCAGATTACAGTGAATTTAGTAGCTAAAACTATTGAACGATGTTATGTTTATTGGAGACTAAATGTTACAGTAGGTCCAACATGACACCAATGTGAGAGGTGCGGGGTCTACAAGCATTGTTTTCTTTTTTCATATATGTAATGCATGGTAGCATTCATTTCATTTGCTTGTGCCTGAACTTCATGTTTTTAAGATTTCAAGATAAAGAATTGGTTGTTGAATTATCCTTTATTTTGGTAATAATAAAATGGTACGTTGTTGTCTGCATTCAAAAATATTATCTTACTTGACAATTATTTTGTAGATGATGTTTTATTGTTGTCAAGAGCATATGATAAGTCTATTAGTACTTTTGTGGCCTCTCTCCATGGCTTTAAGGAACGGTTTGGGATATAGGATATAAACAAGCATAAAAGCCATATGAACTTATCTAAGGTTTTAAAAACCGGATCGGACCGTCTTGTTCGACCGAAAAAAGTTCGAACCAGTTAGTGATTCGGTTCGGTTTCACCTAATAACCTCTCTACATAAAAATCAATCGGTTCAATCTTTTTTGGTCGGATCGGACGGTCCGGTTCGGTTCAGTCCCATTCTCTTGTGCATAAATAAATTTATTTTAAAAATGAAAAATACAATAAAAATATATTCTTCCGTGTTTCCTCTTGCTTCATCTTTTAATTCTAATACAACCTAAATACCTATATGAGTGCCACACAAAAAACCAATTGAAAGGTAAGCCAACTATCTTGCGCAAGTTATTTACTATGTTGTAAATTCTTAGAGGAAGGAGACTCCAGTGACAATCTCGCAAGATACACTCATTTTTTAATATTTTTTAGGTTAAATCATAATGGAAAATATGAAACCGTCCTCTACTCCTCGTGGTAAGTCCGATCCAACATGAAATTATTTTTCTTCTTCTCAAGCATCTGATGAGAATATCCAATATAACTGTATGTTTTGTGATAGAATGTTTAAAGGGGGAGGAATTTTTAGAATGAAAGAACATCTTGCTGGTATTAAGAGTAATATTGCTTCTTACAAAAAAGTACCACTTGATGTACGTGATATGATTGGAAAATATTTGCAACAACAACTAAAAAAGAAGAAAAAAATAACGAGGCTCGTGATATATCTTTTGGAGATGATAAAACACCACAAGTATTAGATAAAGGGAAAAGAAAAGCTACTATTGACATAGATTCTTATTTTTCTCCAAGAACTATTCCTAGTTCTTAACCTAGTCTAAAAAGTTTTATGGTTGATAAGAATGTTGTTTTACGATGTAAAAGAGCATGAGTTAGATGGTTCTATTATTCATGTATTCCTTTAAACGCTTTAAATTTACCGTATTTTCAAGAAGCAATGGATGATATAACTATAATAGGTCTAGGATTTAAGGTACCATCTTATTATGATTTGCATGTGCCTTTACTTTAAGATTTAAAAATGGAATGTCAGTTAGCTGTGGATACATATAAATTTAGTTGGGAGTCAACAGGATGCACTATTATGACAGATGGGTGAACTGATCAAAGACAAAGAACCTTGATAAATTTACTGGTTTATTGTAATATTGGAACAACTTTTATCAAGTATGTTGATGCTTTTGATATGGTAAAAAGTGCTAATGCTTTATCTAAATTATTTTTTGAAGTGTCGAGTAGGTTGGACCAAAAAATGTTGTGCATTTTGTTACAGATAATACAGCTGGGTACTTATTACAATCAAAGTATGAGCATATTTATTGGTCTCTATGCGCTGCTCATTGTATAAATCTTATTTTGAAAGATATTGGTGGTATGGGCCATATTTTTATTTTTGTTTAACGCGCATCTAAGATCACAATTTTTATGTATAATCATTTGACATTTTTGTCTTGGTTAAGAAAACAAGAAGATTAGGTTGAGATCGTTTGTCCCACTACTACCAGGTTTGCAACTACATTTATTATTTTGAAAAGTGTTTATGAACATAAGCAACTACTTCAAAATTTAGTGACAAGTAAATACTTTTTAAGTCATAAATTATCAAATAGTGAAAAAGGAAAAGAAATTTGTGCTATTATTGTAGATAATAAATTTTGGGATGCTTGCTTAATCATTGTGAAGATTGTGGCTCCATTTATAAAGTTGTTGAGGATTGTTGATTCAGATGAAAAGCCATCTTTGGGATATATATATATGATGGTATGTATAGAGCTTACAAAACAATTATAAATATTTTTTAAGTGAAGGAGAAATTATACAAGCCTTATATAGATATTATTGATTGACGATGAGATAAGTATCTTACTCAAATGATCCACTTAGTAGCTTATTTTCTCAATCCTTATTGCTCATATAGTGGAGAAGAACGTACAATTAATATTATGGGCGGTTTGTTTGATGTGATTGAACGCAAATGTATTTTCTCTATTGAAGAGCAATCACAAGCGATAAATGAAATTAAATTGTATCGTGAAGGCTTAGAGAGTTTTGTTAGATCATCAGCAAAGAAAGAACTTATGTTAAAAAAATGCAGCCAGGTAAGTTTGATACTTTTAATTCATTATTTACTTATTAATAGTATATATTTTATTATAACTATTAATTTAAAATACAGATGAGTGATAGAGATTATTTGGTGACAGTGCTCCAACATTGAGAAAACTTGTTATTAGGTTACTCAGTCAAACAGCTTCTACATCAAGTTGTGAACAAAATTGGAGTGTTTTTTAATGTATTCATACAAAGAAACGAAATCGTTTGGAACATCAAATATTAATGACCTTATTTACGTTACTTATAATTTGAGAATGAAGAACATGTATTTTACTATTTTATAGTTTTGTTTTTATTTCAAAAATTTTATTTTTATTATTGATTTTATAATTTCTCTATTATGTATTCGGACCGATAGTAAGAAAAGAACACATGATCCACTTGATATTGATTGTATTGAGCATACTGATTTTTAGGTTGAAGAAGAAGAACCATCACCTGATCTTAATTATAATGAACTTGAAAAAACGATTTATGAAGAAAATGCATTTGTCATAATGAATGAATTAAAAACATCTCCTGATAGTTAGTTCATATCTTATTTTGATCATATTTAAGTTAAAATTATACTGTATTATAAGTTCACAATTGAGAATAATTTTATACATTACTAATTTGTAATTTATTTTAATACCGTTAAAAAAGTTCATGTAAATACTTTAGATGAAAGCGTAGCTTATGAATCTTTAAATAGTGTTGAAGAATTTGAAGCTTTTGACGATGATGAGACACAACCTCCTTCAGAAATACAATTTTGATTTGTATTATTATTTTAATATTTATATTAGACTCATATTTATATATTATTAATTCATTATATAATAATAGACAATGGTATATTTTTATTTCAATAAAATACTTTATTTTTTCTTATTCTTATAAGTTTTACTTCTTATTTATTATATACCGGCTTTATAGTGGTTCTGTAGCACCCCACTCCCGCAAGGACCCAAACTTGATATCGTGGGTAATATCCGAGTTCATGCCCTGCGAGGGTGGCATACTAAAACACTCAATCATTCAATAAAACATAGAAGAAAACACGTCAACAAAACTCAAAAGAAGCAAAACTCAGAAGGAACAAAATACAGAAGGAACGAAACTAAGAAGAAACGAAACACAGAAGGAGTTCATGAACAGTAACACAGAAGCAGTTCATGAACAGAAACACAGAAGAAGTTCATAAACAAAAACAAAAAAGGAGTTCATGAACATAAACGATACAAAACACAAGAAGATGACGTCATTATAGAAGATACAAAACACAGAAGAAACATCTTCGCTTAGAAGGACCCTGACTTTCAGCTCAGACGTCCAAAATTTCTACACTATATTTCGTTGGAAAGATAAAAGAATTCCTATAACTTCTGAGAAGACAAATTTCTCTAATCAAGCTTAGATTAATCCAAATTTTTTCTCGAATACAAAACATGAATTTTCTACATTCTCTCAATGTACTGCACTTAATTCTCAATTTTATGACAAACTTTGAGATTCTTAAAGACCGAATTTAAATTCGATGTCTTCATTATAAATGTAGTTATACGTTCCTAGTTTAATCCCAATCCAAAATCATCACGTTTGGATAACTAGAGAACAAGTTATGGTTAACAAACCGAAGCACACTCAGTGAACATTTTCTAGATCACTACTAATTTTGTTTCCAACTCTTTCCTTATTACAACTTATACCTAGATCACTCTTTCTACTCCCTCTACTTCTCATTTTTAATAAAAATTACATTTAGCACAATCATACCCGGAAGTTGTTAATGAATGCATGTACACTTAGTTTTGTATGTGCAAAGATTCAAATTCACATACATGTATGCTGACCTGCTGCTGGGTATGAAATGCAAAAAAAAATTTCTAACTCTCACATTGCTATTCTCTCTATTTGAAATCTGGATTTTAACCCTTAATATGAAGACGAAATATTACAATTCTCCCCCTTTTAAAAAAATTGTCCCCAAAATTTTCATCTGATTGATCAATATGGTAGAGGTATTAATTCCTTATATGCTTCTCTATTTCCCATATACTTCATTAGATACCTTCCAAAAGACCACAGCTGATAATTCAATAGGTCCTTCAATTACAAAAGTAAGACGGAAAATATGTCTAGAATAAAAAATAAAAATAAAAATAAAGGAGAACCTTTGCAGAAAATGTTAGTGTTATGTAATAACATTTGATAAAAGCATTACTTAATTAGATAGATTATTGATAAAGAAAATGAGTCAAATTGAAACATTCTTTTCCTATACATAAAATGTAAAATAAAAATAATAGAGAAATGTGGTTGGAATGGGTAGGTATTTATAGGTAACATGTACAAAACACGAGGAAGGAAAAGGAAGAAGGCCGTACCCGACAATGTTAAGACAGACTCGAAAGTCCAGATCCAACAATCAGCTAACTTTTGGTACTTTCTCTAAGCAGTAAGCAGAGTCAATATAAACCAAAAAAATAGCCCCATCATTTTTCACGAAAGATCCGATTTTGCTGATTCCTCATCCCCTAAAGAATCTACAAATCTGATCTTTCAGTGTTTGGACAAAAATAATGAAAACCCATGATTATCAAATCGTAAAATCCCCGTGGATCTCTTGTTAATTACTCTCCCTTCTTTATATTTACCCTTCCTTTCTCTTTTCCTCAGATCCTCAATCTTCTAGGCAGTAAGAAAAGGACAACCTCTGTTAGCAGAAAAGGTAACGTACAACATACTGTCTATTTTTCTGATGAAACCTATGCAATTTGCAAGCTTTCTACTTGGTCTTAAGAGCATGAATGGACTCGAGAGTTTTCTGGGTCGTATTCTCCTTGCAAATGTTGTTTGTAATTCTCCTTTTCAACAAAAGGCAATTGCGGGTTGGGATTGGTTCTAGCTACGGTTCTGATCCTCTGTTTTTGGGTCGTTGTCACAACGTCGATCAACATTCTTTTGCTACTTTGGATGAGGCTCTGTTATTAAAATGAGGTGTCCTTAACCGAATGTGCTGAAATTTACTCTGAGAGTTGTGGTTCATCTTCGAATGAATTGCAATCATTTATTTGCTGGATTGCATTGTCTCATGTCCACTTCAAAATGGTTAAGAGCAAGAACTCAAAGAAGAAGCAGAAGATCACTCTTCGTCTTACTCGAGCTTATAGTTATAATAGCTTGGATTGAGATCAATAGACTTAACCCTTCTGATTTAGTTATATTCAATCCTCTCTTTGTTCATTACAGATGACAACGTTTTAAAATTTTGGAGTTTCTCTTTGTTGCTATGTTAATTTCATAATCGTTTTCATTATGTAGCCCCAATGTTTTGATTTCTGAGTGTTTCATCGGGAATTTTATCAAGCAAGTAATCATTCGTATGTCTTAGTGCCTTTTGTCTAGAATTAGAACATGACTTGCATAAGATAATGTCTCTAAGCGGAAATGTATCCTTCTTCAGTGTGGTATCTAAACTATTTGGACCACGTTAACTGTTCAACTGCAACTATTCCGAAATGCTTCAGTGACTCCTGTATTCAATTGCAGATATGCAAATCACAGTTAAATAGAATTAGATGGTAATAGTAGATAAGAGCTTTTGAGAATGGTTTGTGCTTCTGGCTGGCTTGATTATTTCTATATACTTCTTTTAAATTTCCTTTCTAAATATGCTATTAATGTTGGTCCTCATTTCTACATGAAAATATGTGCATTCCTAAAAATTATTAAGGGAAAGTTGTTACTACTCTGCATGCAATTGATGCGTTATTGAACACCAAAACTAGTGCTGAAAATTTCCTTCATTAAAGAAAAGAGAAACTTCACTCCCTGGTATGGAAAAGCAAGCAACGAATTTGCTTTTGGCATCTTTATTCTGTGTTTGCCTTTCTTGCTCCAGAATGTTAAAAATGATGGAGTTTCCCTTGTCAAAACATATTACAAGTTTTTTAACTTACCTTTGGTATGTTTTCAGATGTAACTCACCATAGGTTAGAGATTGAGATTTCACCTTCATATCAATTCCATTCTGCAGTTCTTTCCAGTGTGCAATCTGTTTCTGTGCTTTTATGATGCATATGTTCCTAATTCTTTGATGTTCCTTATTTTATTAGTGGCATAGGCATTAAGTTTCATCTGCTGATTTTACCTGGATCAGAATGGATCAACCAGGGCATGGACAAACACCAGCTATAGGGATTGGTAGTAGTGCAGCACAACTATCATATGGCATAAGCCCATACCAGGCAAACCAAATGCCTGCTGCTGCAACTTCTGGATCAGTTACTGCATCAGCTGGGGCCATGCATCCTATCAGTCAGCCTGCGGGTGCTCAGTTTGCTCAACAGCAACTTGCCTACCAGCAGATTCACAACCAACAGCAACAGCAGCAGCAACAACTGCAACAACAACTTCATACATTTTGGGCAACTCAGTATCAAGAAATTGATAAAGTTTCTGACTTCAAAAATCATAGCCTTCCCTTAGCAAGGATCAAGAAAATCATGAAGGCTGATGAGGACGTTAGGATGATCTCAGCTGAAGCCCCTGTCATATTTGCCAGAGCTTGTGAAATGTTTATCCTAGAACTGACCTTGCGGTCTTGGAATCACACAGAGGAGAACAAAAGGAGGACGCTTCAAAAGAATGACATAGCTGCAGCAATCACTAGAACTGATATATTTGACTTCTTGGTTGACATTGTGCCCCGGGAGGAATTGAAAGATGAAGTCCTGGCATCAACCACAAGAGGAACAGTGCCTTTTGGAGTGCCTTCTGATACTCTCCCTTACTGCTATCCATCTCAGCATGCACCTCAGGTTGGAGCTCCAGGAATGATGATGGGTAAGCCTGTGTTGGACCCATCTATGTATGCTCAGCAGTCTAACCCTTACATGGCACAGATGTGGCCACAACAAGGATCAGAGAAACAACAATCATCATCTGATCTCTAATCACTGTACAATAAAATATGCGCAATTGTGAGTTCTTTGAACTTATTGACAATGCTTTTGTGTTGGAAACGCCAAGCTTTTACATTCGTGCAATTATCTTATTGTTAATATTTATCTTTGGTGAATAATGTACATTTTAGCCAGGCAGTTCTTCTTCCGCACTTTTCCCCTTTGATTGGAATCGTTTTTCCATTTGTATGACTTGCATGTGAATGTGACTACATAATCATCACCTTCACTGTTTGACAGTATGTGGTCTAGTCTTCAGAAGTAGTGACTGTTTACATGGTATATTTGTACCAATCTTGCAATTTCCCGTGTTTTATGACAAGTCTTTATGTTTTAAGCTGTCTTCTGAATGTCCACAGAAAAGAAGAAAGCTCTCAATAAGGCAAGGTTCCATCAGGAAGCGATATGACTCCAAGCAGATCATCTGTAAATAATCTGTCGGAAAGATTAGCCAATGGTGTCATTAAGCTTTTGGTGTTAGCTTTCTCATTTTCAAGGGGACAAAGTTTGCTTAAAAAAATGTATATTTAATGCTCTGGTCTTTGTTTAGCACAAGTTTTATTTGTTTCCTTTAAAAGTTACTTTTCTTTTCCGTGTATCTGTCAATATGCTTATTATTTGTAGGACTTATCTATATTGGTAAGAGTCAAAATTATTAAAAATATCGAATATGGTAATTTTTAATTGTAAAATATTTAATTGGACTAATTTTTTAGTTTGATTTATATTTATAATCTTTTCTAATTTTATTTTAATTTTTTAATTTTGTTCAATTATTACTATATATTATGTTCGAGTAATAATTGAAATTTAAATTTTAAATTAAATTAATATTAATTTAAAAAATTCAAAAAAAAAAAAAAATTCAAATTGAATTTGAAATTCTACTCAATTTGAAATTCTAAATAAATCGAAATTCATTCTAAT
>JANIHY010000006.1:35420198-35447146 GCA_027479065.1 Erythroxylum brevipes | reverse complement strand
ATTAGACACTTATGCCGGAAATGTCATGAATGCATGTATACCATGTGCATGTGCAAAACAATCATCAGTTATAGAGGTTATATAATGTATGTTCATGTCGAGTTATAATTCAATACTCCTAACCCGTCCCAAATGACCAATAAACCCTTCCTATGGGAGATGGGATGTTACAATAGGAGTTGAATCAAACTAGTGACACTTAAATATCACACGCCATTTTATTGACAATGCAGGGTACTCAATTTCAAGTATCTTAAAAGTTTTACTATAGTAATACATCAATTCTCCCTATATGCAAACTTCACTATTTACTATTGTCATGCTATGATGATGATATTTTGTATGATATTTGTATCCATTAACAAAATACACCGGATATGATTTAACAATTCATAAAGGTCCTTTCTCAAGATCACATATGAACTTGTTCTCTATTAGATTTTCTAAGGCCTACACAAAAGTAATTATCATATTAAATACTATAAAGTCATTGAAACACTTTAATCTTATAATTCAATCATTTCAATAATTGTAAGTGAAAACTTACATATTTCTTGAATTAGCAAGGAAAATATCTTGCAACTTTTTTATTGATATCATCCTTTATTTTCTCAAGAATTAGCTCGTGTAACCATTCCTCGTATAATCTAAAAACATTATTATGTATTTTAGTTATGAATAATAATAAATTTCAAAACCCAAATAATCAATTTCAACTTATTGCACGAAAGGTTGAACCTCTTGACAGTTCAATAAAATGTAACAATGGACAACCTTTATTTTTTCCTCTGTTAACATTCTTCTTGTTAAATGTCCATATGTTCATCCAAGATATGCGAAAATGGATAAGTTACCGTCAACATCCCCATTCCTCCCTCATCGTCATTACAAGAAACTTTTTTTCTCTTGTGTGAACATATGATCAAAATGATGTGAGCAAAATGTACTTGCTTCCTCTACTAAATAAGTATTACATATCGAACCTTCAACTCTCGCCTTGTTTTTGACATTTTTCTAAAAGGAAGGCAAATACATACATTAGCAAATATGGTTATTACAATTCTGTTATTAAAATACGTTATTACTTCAATTTAAATATTTACTATAATTATCTCTCAAATGGACACATCTTTCGATATTGAACTAAACCAACAAGTTTAGCCTCGTGTGCTAAATGCACAAGTAGATACTCCATACAATCAAAGAAAATTGGAGGGAAAATCCGTCTAATTTGAAAAAAAAATATTGGAATTTTCCTTTCTAGTTTTTCCATTTCACCCAACTTTATTTCAGATGATATTAAGCTTTTGAAAAACAAATTTAATTTTGTTATAACTTCCCAAATCTTATTAGGTAGTAACTCCCAAAATATAATTGGAATTCGCCTTTGCATAAACACATGATAATCATGACTTTTTATCACAAATAATTTGTACTTCCTCATTTTTACACACCTTGCAAAGTGTAACATGCTTTTGGATATTTACTAATGCAAAAATATTTATCTAACTAATTCCTTTTATAAAAAAAGTTACAAATCAGCTCGTGATTTTGCATTATCCTTTGTTCGCCCTTCAATGTTCATTATGGTATTGAATAAATTGTCAAAATATTTTTTCAATATGCATCATGTCTGGATTATGACGTATCAAATTAGTTTTCCAATAAAAAAATCCCAAAAGATGCTTTGTTTTCTTCCACCAAAGTTTTACTAATGCTTGTATTAACTTCATCAGCTTCAAATTTTGTAACTTTCAGTAACCCTAATTCATCAATCTCTTGCAATATCTCTTCACTAGCTTTGTGAGGCAGAGGAGGTGTTTGTACCATTCTATTCTTAATGAACTTTTATTTATCGCATCTAAATGGATGATCTAGAGGAACAAATTTTTTGTGGTTGTCAAAGCAACATGTTTTCCCTTCATTTGGAAGATAAAATGTATGAGAATCATTGTCACAATAAGGACAAGCCAATTTTCCTACTGTACTCCATCCAGAAAGCATAGCATATGCCAGAAAATCACCAATAGTCTACATCAAAGCTGCTTTTAACACAAAATTTTATTTCAGAGACATATCGTATGTCTCCACACATTATTCCCAAAGATGTTGTAATTCGGATCTCAATGATTGTAAGAATACACCAATTTTATACTTTGGATTTGTAGGCCCTAGTACAATCATCATAAAAAAACGTATATGCCTCATTCATGCACTTCCATGGAGGCAAATTAGAAGGAGTAATAATGACTGGCCATAATGAATATTGATGGTCGAATTGACCAAAATGCTGGAATCCATCCGTCGACAATCACAACCTAACATTTTGATTTTCAGCTGCAAACTCATAATGGTGTTATTAAATTGTTTCCAGGCCAACGCATATAATGGATGACTCATTATTTCATCTTCCTATTCGTGTTCATTATGTCATCTTATGTAAGATGCAGTAACCATAAAAGCATATAGTCTTTGAAGTCTCAAATTTAGAAAAAATAATACATCTGCTTCCAGGGTACTAATTTCTATTTAATATAAAGCTTTCTAGGCTTAAACATATATTGATCACAAAATTTATACTCTTGTAATTCTACATTATCTCCCCCAATACAATATACATCCTAATTTACAACAATCAATTTTTTCAACAGGCAAACCAAGAACCCTAATAAACTTCTTCATATTATAAAAATTATCAATCATTGTATGATTAGGAGGCAATAATTCGTTATACCATCCAATAATTTTATGAAAACTACAATATGAAATATGCTCTTTAGATTTTACATTCAATATCTGAGCAATTGAAGACAATTGAGTCATTATCTCACAATTTGGTCATAATTCTTAGTCAACTGAGTGCAGTAAGTCAAAAAAATTATTTTGCATGTGAGTTTGGTTCTTTTTCAATATTTTCTGTATTTTCCTTAAAGGTATAACTAGCTACATCGTAAACCATTTGTATGTAAGGATTTTCATTCCCACATTATTTTTTTTAAATTTAATCCCCCTTCAAACTCATCTACATTTACTGACGAGTATACTTCATTACTTCTTGTGGTACTACAAATCAATGGCTCCTAATGTCGTGTTTACTCAAAATAATTTGGAATAAATCCTTTTCTCAGCAAAAGGCATTCACTTCATCAATATGAAGGAAACAAATATGTTTGCACTTTTTACGTAGACATCTGATCTTTGGGTCATCCATATATGTAGGTTGAGAACATTAAGAATGAATAAAAGCTTCAAACAAACTCAGTATTAATGAAACTATCAGGTGTTAATCGTCTATACATCCAAGATCTATCAACATTACTAATTTCTACAAAACTGTTAATCTAAAAAAGTAATTTCATAATTAGTATCCTTCTTCTCTAAGTTTACAGAACATTTAAACTTTGCATAACATCCCCTAAGTATTAATCAATTGAATCAATCACCTATAATTGATTTCAATATTATGATACGTGTCATTGTTTACACTTGTGAATCAATAAAACAAGTTCTCGCTGTGACTCCTAGGCTCGTGAAAATTTTTACTGATAATCTTCATAGGAGTTGCATCACAGGTTTCTAGCCTATATACCGTCCTAGAGTTTATTATGCAAAGAACTGTCGTATCTATTAAACCTATGAATTCTTGTGTTAATACTAAGTTTGAATTAATCATATTGAAGTTGAAGTATTAATCAGTTGAATTAATCACCTAAAATTGATTTCAATACTATGATACGTGGCAT
The DNA here is from genome assembly GCA_027479065.1 of Erythroxylum brevipes. Classification (NCBI taxonomy): domain Eukaryota; kingdom Viridiplantae; phylum Streptophyta; class Magnoliopsida; order Malpighiales; family Erythroxylaceae; genus Erythroxylum; species Erythroxylum brevipes. The sequence continues at coordinate 35,443,403 of JANIHY010000006.1, read as the reverse complement.
TGTTTACACCTATGAATTAAGAAAGTAATTTCTTGCTGTGACTCCTAGACTCGTAAAATTTTTCATCGATAAGCCTCACAAAAGCTACATCACGGGTTTTCAACCTATATATCATCCTAAGTTTTATTATGCAAAGAACTATCATGCCTGTTAAACTTATGAATTTTTTTGTGTTAATACTAAGTTTGAATTACTCATATTGAAGTTGAAGTATTAATCAATTGAATTAGTCACCTACAATTGATTTCAATACTATGATACGTGGCATTATTAACACCTGTAAATCAAGAAAGTAATTTCTTACTGTGACTCCTAGACTCGTGAAATTTTTCATCGATAAGCCTGATAGGAGCTACATCATAGATTTTCAGTCTATATACTATCCTAGGGGTTTATTATGCAAAAAAACTGTCATGTCTATTAAACATATGAATTTCTTGTTTTAATACTAAGTTTCAATTAATCACATTGAAGTTGAAGTATTAATCAATTAAATTAATCACCTACAATTGATTTCAATAATATGGTATGTGGCATTGTTTACATCTGTGAATCAAGAAAACAAATTCTTGTTGTGATTTCTAGACTCGTGAAAATTTTCACCGATAAGCCTCGTAAGAGCTGCATCACGAGTTTTTAGCCTATATACTGTCATAAAAACTTAGTTATGCCTCAAATCATCCATAAGATCTCAAACTCATTCCACATACAGTAAATACTTAGACTATTAAAGAAGAACATAAAAACTCATCAATGATTATAATATTTTTCTAAACAACAACACAAATTCAAGACCTTATTTGCGTTCACACAAAACTCAAATGCATTAGAATCGTAATATTAAAGCAATGCATATAGTAGATATTAGTTAGACGACTTACTTGGATAGATGGACAACTGCAAACTACAAAAAAGAAGGATGAGCAATGCTCTTCAACACAATATAGGGTCTGCGAAAAATAATATTTTGTATTTAATATAATACGCTTGTTCAATAGTTTTGTTATATTTTTAATATATTAAAGCAAAAAAATAAAAAATAATATTGTTTATTTTGAAATAGAAATATGTGGATTTTTAATGGGAGTAATGTTAAAAATTAATGTTATGATAATTTTAATAAAAATCTTAAAAATCAAGATATTTTAAACAATTTATTTAATATTTATTCTTTTTTCAATCTGTAATTTTTATCTTATGGACAAGATGGGCTTTTCATTAAATTCACGTCAAGAGGAACGTGATTAAGCTTACCAGAAGCTGAAAAAATGGTACTGGAATAGAAAAGAACACCATTTATCCCACTAAGTTGTTGTAAGACAAGTAGACCTATACCAACCTGCAGGAAATTGATTGATCAAAAATCAAAGTCTTATGTTTTATGCTATTTTTAACTCCACAAAGTTAAAGATAATGACAGTACATTACCATCAAAGGAAACCAGTATCTTTTTCGTTTGAGATCTTCAAATCTGATTGTTGTTCTTCTGCTAGTTGAAGCAACAGCTCTCTACACAATCCATAGATGCAGGTCAAATTATCTAAGACTGAAAAATAATGTAAAACACCGAAAGAAAAATTTGGTCTACAAATTTTATGCAAGGAAAAAAATTGCATGTGGGAAAGCAGATCAGCTATTTCACTGGCGGCCATTACCTTAATTTCATTCACTTCAACCGAGATGTCAGTATCAAATCCCCGAAGAACTTGCAAAGAAGCTTCAAAATCTTCTGTCATACCCATTTTTGCCTGCAATTTAGTGAAGAAACGAGATAAAGAGTTTGAATCATTAGAGCTTAAGTTCTGATCAAGGAAAGAACATTCTCAAAAACATACCAGCCATCGAGGAGACTCTGGAATGAAAAATAGACCAGGTATCAAGACAGTACATGGAAGAATTCCTGAAAAACGAGGATTAAGTTCCATGATTCAAAACTGAAAGTCTGCCAAGATTGACAATGATATTTAGGTGAATTGTTGACCAAAAGTTCGGCTTCCATGATTGTTTTTCTTTTTTAATTTTGACATGTGTTGTTTACAATTGAAGGCAATCTTTCAGAGTGTTACCCAAAACTGCAAGTATTCTCCATTGGACAAAAATTCCAAGCAGGTAAGCAAGCATGATCCCAATTGTGACAGAAAGCTACATAACAAGACAAGTTGAAATTAATTACTCCAGGGACTGTGAAATTCAAGTGTTTGTATCTGTTAATGAAAATTTAACCAGTAAGCCTGCATATAAAGCTAACCTGATTCACTGACCCTAAGGACCCTCTCAAGTTTTGAGGGGCTATCTCTGCTATGTAAACAGGCACCTGCAAAAGATAAAACAGTTGAAGTCCTAATTAATTTTTAGATTTCAACAACCAAATTCGGTTGGAAAACCTTACCGTATATGAGATAATTCCCACACCAAAACCTTCTAACAACCGTCCCATGTATAAAAAAGAAGAATCCTACACAGAACAGCTTGCCTTCAGAAACAATTGAATATGTTCATGCTAGAAGTTTCAGTGAAGCAAAGTAATTAAACTCACTTTGGCAAACGATATCGCAAGCCACCCGATGACATTTGGAATGGAAGCGATCATTAGAGACTGCATTTGAAACAAAAAAGACGGGACTCATTAGTTAAACAACCTAAATTAAGCAAAATATCTAGGTATATAATTCTTGTGTTTAGTGATAAAGCAAATCAGTAATCCTACCCCTTTTCTTCCAACATACTCTGCAATTTGACCACTAGCTATAGCACCAACCAAGCACCCACATTCGATAGAGAGCCAAATATCGAATACTAACCCAAAAATAAATTGAAGAACAGAGTTAGAACACATGATGAATAAGTCCAATATCAAATTTAAAGCAAGATCGTATATTCACACCTCTGAGACCGTAAGTCCAAGGTCCTTGGTGATGGCAGCTTGAGTTGGAGAAGAATAACCGGACTACAATTAAAGAAAATTAAAACTTGATATATCAAGAACTTCTTTATCAAGCTTTTAGCAATCTTGATATTTCAAGAACTTCTTTACCAAGCTTTTACTAATCTTGATGTTTCTTTACCAAGTTTTTTCCTTTCCCATACCTTACCATGTTTGTAGCTAATCGGAAAACAACATAAATCTTTAGCTTCAGTTCATTCTTCATATGGTAATTAGCATAAACTCGTTACGGTAATTAGCAGATGGGAGATTGAGAAAGTCCCTCACAGTGAAGCCGAATTGGATAGGACCAAGAGCAACAATCAGCACACAAGCCAGGACAGATATGGAGCTATCCCGAATGGCCTGAGAAGACCCCATCATGCTTGATTGTCTCGACCCCATACGATACCAACTCCCAGTGTGAAGAAACGGCTTCCGTTGGTCCCCTCTCCCATCATCATCGTCCCTGAAACTCATTCTTCTCTATTCGAACAGTCACCCAATTTTGCTTCTTAAGTGACTGATAAAATGCCCCAGCGGAAGAACAGCAGAGAAGAAGAGAAGCAACAATGAGTAAATGAGAGAAAATACAAGTATTTGTCGTCTCTGTGTGTCTGTAAGTAGGGAAGGCATTACAAGACATGGCTGACGTTACTACTTACAATTGTTGTTGGTGTTAAGCTGTAAATCAGTAATCTACCTGAAACGTTCTTTGCATGTTTGGCCTCGTAACTCAAAAAGAACCAGCTCACACTTGTACTCGCCACGTTGGGTATAATCATTATCGTCTTGGTATCGGATCACACTTGTACTGACATTTGTTCAAGCTCTCAAATGAGTTCAAATTCAACCCAAAATCAGAATTTACTACAACTATTCCATTAATTTTAACTTGAACCAAAAGGTCCGAACTAACCGTCAACTCTCCCCCTGTCACATTTCTCAATTATAAGGGTTTGGACAAAAAGCTGGAACTTGACAAGACAATAGAGATGCTTTCCATGGTGTCGTAACTCAGTTTAGTATTGGCATTTAACACGTGGCTTTTCAAGTTCCAAGTTTTCAACAAATAAAAATGATTAATGTTTTAGGAGGATCTCAATTATAAGAAGGTACATTTAAACTATTCATACTCAAATTAATCCCTATTCTTATTAGATAGGTCCTTTATCGAAGATCAACCTCTGATCTCAAATTTTAAACAGCTGTATATATGAGAACAGTTTGAACCTATGATCTCACTTAAACAAAGAAAGTCGCCTGCCTTTACAGAATTAATTAAATATTTAGAATTTAATTTATTATAAACGTGACCAAGTCACAAAATCAAACTCACGTGCGCACCTACCTGACACGTGTTTCCAGGTGGGAGATGTTAAGGTCTTTAAAGTTATTGGATTTGGTTCGATCCTTGGGCTGGACTTAGACGAGAAACATCTTTTTCCATTTTTCATTAAAAACAAATTGAGTCGGGTTCGGACTGGAGCTCAATTGTCTAAGGCTTAAAACTTGAGTAGGGTTTGGTCTTCGGAGTTGAAACACAACAATAATCATCTGCTGGTTTCTGTTCCGCCGAACGAATTGTTGCAAGAAAAATGAAGTCGGGAGAAGATGACGATAATTGCAAGAATAAATGTGAAGAGTGCAAAGAAAACCCATCAAAATACAAATGCCCAGGCTGCTCTCTCCGCTCCTGTAGCCTCGCTTGTGTCAAAGCTCACAAGCTCCGCACTGGCTGCTCTGGAAGCAATCGAACCGGCACCCCTTTTCTCCCTCTTTCACAATTCAATGATCGTATCCTCTTATCTGGTAAACGATAATTGTTTTTACTACTTAAATGTTACATAACATACATTTGAGTATGTATTAAAGTATTTGTTTGTTGGTTATGTAGATTATAATCTGCTGGAGGAGACTAAGCGAGTCACTGAATCCGCTCGGAGGTTGAGAGGTCGATTACGTGCTTTTCCTTACCCCAAGCTACCTAATTACCTTCGCATCCTTAAGGGAGCTGCTTCGGCTCGTAGAACTAAGCTCCTTCTTCTCCCTCCGGGCATGTCCAAGAGAGAGATCAATCAGTCTCGTTATGACCAAAGGAAGAAATTTATCTCTTGGACAATTGAGTGGCGATTTCACTCTACCACCGACGTTGTTGTTCTGCTTGATCACGGGTATGTTATATTTACATACAAAATTGCTCTCTTGTTATTTCAAATTTTTGTCTGTCACCAAAACCTTATTACTTTTAGTTTTAGATTGCGATTGTTAATCCTCATGGATTTCGTTGTCTTTGCAGAATACACGAAGACACCATCCTTTACTCAGTGATGGAGAAGCATCTGAATCCTGGACCATGGAATCATGCTGTAAGACAATTTTCTCTGGAGCAACCGGATTCTCTCAAATATTTTATACGCAAATATCCCAAGGTATTAATTCTTTCTGAATTCCTGACACCAGTGCATTGAACCAACTGTACTAGCTTATTCTAAGATTGATACAGGCTCCAAACTTGGTTGATATTGCTAGAGGGTGATGCATGCATCATCTTTTCTTCACGAGCCATGTAAATCCATTGCACTCCAACTTGTAATTTTGCAGGACCCAATATGAACATGTTATCAGGTTGAATGAGGTTAAACATCCAGGTCCTCCATCACATTGGTAGATTGTTAGTTCCAAAATATCATATAAAGACGATAAACGACTTGATATGACTTTCTTTCCATGGACTCAACTACTCAATGAAGCTGCTGTTCTTGGGTAACACATTAAGTAATAAACTGTTTGATAACTACTGTTAGACTCTCGTACACTTGGATGCCACAACGCAGTTTGTTAGTTCTCATAATTTAGGCTTTGGGTTGCATTTCACTAACTGTTTAACATTCAATAAAGCTGCAATTCTTGGATAAGGGGGTTAAGTATAAAGCATTGATTGATGGTCTAACTGCTATAGTCTCATTTACTCTGATGTCTTTGTTTTACATGACCATAGTATCTTCAAACCTTTTCCCGAGCATATTATCCTAGTGCTTATTTGAGTTTTCCATTTTTTATAAAAATTTTATGTTGTTGTGAAGTGCCGTAGTGCCCAAGCTATCCAATTGGATGCAATGCCCGCATCAAGTTGAAATTATTAGTGTACCGAAAACGTTGCTATGGTTTTGGATTATTTCAGGGATCCAGGTCACCATTCTACAAGTTGGACATAAGGACACCATTAAGGCAACAATTGGCAAACATTGTGATCCTGGAATACCCTGTTGTACATGTTTTTCTTCCTTCGCATAGTTGTGAGTTTGAAATTGTAAATGAGGCACATCTTATAACCTGTACAATGGAAGCCAAGAATTGTGTCAGGAATGAGCATCCTAGCCCCAGAGGTGTTGCATTTGTAGAGGAGGAAATAAAAGATGGGGAATCATCAGATCCTCAGGTTTATGATTTCATAAACAATGTAAATTTGGGTCCTCGGCATCACGTCAATTCCCATGAAATGTCAGAGAGAGCATTGAATGAGTCATCTAGTGGCGCATTGAATGAGTCATCTAGTGGCTCATTGTTTGCAAGGGTTCCAGCAGGGAACGGTTCACATCCCAGCTCCTGGGATATGGAATTAGGCAGTTTAGAGGATATGGTGTTTGACATCGATCAAGACTTGCTAGATGCATATTCAAATCTCATTGCTGAAATGAATCCTAATGACTTGTGTGACTTTGAAGGTGAATTTTCCAAGGTAATGGGAGTGGAAGAACAGAAAGATTCAACTTTTGGAGCAAACTTCCAAATGGAGGAATTAGAAGAGGGAGAAATTGCTGAATAGTCGCAATGTTATTATATACACTTGAAATTTGACTTTGTGAATTTTAGTATAGAAATTCTGCAAGATGTATTACCTTTCAATTTGGTTTCAACCATTCACAAACGTAGACTGATGACGGTAAAACCAGTTAATGAGGGAAATTTGCCGATCTGGTGGCTTGACTAATACATAGACGGGGCACCCTTGTGCCCTTTCTGGTTCAAAGCAAGAGGTAGCATGAGATTTACGGACTGCTCCTTGTTATCTGCACGTTTGCTTAATTTTATTTATTTGATTTTCGGCTTTTCATTGTACCTTTCCGTGTCGGTATTGGAGATTAATTTTTTCTTTTAAGTTAAATAATAAGAATCAGACTCACTACTTACCTCTGACTTTGAGCTCTTCTTCAATCCAAGCAATTTGTTAAAGGATTGACTTCAAAATTTTTAAGCTTAAAGTTTCCGCGCAAACATTCGTTGGATACATCTTGGGTTGATACGACTGTTTCTTTTCACTTTGCAGTTCCAGATGATTGGTATCTCCCTATCGAGACAATACATCTTTTTTGAATTGTAGAGCATCATGTCGGATTTGCTGTATACCTTGCTGAAATAGCTATTGCATATTCTGTTAAAATTGTTGCATATCTTGTTGAATATGAAGATTGTTAATAGCTATAATATTAAGTATTTTTTCTAGAGATATACCTGAGTTTTGACAAGAAGTTTCTAGTCTATACGGGAATTATTGTGTATCTTGTAAATTATTATAGAAGTAATTTTGATGATTATTCCATCTATAACAAAAGTTAGGTTAAGCCGTTCATATATTGTTATAGTATTGAGAATATAAGTTATAAAAGAAATTATTTTCGTCCATATTTTTTTTTTCCAAACATGAAATAAAAAATGAAAAAATCACAAAATAATAGAAAAGAAATCAGTTACAAACAAATATATACAAAACATCAATTAAATAACAAACAAAAACTAAAACATCGTACTCCCTGATAATGGTGTTAAAATTGATCGCACGTCTTAACACTAGTCAAAATAAAATAACTAGACTACTATAGTAGTGATGAGTCTAGACTAATAAAAACAAATTAAAGAAAATATACGAAAAATTATTAAAGTGGGGAATTCGGTAGGAACCTGATTCTTTGGTTTAATCTCGTCCTGCATCCTAATTAAGCATAGTTCATTGATTTGTTGTTCTCTAACCTCTCCTACTAATTATTAATCATGGGTTAACAATTAACCCGAGTTTTCTCTTAGCTTTTATTAATCAAGATATGATCGCTAATTAAACCTAACTACCGAATAACTTAGAATCTGATCTCTATATTTAATTAGGTAGTAGCATTACGAATTAGAAAAATCAATTAATCAAGGCAACAACTACATACGATGCATCATTTAACTTAGGTAATGTTATCCCTAATGATTACGAATCATTAGTTGCTACACATGAATTTCAACATAACAATTACATATTATATTGAAATTCTAGCAATGAGCAATGAACGCATTAAAATCGTCTTTTCACAATACCCAACATATTTATACACAAATAATCGAACAATAACAAAAATATGATTATCCATACACAAATCAATTAACATAGGATAAGACAATCAATTTCTAATGAGAGAACGAAACAACAAAATAATAAAAATTCTTAACCTGGATCGTCGGTGTCGATGTCGCCTTCGAACTGACGTCAGGATGTCTAGCCCTTAATGAATCTCTTCCTAGAAAATGCTTCAACCCCTATGCCAGTAACCCTACCGTACCGAAGCTCCCTCATTTCTCCTTCACTGCCAAAGCTTCTTATTCCTATCTACTGTTCATCGATATGACAAATAAACTTAGGAATTTTTGATCTACCCTACTATTCACTCACTTCTCTTCTCTCAAGCCTAGCCGCAGCTCTTCTCCATTTCTCTCAGCCACCAAGCCGAAGCCCCCTCTCTTCACGCCCCCTTACTGTTTTATTAATGGGACAATTTTACTTCCTCGTTTCTAGTCCAATCTACTATACACCTAAATCCTTCAGCCAACTTATGGAAAACATCTGCGTTTTCACAAGTGATCTGCATGAAACACAAACGTGGTTTGCGTTTCCACAGGCAGTCTGCATGAAACGTAGACTGTGTTTTTTCTCTCTATTGCATCGTCGTTTCCCCTTCTCTTTATGCTGCTGCGTTTTCTTCATATTGTGCATATGTTTCGGTCCATTTATTTCTACCGCATGCACGTTGCACCTACTGCATCTTCTGTTATTTGAATTTTGTGCTTTCATTTTTCTTTTCTTCTTCTTGTCTTTCTTTTTCTTATTGTTCCAAGAAAACAGTTGAGAATTAATCTCGAGAAAAAAGGCCTAAATATAGGACTTTCGATTCACTTTAATTTCTTTACTTCCAAATTGTACCTAAAAACCTATATAAATTAAAGTGAGTATCTTAAATATTTTTATGTCATTAATCGTTAAGTTTAAATGATTAAATATATCAACAATTAAACACATATCAAGAAGCAAGAAATGGTGAAGAGAGAAAGGGCTCAACAAAGGGGCTTTGCTAGAGGAGGTTAGTCCTCGGGCAAGTGGAGTCGTGAAGGTGCTTCCTCTGCGTCAGAATTTACTCAGAGATTTGTAGTTCAGGGAAGGTGACAAAAATTTCCCTCATCGACTGCTTCTGGTAGGGGTTCCTCTGTGGGTCAAAGTTCAGGTGCCCCGAAGTTCCCTCATTGCTCCATACATCATCGGGATACTTTTTGCAGGGCTACGAATGCATGTTTCTGATATGACAGCACTAAGCATCTGATAGCTAATTGCCTTATGAGGCAGTCTCAGACATCACAAGCTAATAGGAAGGCCTTCCATGCACCTGTTGGAAACAAAGGACGAGGTAGAGGTCGTGGAGGATCTAATTAGATCAGACCTAATTTGAGTACTCATTCAGAAACTATTGATCAACCTGCCATACCTTCTTCTTTAGCTCGAGCTTATGCTTTCAAAACTTGTGAGGATCAGGACGCACTTAAAGTCATTATTGGTACTGTTTCTCTTTTTAACTCTAAAATACATGCTTTGATTGATCCTGGATCCATTCATTTTTATATCTGTGTTAAAAAAATTCTTGATAAAGAGATGCATGTAGATCAGTTGGACTATGAAATTCATATGACTAGTCCTTTGGGTAGTAATGTGCTAGTTAATTAGGTCTATAGAAATTGTCCTGTTATGATCCAAGGATGTGAATATATAGCAGATCTAATTAGATTGCCTTTTCATGAATTTGATTTGATTTTAGGTATAGATTGGTTGTCCAATCATCAGGCGATGGTTGATTGTAGTGCTAAGATAGTTATACTTAGGAAGCTATTGGTTCTCGAGCTAATGTGGCATCTGCTATACAAGATCAGAAGCTCCTTAGGAAGGGATGTGAAGCTTATCTACCTTTTGTGTTTGATTCTAAGGAGGGTGGTAAATTTCAAGATATTCTAGTGGCAAGTGAATTTCCAAATGTGTTTCTTGAAGAGCTACCTAGACTCCCTCCTAAAAGAAAAGTGGAGTTATCTATTGAAGTTATGTTTGGCACTACTCCTATATCTAGAGCACCATACAGGATAGCTCCCACTGAATTGAAGGAGTTGAAAGTGCAGTTGCAAGAGCTTTTAGAAAAGTGATTTATTCGACCTAGTGTCTCACCTTGGGGAGCATTGCATATGTTTGTTAAGAAGAAAGATGGTACTCTTCAGATGTGTATCGATTATAGGCAATTGAACAAAGTCACAGTGAAGAATAAGTATCTATTGTCAAGGATAGAAAATCTGTTTAATTAATTAAAAGGTGCAGGAATATTTTCTAAGATAAATTTGTGATTAGGGTACTATCAATTGCTGGTAAAGGATGTGGATGTTCCGAAACTTACATTCAGGACCCGTTATGGACATTATGAATTTTTGGTGATGCCATCTGAACTTAAGTAATGCTCTAGTTGCATTCATGGATTTGATGAATTAAGTGTTTAGGCCATATTTAGACCAATTTGTTGTGGTATTCATAGATGATATCCTGATCTATTCCAAAAATGAACATGATCCTATTCAACATCTCCGGATTATGTTACAAACCCTGCGAGGAAAACAATTGTATGTCAAGTTAAGCAAGTGTGATTTCTAACTTCAGGAAGTATCTTTTCTAAGACATGCTACCTCTTCTCAAGGGATTAGAGTTGATCCTAGTAAGATTGAAGCAATTATTAATTGGAAGATACCACAAAATGTGACAGAAGTGAGAAGTAATTTGGGTTTCGTTGGTTACTATCGCCAATTTGTGAAGGGGTTCTCGGTAATAGCATCCTAAATTGCTACAGAAAGGAGTGAAGTATGAATGGTCTGCTAGTTGTCAAACTAGTTTTGATCAATTAAAAAGAATGCTTACCGAATCTCCTATGTTAGTTCAACCTACTTCTGGTAAGGAATATGTTATATATAGTGATGCATTTAGAAATGGTTTGGGTTGTGATTTGATACAGGATAGAAAGGTAGTTGCATATGCCTCTAAGCAACTAAATTCACATGAATAGAACTATCCTACATAAGATCTTGAGCTTACAGCCGTAGTGTTTGCCTTGAAATTTTGGCAACACTATTTATATCGTGAAAAGTGTAGGATCTTCACTGATCATAAGAGTTTGAAGTATCTGCTTACCCAGAAGGAACTTAATCTGAGACAATAATGTTGGTTGCAATTGCTTAAAGACTATGACTGCATTGTGGATTACCATTCGAGTAAGGTCAATGTCGCGGCTGATGCCTTAAGTCAAAAGACCATTTCTGCTTTGTCAGAGTATCAAGGTGAATGGAGACTTGTGTCCGATGGAGCTTTAATAGATCAATTGAAAGCTAGGCCTACCGTGAGACAAGAAATTTATGATGCTTAGAAAGTTGATGATAAGTTACAACAACTTATCTTGGAAACTTGGAAGGAAACAACCTGACTTTTCTATGAACAGAGATGGTGATTTGTATTATAAAGATAGATTGTGTGTGCCAACTAATGATGAATTGAACAGAAAGTTATTGTTTGAGGCCCATAATACTATCTTTACAATGCATCTTGGTGAAAATAAGATGTATCAAGATCTGAAGAAGCATTACTATTGGTTGGGTATGAAACGTGATGTTATGGATTATGTATCCAAATGTTTAGCATGTCAGCAAGTCAAAGCTGAGCACCAAGTTCCATCTAGTTTATTACATCTTATTTTGATTCCTCAATGGAAATGTGATAACATTATCATGGATTTTGTCAGTAGACTCCCTCTTACTCAGAGGAAGCATGACATTGTATGGGGGAATGTAGATAAGTTCAGAAAGTCTGCTCACTTTCTACTTGTTCGTCCTAATTATTCTTTAGATAGGCTTGTAGATATATATGTGAATGAGATAGTAAGGTTGCATAGGGTACTAGTATTTGTTATTTCTGATTGTAATCCTTGATTTATTTTGAGATTCTAGAAAAGTCTACAAAAGGATTTAGGTACTTAAGTCAAGTTCAATACCACTTTCCAACCCCAAAAAGATGGAGAATCTAAACGAGTTATCCATATATTAAAGGATATGCTTTGGGGTTAAGTGATATAATTCTCGGGAAGTTGGGATAATTGTCTTGCTCTAATAGAATTCGCTTACAATAACAATTATCAGACTAATATTGGCATGGCACTATATGAAGCTCTATATGGTAGTAAGTGTATAACTCTGGTTTGTTGGATTAATTAAGTGAGAATAATATGATCGGGCTTGATATTGTGAAAGATACTGAAGAAAAAGTTCAAGGTATTCAACAAAGATTGAAGGTTGCTAGTGATAGGCAGAAATCCTATGCTGACCTAAAAAGGAGAGATATTGAGTATCAGGTAAGAGATAAGGTATTCTTGAAAGTTTCACCATGGAAACACATACTTTGGTTTGTGAAAAAAGGTAAGCTTAGCCACGATACATCGATCCTTATAAGATACTTAAGAGAGTTGGACTAGTAGCTTATCAATTAGCTCTTCCTAGAGAGTTGGCCAAGTTGCACGATATTTTTCATATTTCCATGTTTAGAAAATATCAATATGATAATACACATAAGATTCCTGTGCAAGAAATTCAAGTACAACCGAATTTGTTTTATAAGAAAGGGCCTGTATCTATTTTAACCAAAGAAGTTTGTCAACTCAGGAACAAGCAAATACCTTTGATGAAAGTACTCTGGCAACATCATGGGTTCAAGGAAGCAACATGGGAACCAAAAGAGACCATGAGGACTCAATATCCTCAACTATTTTGATCAGGTATAAATTTTGACGACAAAATTTTTTTAAGGGGGAGAAAATTGTAAGGTCCCAAAGTACACCGTAGTTAAAATGCTACATGTTCATGAAAGAACATGTGTGATAGGTGTTAAAATTGTGCTATGATTTGAATGTGAATTGCGTATGTCTAGAATTTTGGTTTAATGGATTATATTTAGTGATTTGGAATTAATCGATACCATTAAAGAAGTGAGGTATTAAAATGTACATTGGATTAGAAAAAGGTCAAGTGACAAGATAAGTTAGTACATTGAAAATTGGAAGAGTAAGCCTATGAGTTAGTGATATTTGGCATATTGGTTGAGTAATAAGTGGCCTAATTGAATTGTGGTATTTGGCATCATGATAATGAATGATTTTTTATTTAGATTTGAACATGAATTAGATGAGGTATTGAAGCATAAATAAGGTAGAATTCAAGTGAAATTGATAGACTTTGGTGAAGGTGTGTCGATTGGAAGTGAAGAAGTTAAGTTTTAGAAATAAATTGAAGGTTGTGAATGAGTGAACCTTCGGTTCACTCACCCCATGGTCGTGGGATTTATAAGGTTCATTCCCACGGTCATGGGAAGTACTTATGAAGGAGAAAAGGCTAGTTTTTAGCAATTATTGGACTATATAAGGTTAAAATATTTTATAATAGTGTAATTGGACTTAATTAAGGTGTAAAATGAACCTAGTTTGATGTAGAATAGTTTAAGTAAAGGTTAAACAAGATTTGGATTTTTAATTGAAGTAAAAACATAAGAAAGGTGTTATTTGATAGCAAAATATCTAATTTTGGAACTTATAAGTTGTTAAAGGAATAAAGTTTATTTATGAATGCTAATGTGATCTAAAGAATAAGAGTAATATGTTAGTTATGAGTGTTTGTGAATTAGGAACTTGTGTGAATGCATGTAAAGTGTAATTACTTAATGTATTCATTGGTGCATTATTACAAATGCTTATGTTTATAAGGTATGATAAGTTTGTTCAAGTGAGAATGAATGTGTTCAATTTTGGCAAAAGGAAATGAATTCATACTTATTCATTATTTCACTGTCATGTGATTTTGATATTGTGATAATTCTGGACCATCAATTGTCCACGGAGTTTGATAATTAGGATTGTATTGGAAGTTCTTTCTAATTATTGAATGCACATAATGTGTGATGACTCAATATTTTTATTGATGCATTACTACACATGTTTGTATTTATAAGGCATGATAAGGTTGATCAAATGTCAATAAATAAGTTTGATTGGAGAAAAATGAAATAAAGTCATATGTTATGCACTACATCATTTACATGTAATTCTAAAATCCAAATTTTTTTATATTAAAACTGCCAAGTCCTAGTTGTGGGTAAATAGGCATGCTTAAAAGGGTCTGCAACTGCTCCTTTGACACTAAGGTGTCTCCTAATATTAACACTTTGGTGTTTCCTGATATCGACACTCCGGTGTCTCCTGATATTTCACAAAATAGTGTCTTTTGATATTGAGACATAAGTCTCTCATGTTCTGTGATATCAATGATGGTATCTTCTAATCTGGTCTCGTTTCCTATTTCTATAAAAAGGATTGGTTGGCTAACTTGTTTTGTATTATGTTGTATGCTCGGTTATGATATAATCAAGCTCGAATATGAAATAACTAAGTTCTACTTTGATATAATCAAATATTGTTTTAATACAGTCAAGTTATGTTTTGGTATTTTAAAGTTCTACTATAATATTATGATATTTTATTCTGATACTTGTAAGTTTTTCTCTAAAACAAATATATCTTTTTTGATATGCTATATTTTGTTCTGAGATACATATTGTTTAGATTTCTCTTTAATATGAATAATTAAAGATTGCTTGAGATGTGACCCTATTCTGTATATGTGAATGTTAGACGATTGTTAGAAACAGCCGTCAGCTTATATCTTGTTTAGTTATTCTCCACTAAGTGCTATGCTTAGTACTATGGTTTGCCCCCGTGTAGGTTCTGATAAGAAGGTTTAAAGATTAGGACAAAGACAATTGAAGTGGCTAAGAAAATTGTGTTTCATTTTGTCAATGTTTAGTTTGTTTTTACGCTGTATTTAATGCAATGAGACATATTGGAATTTTTATTTTTATGTGTGTATGGTTTGTAATAACTATAGCACAGGTCAAAATTGGACATATGGTATGTATTTTGTTAAGTTCAACTTGTATGATGTATATTATGTTTTGATTATAAAATATCTCCTATTGGATTGTAATGCTTGTTTGCTTAAGTTTATGGAAATGCATGTGAGGGATTGTTTGGTATATTTTGGATTATTTTGGGTGTTATATAGGACAAGATCTAATAACACTTAGACTAGATGTGACGTAGTTAGTCTAGTGAGAGTTGACACTTTGACCATACTCTGAACCTAAATGGTGAAAGGACGAATTACATGGCAACATTGTGTATGGAATGGCGAAGTCAAACTACTAACTTTTCAGTCAATTGGGGGTTATGACGTGTTGATACCACTCTTGACTTACTTGAATTAAGTGTTAGTTCAAGTGGCCAACATAACCAGGAACCTAATGGGTCACACACATAGGAGATCCGAAGGATGAGTAAAATGGTCTTGAATCAGTCTTGAATGGTGATTCAAGATATGAAAGAGTATTTCAGGATTGTATTGCGATGTGATCGTGGTAGAAAACGTTGCATGGGATGGATTAGAAACAAATGTTGTTGGCTTCCATTAATGCATGCTATTCTTGGTCATTAACTTCTCATAACTTCCATTAATGCATGTTATTCATGACCATTAACTTCTTATAACTTTCAATTAGTGATGGGGGTTATGGAAAGCCAAATGGTACAGAAAATTGAGATGATTTTTATGCATCTTATGTAAGACACAAGAAAAGAAAAAGGTGTTTTTTCTTACACATACTCTTTTTCTCTCTAACTCTCTCAAGAGTTCTGGTCTTTGCTAGTACAAAGAAAAAATTCTAGTGATTACCTAGTGAGGTTTCATCCTTTTATCTTTGTGTGGACTTTCATTAGAGACGGTATGCGTTGATCGTTATGGTTTATGTCAACCTAACGCGAAGAAAATTAAAGAACGAAGGAGATCATCAGAAAGGTATTTAAACATCTTACATTTCATGTTTTTGTTTTTCTATATCTATATGCATGAGTAGATCTAGTTTTTAAGGTTCCATTTTATTTCTGCTACCTATATTTGATATATATTATGTATGAGATGCATGATCAAAACCTAACAACAACCTATCCAAAACCCTAATTAGTTTTGAAGCTCTCTAATAAACTGTCAGAAGCCTATGCAAGATCTCTCTTGACACAAATTACCGATCTGATTCAATTCTGGTTTCTATTAAATCACCTATCTCTCGTTAGTCCAATTTAATCATTTTTCATTTGACTCACCCTCTCAGTTTATTATCGAATTATGCAATAGTTGAATCAAACCACAACAACACCCAATAAACACATAAAAGAATAAGATTCTCATTAATTCAAGAATAAAATTCCGAATTTAAGTTTAAAACATCCTCGACATTTTAGATCCTACCCTCAACTATTTAATCCAATTTTATACAATAATAAAACTAAAAAGAACAGGAAATATAATCTAAAATGGATGATGGGAGGCAGTGACATCGAGCAACTCCTAATCTAAGAAGTACTTCGAGTCAACTTCTTCTTCTCTTCTCTTACTCTATCTCTCTATGATTTCTCTCTAGGATTTCTCAAGAAGGTTGATGCAAAATCTCCCTTTCTGCCTCACTTGTTGTGCTTTGAAATCCTCTTATGTTTTGAGTATCCCTAAGGCTTTTTTGGGGTACAAATCCCTCAAAACTTGACGTTCTTAAGTATCCATGTGTCTGCTCGACCCAGGTCACATTCGTAGGCCATTCCTTGGGCCTCTATCATGATTGTGGAGTATAGGCCACAATTGTGGGCTAACTCTGGTGCTTTTGTTACAATCGTGGCCTGAAATACCACGATCATGGGCCATTGTTTAGGCTCAAATGTCTCCAAAACTCCTTCATTCTTCAATATTAACCCTGAAATACTAGTAAACACATCAAGGTATCTCGAAAGCATAATATTTAAGCTCAAAGACTTGAATAACCCATAAAACACTTAAAACATAAATAATCAACAAACTAACATAATTATAACACATATAAATGGTTGAATTAACAGCTAAACACATATCAAACTGTGCCCTAAAATATGATACAATTTACACTTATCAACACCCCTACACTTAAAAGTTTGCTTGTCCTCAAACAAACAAAACAACGAACACATAAAATCATAAAGCACACAATGTAGTAATAAGATAATGGTTTCAACTTTATGAAATAAATTTAACTTTAAACATAATCGTTCAAGTTATTCCAAATCATTGACATGCAAAACCTGCGCCTAGGAACTTTGGACTAAATATACATATTTAATTAAGACCCAAATGTGAAGTTATTCACCCTTTTCAATTGTACACACACATTAATAATTATTTGGTCCTTCAAACTTTGTAACTACTCCTAAGTACATTTTCATGAAAAGTTAAGTTATTTAAAAGTTTAGAAAGTTTTTATTAGAAAACACATTTTTTATTTACTTTTTATGGGCATGAACCTAGTCTTTTTACACAGAGGCAAATATTGGTGATGAATGTTGATCCGGTTACTCAACTAAGTCATGTTTTTAGTAAGTTGCTTGGTTAGAAAGTCATTACAGCCTTTTGGCGCAAAGTACACATTTGTGATGCGTAGCTCGAAGTATAACAGAATAGTTATTTCTTTTTCTTAAAAAATTACAAACACATTTTTTTTAATGTCTACCTTATTACTTTAGCTAATCATTTTCATGAAAAAAATAGGAAAGCAACTTAGTCGAAAGACCTTAAATTATGAATGAATGTGACAACTTATAGGGTGGTAAACTAACACTAAACCCGAATTAACTTGCATATTTAGTCAAAGAACCCAGATCACTAATTTTGGGCACTAATGACTCTTCATAACCTAATAGATTATGTTCAAAATTAAATCGATTTCATCCCATCTAAGCCATCGACACATTCACACAATTCACAATATGCAACCTAAACAAACTATTGTACAATATTCAAAATTCACACTCAAAATAAAACACACAACCCTCCCCACACTTGAATAACAAATTGTTTTCAATGTGAGAAGGAGATTAAACAACACATATGGTAGGAAGAAACATAAAATAAAATAAAAACAAAAATAAAGACTAAATTTAAAAGAAAAGGGTTAAAAACAAAGCCTCACGATGATGGAGGCGGGGATGGTGTTGGAGGTGAGAACGAATCCGCTAGGCCCTTACGTTTGTTGTATTATCTTGAAATTGCTTAAAGAGTGTGAGAGAATTAGTGATCCCAGATCAACTCAAATTACTAAAGTTTTATTTAAAGTTCAAAATAACCCTAACTAAACCTAACAATTTTAATCAGATTACTAAATGTGTTAATTTGTGATCATTAGCTTGACTTTACATCCATGGAGGTGTCTTAATTGTTCAAACTGAAGGAAATCACTTCCTTGTCCTTGGGAATCACTCCTTTGAGATATAGTTTGCAATGATGCCCGTTGACCTTAAAAGTTTCCTTATTATCATTTTCCAGTTTGAGAGCTCAATGATCAAAAACTTAAATGATTGTTAAAGGTCAACTACATCGAGATTTTAATTTTCCTAGAAACAACCTCAACCTTAAATTATATAGTCGAACTACATCTCCTACCTTAAATTCCTTTTGTTTAAGACAAGAATCGTGCCAATTTTTTTTTTAACCTTTTCCTTGTAGAGTTTGACGTTTTCATATGCATTATAATGAAACTCCTCAAATTCATCCAATTGTAGAAGTAAATTTTTGCCTGCTTGCTTCCAATCAAAATTTAATGCTTTTATCGCCCAGTATGCCCGATGTTCTAGTTAGACCAGAAAATGCCAAGCTTTTCCATATACAAGCCTATAAGGAGTTGTTCCGATAGGTGCTTTGAAAGCAATCCTATAATCCCATAAGGCATCATCTAGTTTTATTGCCCAATCCTTCCTATAGCTGTTCATCGTCTTTTCCAAAATTCATTTCAGCTCCAAGTTGACAACTTCCACTTGGCCACTAGTCTGCGAATGGTAAAGTGTAGTAACACGGTGGTGCACTCTACATCTATTTTAAGAGGGAATCAAAAGATCTGCTGTAGAAATGTGTACCTCTATCACTTATTATCATACGCTGCAGTCCAAACTGATTGAATAACTGTTTGAGGAACTTTTGCATTATCTTTCATCATTGGTTAGAGATGTCACCACTTTAGCCCAATGCGAGACATAATCCACCCCCACTAGAATGTATATGTTTCCTATTGAAGATGGGAAAGGACTCACAAAGTCGATGCCTTATACATCGAAGACTTCCACTTCTAAAATGTTGGATAAAGGCATCTCATCTCTTTTGGAGATGTTACCTATTCTTTGGCATCGATCGCATTGTGCCATGACAGCTTGGGCATCCTTAAATAATTGTGGCCAATCAAATCCACTCTCGACTATCTAAGCTACCGTTTTGTTAGCTCCATAATGTCTAGCATATTGACCTTCATAACATTGGCTCAGGATGTACAACATTCCCTCCTCTAGAACACATCATCGCATTAACTTGTCAGCGCATGTTCTATATAAAATTGACTCATCCTATAGATATCAATTACAATCATGTAGGAATCTCTTTCTTTGTTGGTAAGAAAAATCAGAAGGAAGTTTACCACTGGGAACATAATTCGCAATATTGGCAAACCATGTTGTATCTAAACTTTTTATTAGCGTTAGGGTTTTATCAGGAAAATTTTCATTAATATCTTCGTTTGTCTTGTAATTTTTCCACCAATTTTTGATTTTTTTTCTTCTTTCCTTTTTTCACACTTTTCCAAAACCACTTAATAACTCATAATGGCCCTTTCACCTCTCTTTTGCTTACTTCCTCAATCGTCAAATTCATGTCAAAGTCCTATTCCTTCTCGATTTTATTAAAACAAAGCAACCTAACTACGAAATTCAACTACCTAAGAATCAAAGGAAATAACATCGAGTTAATAATCTATGGGTTGCCTCCCATGCAGTGCTTCTTTTAACAATGGAAGCTCAATGCTCTTCTTATGCTCAAGGTGGTTCAAATGAATAATGCAATGGTAACACGGTCATTGATCTTACCATTTGTAAATGAGCTACCATGTCTTGAGTTCCACCTTCCTTCTGCTTCACCTTCCTTCGCCTTCTCCTCTACTATCATTTCTTTCTAAAAACATCCCCAAGATCTTTAATATCTCCCAATTGTTCTTGAGGTTCAGTTTTGTTGATGTTAATTGGAGGTAAAGGAGAACTATTATCTTTCTTCTTCACATTAAAGGTTATTTGGTTGTCTCCTACCCTTAGAGTTAGTTTACCCCCATCAACATCAATTATTGAGCGAGTACTAGCCAATAATGATCGTCTAGGGTGTAACATCCCGTCACCGATAGGATGGGTACAGTTCATTGCATTCATTATTGGCATGTTCATGCATAATTATTAGTTATGTATAATTGGTTAATTGGACAATTATTGCACTAGCATACGTACGTACATACATGTATGACAATTCCTGATTTGATTTGGATAAATTGGTAATTTGGAGACAATTAGGTTAATTGAGCTGTGAGAAATTAATTGGAGATAATTAAGTCGATTAGGCTCGAAAATTTAATTTGAGTTGGAAATGAGGTTTAGGAAGTTGAATTATGAAATTGGAGTATATGATTATGAGTTTTCTATTTTTGAGGATTTATAGAAATTTTTCTGGAATTTTCGGAGTAATAGGTCTGGACCGAAAAATTGACCTAATGACTAATTAATTGGATTTTCGGTTCCGAAATTGATTATCCAATGGCACGGATAGATTAGAAATTTGATTTAAGGAACTAGGGTTTGAACCATTGGAATTCGGGAGAAATTAGAATCAGAAATCGGATCGAGGTTGTTCGGTTCGGTCTAGTGGCAATTCCATTTGCCAAACAAGTCCTTAAAATTTTGATTTAAAACCTAAACCCTTTGGATTTTGTCTCCCACGATGCTTTCTTCTTCCTCCTTCATCGTGGATTTCTCTTGATTTCTTCTTGATTCCTTCTTACCATTTGCTCCTTCCTTTATCCCTGATCGATCTCCTTGATTTGGTGTTGAAGAAGAATCGAAAATGGGTTTGAGTTGAGTGTTAGCCGTGGATGTCGATGAGTTGGTTTTGGAGTGATCCTTGAAGATTTGTGGTTTTTAATCAAGTAAGTTGCTTCTTTCTTGCCTTATCTAGTTTGATTTGTTGACTGATTGAATTAGATTGATGATTTAACTTGAATATTAGGAGATTTGGTATTTAGGGTTTCCGATGATGGTTTTCGGTGATTTAGGGTTGGAATTTTAGAGATATTGATTGTTTGATGAAATAGAAGCTAGGGATTAGTTGTATGATGTCTATAGAATTATTTGGGAGTGGTTTGATAGGAGAAAAACTGGATTTTGAGGGGTTTGACAGACGAAAATCTGAAAAATTTCTAGGTTTGGGTGGTCGCACGCCGCGATGTGCGAAGAACACGCCGTGGCGAGCGAAATGGCCCTGCACGTCGCAACGTATAATTTAATTACACGCCGCGATGAGCGCGGAGGGCACGCCGCGGTGAGCGACAGAGAGGGGTTCGTCGCGACGCACGTGACGCGTACGCCGCGACGAGGAAGGCTGGGCTCGCCGCGGCGAGGGACCAGACGCCACAACGAGGGAGCCCTTTTCTGAAATTGATTTTTGTATGATTTTTTCGAGGTTTTTGAATTGGGATTTAGGAATTGGTTGATCCAATTGGTTATAGATTGATTTCAATTTGGAGATTATGAATTCGGGATTTAGAATTTGAGATCGGGAGATTTTGGGAGTAGTATCGGAATGTCATATACATGTATAGTATGCAATTAATTCGTTTCATGTGCATAATTGACATTGGAAATTGAATAATTAGTATTAATTATGTGTTCTGATTATATAGAGGTACTAGTGGAGCGTCGATCCTCCGACGTAGCTAAGACTTCCCGGCATTAGCTCGGAAGTTACAGGTGAGTAACCTAGTTGGTTCCTCAATATTTGTGTGTTAATTATACGCTTATGCCATGCGGATGAAATGGAGGGTTATGTGTTTGATTGAAATTGGGTTCGGACCAAGGGTGTCCGAAGCATCGGTAATTTATGATTGAAGTGCTATACGTGTGAAATTTAATGTACATTTGGCATGTGTTAAATTGGCAATTGGAGCATGTACATTTCATGCATAAAAGTATGATCAGATAAAGGCAGTTGTGACCGGAGCATGCCTCAAAGCTTTAAGCCCAACGCAACAGGACCTCAGGTCCAACGTATATGAGAGCTTTAAGCTCAACGCACAGGACCTCTGGTCCAACGTTTTCAGAGCCACTGGCTCAATGTATCAGGGCATATCACGCCCAACGTTTACAAAGCCTCAGGCTCAACGCAATGTGCCCGTCACTGGGACAGTTTCAGGCGCACGGTCACAACAACGTAAGAAAATGAATGTGTCACATGCGCATTGCATATGTATATGATTGACTGTAAATGTGTGAAAGGCGAAATGCCTTGTATGTGAAAAATGCATGTGATGTTCTGAATGTGTTATTATGTGATTACTTGTGTATGCATGAGTTGGGTGGACCATCAATGATGGTTTCTCGCTGAGTTCGCAAACTCACCCAACATTGCAATATATTTTTCAGGACAACGATAGTTGGTTCCTAACTCCAGAGTTAGAGTCTTCTCTGCCTTGTGGACCGTGTCAGCAAGAGAAGTTATGGCGCAGAGGTGGGTCAGCTGGGATCTTTTGGATGACCTAGATAGGCTGTATTTAGTTCCTTTGAGTATTGTATAGACTGTGCTTTTGGACAGAGTTGTAATTATGGATTTGAGAAATGAAAAGAAAATTTTGGTTTCAATTTTTAGTGATATTTATATTTGGATGCCATGTGGATTTTAGTTGGTTGCTCGGTAGTGCACCTTTA